>OY740814.1:29282779-29882779 GCA_963514005.1 Raja brachyura
GCTAGTACCAAACCCACTCGGCTAGACCCAAACCCATTCCGCTAGACCCAAACCCACTCCGCTAGACCCAAACCCACTCCGCTAGACCCAAACCCACTCCGCTAGAACCAAACCCTCTCGGCTAGACCCAAACCCCCTCGGCTAGACCCTAACCCACTCGGCTAGACCCAAACCCACTCCGCTAGACCCAAACCCACTCCGCTAGACCCAAACCCACTCCGCTAGACCCAAACCCCCTCGGCTCGACCCAAACCTACGCGGCTAGACCCAAACCCACTCGGCTATACCCAAACCCACTCCGCTAGACCCAAACCCACTCCGCTAGACCCAAACCCACTCGGCTCGACCCAAACCCACGCGGCTAGACCCAAACCCACTCGGCTAGACCCAAACCCACTCCGCTAGACCCCAACCCACTCCGCTAGACCCAAACCCACTCGGCTACCCCCAAACCCACTCCGCTAGACCCAAACCCACTCCGCTAGACCCAAACCCCCTCCGCTAGACCCAAACCCACGCGGCTAGACCCAAACCCACATGGCTAGACCCAAACCCACTCGGCTAGACCCAAACGCACTCGGCTACACCCAAACCCACTCCGCCAGACACATAGCCACTCCGCTAGACCCAAACCCTCTCGGCTAGACCCAAACCCACTCGGCTAGACCAAAACCCACTCGGCTAGACCCAAACCCACTCGGCTAGACCCAAACACACTCCGCTTGACGCAAACCCACTCGGCTAGACCCAAACCCGCTCGGCTAGACCCAAACCCACTCGGCTAGACCCAAACCCACTCCGCTAGACCCAAACCCACTCGGCTAGACCCAAACCCACTCCGCTAGACACAAACCCACTCGGCTATACCCAAACGCACTCGGCTACACCCAAACCCACTCCGACAGACCCAAAGCCACTCCGCTAGACCCTAACCCACTCGGCTAGACCCAAACGCACTCGGATAGACCCAAACCCACTCGGCTAGACCCAAACCCACTCGGCTAGTCCCAAACTCACTCGGCTAGACCCAAACCCACTCGGCTAGACCCAAACCCACTCCACTAGACCGAAACCCACACGGCTAGACCCAACCTCACTCGGCTAGATCCAAACCCACTCGGCTAGACCCAAACCCACTCCGTTAGACCCAAACCCACACGGCTAGACCCAACCTCACTCGGCTAGATCCAAACCCACTCGGCTGGACCCAAACCCACTCAGCTAGACCCAAACCCACTCGGCTAAACCCAAACCCACATGGGCTAGAGCCGAACCCACTCCGCCAGACCCATAGCCACTCCGCTAGACCCAAACCCTCTCGGCTCGACCCAAACCCACTCGGCTAGACCAAAACACACTCGGCTAGACCCAAACCCACTCGGCTAGTCCCAAACCCACTCCGCCAGACCCAAACCCACTCGGCTAGACCCAAACGCACTGGGCTAGACCCAAACCCATTCGGCTAGACCCAAACCCACTCGGCTAAACCCAAACCCAGTCCGCTAGACCCAAACCCACTCGGCTAGACGCAACCTCACTCGGCTAGACCCAAACCCACTCGGCTAGACCCAAACCCAGTCTGCTAGACCCAAACCCACTCGGCTAGACCCAAACCCATTCGGCTAAACCCAAACCCACTCCGCTAGACACAAACCCACTCGGCTAGACCCAAACCCAGTCCGCTAGACCCAAACCCACATGGCTAGACCCAACCTCACTCGGCTAGACCCAAACCCACTCCGCTAGACCCAAACCCACTCCGCTAGAACCAAACCCTCTCGGCTAGACCCAAACCCCCTCCGCTAGACCCAAACCCACTCGGCTAGACCCTAACCCACTCGGCTAGACCCAAACCCACTCCGCTAGACCCAAACCCACTCCGCTAGACCCAAACCCACTCCGCTAGACCCAAACCCCCTCGGCTCGACCCAAACCTACGCGGCTAGACCCAAACCCACTCGGCTATACCCAAACCCACTCCGCTAGACCCAAACCCACTCCGCTAGACCCAAACCCACTCGGCTCGACCCAAACCCACGCGGCTAGACCCAAACCCACTCGGCTAGACCCAAACCCACTCCGCTAGACCCCAACCCACTCCGCTAGACCCCAACCCACTCGGCTAGCCCCAAACCCACTCCGCTAGACCCAAACCCACTCCGCTAGACCCAAACCCCCTCCGCTAGACCCAAACCCACGCGGCTAGACCCAAACCCACATGGCTAGACCCAAACCCACTCGGCTAGACCCAAACGCACTCGGCTACACCCAAACCCACTCCGCCAGACACATAGCCACTCCGCTAGACCCAAACCCTCTCGGCTAGACCCAAACCCACTCGGCTAGACCAAAACCCACTCGGCTAGACCCAAACCCACTCGGCTAGACCCAAACACACTCCGCTTGACGCAAACCCACTCGGCTAGACCCAAACCCGCTCGGCTAGACCCAAACCCACTCGGCTAGACCCAAACCCACTCCGCTAGACCCAAACCCACTCGGCTAGACCCAAACCCACTCCGCTAGACACAAACCCACTCGGCTATACCCAAACGCACTCGGCTACACCCAAACCCACTCCGACAGACCCAAAGCCACTCCGCTAGACCCTAACCCACTCGGCTAGACCCAAACGCACTCGGATAGACCCAAACCCACTCGGCTAGACCCAAACCCACTCGGCTAGTCCCAAACTCACTCGGCTAGACCCAAACCCACTCGGCTAGACCCAAACCCACTCCACTAGACCGAAACCCACACGGCTAGACCCAACCTCACTCGGCTAGATCCAAACCCACTCGGCTAGACCCAAACCCACTCCGCTAGACCCAAACCCACACGGCTAGACCCAACCTCACTCGGCTAGATCCAAACCCACTCGGCTGGACCCAAACCCACTCAGCTAGACCCAAACCCACTCGGCTAAACCCAAACCCACATGGGCTAGAGCCGAACCCACTCCGCCTGACCCATAGCCACTCCGCTAGACCCAAACCCTCTCGGCTCGACCCAAACCCACTCGGCTAGACCAAAACACACTCGGCTAGACCCAAACCCACTCGGCTAGTCCCAAACCCACTCCGCCAGACCCAAACCCACTCGGCTAGACCCAAACGCACTGGGCTAGACCCAAACCCATTCGGCTAGACCCAAACCCACTCGGCTAAACCCAAACCCAGTCCGCTAGACCCAAACCCACTCGGCTAGACGCAACCTCACTCGGCTAGACCCAAACCCACTCGGCTAGACCCAAACCCAGTCTGCTAGACCCAAACCCACTCGGCTAGACCCAAACCCATTCGGCTAAACCCAAACCCACTCCGCTAGACACAAACCCACTCGGCTAGACCCAAACCCAGTCCGCTAGACCCAAACCCACATGGCTAGACCCAACCTCACTCGGCTAGATCCAAACCCACTCGGCTAGACCCAAACCCACTCAGCTAGACCCAAACCCACTCGGCTAGACCCAAACCCACTCGGCTAGACGCAACCTCACTCGGCTAGACCCAAACCCACTCGGCTAGACCCAAACCCAGTCTGCTAGACCCAAACCCACTCGGCTAGACCCAAACCCATTCGGCTAAACACAAACCCACTCCGCTAGACACAAACCCACTCGGCTAGACCCAAACCCAGTCCGCTAGACCCAAACCCACACGGCTAGACCCAACCTCACTCGGCTAGATCCAAACCCACTCGGCTAGACCCAAACCCACTCAGCTAGACCCAAACCCACTCGGCTAGAGCCAAACCCACTCGGCTAGAGCCAAACCCACTCGGCTAGACCCAAACCCACTCGGCTAGACCCAAACCCACTCGGCTAGAGCCAAACCCACTCGGCTAGACCCAAACCCACTCGGCTAGACCCAAACCCACTCCGCTAGACCCAAACCCACTCGGCTAGACCCAAATCCACTCCGCTAGACCCAAACCCACTCAGCTAGACCCAAACCCACTCGGCTAGACCCAAACCCACTCGGCTAGAGCCAAACCCACTCGGCTAGACCCAAACCCACTCCGCTAGACCCAAACCCACTCGGCTAGACCCAAATCCACTCCGCTAGACCCAAACCCACTCGGCTAGACCCAAATCCACTCCGCTAGTCCCAAACCCACTCGGCTAGACCCAAACCCATTCCGCTAGACCCAAACCCACTCCGCTAGACCCAAACCCACTCCGCTAGACCCAAACCCACTCGGCTAGAACCAAACCCTCTCGGCTAGACCCAAACCCCCTCCGCTAGACCCAAACGCACTCGGCTACACCCAAACCCACTCCGCCAGACCCATAGCGACTCCGCTAGACCCAAACCCTCTCAGCTAGACACAAACCCACTCGGCTAGACCAAAACCCACTCGGCTAGACCCAAACCCACTCGGCTAGTCCCAAACCCACTCCACTAGACCGAAACCCACACGGCTAGACCCAACCTCACTCGGCTAGATCCAAACCCACTCGGCTAGACCCAAACCCACTCCGCTAGACCCAAACCCACACGGCTAGACCCAACCTCACTCGGCTAGATCCAAACCCACTCGGCTGGACCCAAACCCACTCAGCTAGACCCAAACCCACTCGGCTAAACCCAAACCCACATGGGCTAGAGCCGAACCCACTCCGCCAGACCCAAACCCAGTCCGCTAGACCCAAACCCACTCGGCTAGACGCAACCTCACTCGGCTAGACCCAAACCCACTCGGCTAGACCCAAACCCAGTCTGCTAGACCCAAACCCACTCGGCTAGACCCAAACCCATTCGGCTAAATGCAAACCCACTCCGCTAGACACAAACCCACTCGGCTAGACCCAAACCCAGTCCGCTAGACCCAAACCCACATGGCTAGACCCAACCTCACTCGGCTAGATCCAAACCCACTCGGCTAGACCCAAACCCACTCAGCTAGACCCAAACCCACTCGGCTAGACCCAAACCCACTCGGCTAGACGCAACCTCACTCGGCTAGACCCAAACCCACTCGGCTAGACCCAAACCCAGTCTGCTAGACCCAAACCCACTCGGCTAGACCCAAACCCATTCGGCTAAACCCAAACCCACTCCGCTAGACACAAACCCACTCGGCTAGACCCAAACCCAGTCCGCTAGACCCAAACCCACACGGCTAGACCCAACCTCACTCGGCTAGATCCAAACCCACTCGGCTAGACCCAAACCCACTCAGCTAGACCCAAACCCACTCGGCTAGACCCAAACCCACTCGGCTAGAGCCAAACCCACTCGGCTAGACCCAAACCCACTCAGCTAGACCCAAACCCACTCGGCTAGACCCAAACCCACTCGGCTAGAGCCAAACCCACTGGGCTAGACCCAAACCCACTCCGCTAGACCCAAACCCACTCGGCTCGAACCAAACCCACTCCGCTAGACCCAAACCCACTCCGCTAGACCCAAATCCACTCCGCTAGTCCCAAACCCACTCGGCTAGACCCAAACCCATTCCGCTAGACCCAAACCCACTCCGCTAGACCCAAACCCACTCCGCTAGACCCAAACCCACTCGGCTAGAACCAAACCCTCTCGGCTAGACCCAAACCCCCTCCGCTAGACCCAAACGCACTCGGCTACACCCAAACCCACTCCGCCAGACCCATACCCACTCCTCTAGACCCAAACACACTCCACTAGACCGAAACCCACTCAGCTAGACCCAAACTCACTCGGCTAGACCCAAACCCACTCGGCTAGACCCAAACCCTCTCGGCTAGACCCAAACCCACTCGGCTAGACCCAAACCCACTCGGCTAGACCCAAACCCACTCGGCTAGACCCAAACCCACTCGGCTAGACCCAAACCCCCTCGGCTAGACCCAAACCCACGCGGCTAGACCCAAACCCACTCGGCTAGACCCAAACCCACTCGGCTAGTCCCAAACCCACTCCGCCAGACCCAAACCCACTCGGCTAGACCCAAACCCACTCGGCTAGACCCAAACCCATTCGGCTAGACCCAAACCCACTCGGCTAAACCCAAACCCAGTCGGCTAGACCCAAACCCAATCAGCTAGACCCAACCTCACTCGGCTAGACCCAAACCCACTCGGCTAGACCCAAACCCAGTCTGCTAGACCCAAACCCACTCGGATAGACCCAAACCCAGTCGGCTAGACCCAAACCCACTCGGCTAGACCCAAACCCACTCGGCTAGACCCAAACCCACTCGGCTGGACCCAAACCAACTCCGCCAGACCCAAACCCACTCGGCTAGACCCAAACCCACACCGCTAGACCCAACCTCAGTCGGCTAGACCGAAACCCACTCGGCTAGACCCAAACCCACTCAGCTAGACCCAAACCCACTCGGCTAAACCCAAACCCACATGGGCTAGAGCCGAACCCACTCCGCCAGAGCCATAGCCACTCCGCTAGACCCAAACCCTCTCGGCTCGACCCAAACCCACTCGGCTAGACCAAAACCCACTCGGCTAGACCCAAACCCACTCGGCTGGACCCAAACCAACTCCGCCAGACCCAAACCCACTCGGCTAGACCCAAACCCACTCGGCTAGACCCAAACCCACTCGGCTAGACCCAAACCCACTCGGCTAGACCCAAACCCAGTCTGCTAGACCCAAACCCACTCGGCTAGACCCAACCTCACTCGGCTAGACCCAAACCCACTCGGCTAGACCCAAACCCAGTCTGCTAGACCCAAAACCACTCGGATAGACCCAAACCCACTCGGCTAAACCCAAACCCACTCGGCTAGACCCAAACCCACTTGGCTAGACCCAAACCCATTCCGCTAGACACAAACCCACTCGGCTAGACCCAAACCCAGCCCGCTAAACCCAAACCCACACGGCTAGACCCAACCTCACTCGGCTAGATCCAAACCCACTCGGCCAGACCCAAACCCACACAGCTAGACCCAAACCCACTCGGCTAGACCCAAACCCACTCGGCTAGAGCCAAACCCACTCGGCCAGACCCAAACCCACTCCGCTAGACCCAAACCCACTCGGCTCGAACCAAACCCACTCCGCTAGACCCAAACCCACTCCGCTAGACCCAAATCCACTCCGCTAGTCCCAAACCCACTCGGCTAGACCTAAACCCATTCCGCTAGACCCAAACCCACTCCGCTAGACCCAAACCCACTCCGCTAGACCCAAACCCACTCGGCTAGAACCAAACCCTCTCGGCTAGACCCAAACCCCCTCCGCTAGACCCAAACGCACTCGGCTACACCCAAACCCACTCCGCCAGACCCATACCCACTCCTCTTGACCCAAACACACTCCACTAGACCGAAACCCACTCAGCTAGACCCAAACTCACTCGGCTAGACCCAAACCCACTCGGCTAGACCCAAACCCTCTCGGCTAGACCCAAACCCACTCGGCTAGACCCAAACCCACTCGGCTAGACCCAAACCCACTCGGCTAGACCCAAACCCACTCCGCTAGACCCAAACCCCCTCGGCTAGACCCAAACCCACGCGGCTAGACCCAAACCCACTCGGCTAGACCCAAACCCACTCGGCTAGTCCCAAACCCACTCCGCCAGACCCAAACCCACTCGGCTAGACCCAAACCCACTCGGCTAGACCCAAACCCATTCGGCTAGACCCAAACCCACTCGGCTAAACCCAAACCCAGTCGGCTAGACCCAAACCCAATCAGCTAGACCCAACCTCACTCGGCTAGACCCAAACCCACTCGGCTAGACCCAAACCCAGTCTGCTAGACCCAAACCCACTCGGATAGACCCAAACCCAGTCGGCTAGACCCAAACCCACTCGGCTAGACCCAAACCCACTCGGCTAGACCCAAACCCACTCGGCTGGACCCAAACCAACTCCGCCAGACCCAAACCCACTCGGCTAGACCCAAACCCACACCGCTAGACCCAACCTCAGTCGGCTAGACCGAAACCCACTCGGCTAGACCCAAACCCACTCAGCTAGACCCAAACCCACTCGGCTAAACCCAAACCCACATGGGCTAGAGCCGAACCCACTCCGCCAGAGCCATAGCCACTCCGCTAGACCCAAACCCTCTCGGCTCGACCCAAACCCACTCGGCTAGACCAAAACCCACTCGGCTAGACCCAAACCCACTCGGCTGGACCCAAACCAACTCCGCCAGACCCAAACCCACTCGGCTAGACCCAAACCCACTCGGCTAGACCCAAACCCACTCGGCTAGACCCAAACCCACTCGGCTAGACCCAAACCCAGTCTGCTAGACCCAAACCCACTCGGCTAGACCCAACCTCACTCGGCTAGACCCAAACCCACTCGGCTAGACCCAAACCCAGTCTGCTAGACCCAAAACCACTCGGATAGACCCAAACCCACTCGGCTAAACCCAAACCCACTCGGCTAGACCCAAACCCACTTGGCTAGACCCAAACCCATTCCGCTAGACACAAACCCACTCGGCTAGACCCAAACCCAGCCCGCTAAACCCAAACCCACACGGCTAGACCCAACCTCACTCGGCTAGATCCAAACCCACTCGGCCAGACCCAAACCCACACAGCTAGACCCAAACCCACTCGGCTAGACCCAAACCCACTCGGCTAGAGCCAAACCCACTCGGCCAGACCCAAACCCACTCCGCTAGACACAAACCCACTCCGCTAGACCCAAACCCCCTCGGCTCGACCCAAACCCACGCCGCTAGACCCAAACCCACTTGGCTAGACCCAAACCCACTCCGCTAGACCCAAACCCACTCCGCTAGACCCAAACCCACTCGGCTAGACCCAAACCCATTCCACTAGACCCAAACCCACTCCGCTAGACCCAAACCCACTCCGCTAGACCAAAACCCACTCCGCTATACCCAAACCCACTCCTCTAGACCCAAACACACTCCACTAGACCGAAACCCACTCGGCTAGACCCAAACTCACTCGGCTAGACCCAAACCCAGGGTTACACAAAAAGCTGGAGAAACTCAGCGGGTGCAGCAGCATCTAAGGAGTGAAGGAGATAGGCGACGTTTCGGGTCGAGACCCTTCTTCAGACCGAGTTGACCCAAACCCACTCTGCTAGACCCAAACCCACTCCGCTAGACCCAAACCCACTCGGCTAGACGCAAACCCATTCCACTAGACCCAAACCCACTCCGCTTGACCCAAACCCCCTCGGCTAGACCCAAACCCACGCGGCTAGACCCAAACCCACTCGGCTAGACCCAACCCCACTCGGCTAGACCCAACCCCACTCGGCTAGACCCAAACCCACTCGGCTAGACCCAAACCCACTCGGCTAGACCCAAACCCACTCGGCTACACCCAAACCCACTCCGCCAGACCCATAGCGACTCCGCTAGACCCAAACCCTCTCAGCTAGACACAAACCCACTCGGCTAGACCAAAACCCACTCGGCTAGACCCAAACCCACTCCGCCAGACCCAAACCCACTCCGCCAGACCCAAACCCACTCGGCTAGACCCAAACCCACTCGGCTAGACCCAAACCCATTCGGCTAGACCCAAACCCACTCGGCTAAACCCAAACCCAGTCCGCTAGACCCAAACCCAATCGGCTAGACCCAACCTCACTCGGCTAGACCCAAACCCACTCGGCTAGACCCAAACCCAGTCCGCTAGACCCAAAACCACACGGCTAGACCCAACCTCACTCGGCTAGATCCAAACCCACTTGGCTAGACTCAAACCCACTCAGCTAGACCCAAACCCACTCGGCTAAACCCAAACCCACATGGGCTAGAGCCAAACCCACTCCGCCAGAGCCATAGCCACTCCGCTAGACCCAAACCCTCTCGGCTCGACCCAAACCCACTCGGCTAGACCAAAACCCACTCTGCTAGACCCAAACCCACTCGGCTGGACCCAAACCAACTCCGCTAGACCCAAACCCACTCGGCTAGACCCAAACCCACTCGGCTAGACCCAAACCCACTCGGCTAGACCCAAACCCACTCGGCTAGACCCAAACCCACTCCGCTAGACACAAACCCACTCGGCTAGACCCAAACCCACTCCGCTAGACCCAAACCCACACGGCTAGACCCAACCTCACTCGGCTAGATCCAAACCCACTCGGCTAGACCCAAACCCACACAGCTAGACCCAAACCCACTCGGCTAGACCCAAACCCACTCGGCTAGAGCCAAACCCACTCGGCTAGACCCAAACCCACTCCGCTAGACACAAACCCACTCCGCTAGACCCAAACCCCCTCGGCTCGACCCAAACCCACGCGGCTAGACCCAAACCCACTCGGCTAGACCCAAACCCACTCCGCTAGACCCAAACCCACTCGGCTAGACCCAAACCCACTCGGCTAGACCCAAACCCATTCCACTAGACCCAAACCCACTCCGCTAGACCCAAACCCACTCCGCTGGACCAAAACCCACGTCGCTATACCCAAACCCACTCCTCTAGACCCAAACACACTCCACTAGACCGAAACCCACTCGGCTAGACCCAAACTCACTCGGCTAGACCCAAACCCAGGGTTACACAAAAAGCTGGAGAAACTCAGCGGGTGCAGCAGCATCTAAGGAGTGAAGGAGATAGGCGACGTTTCGGGTCGAGACCCTTCTTCAGACCGAGTTGACCCAAACCCACTCGGCTAGACCCAAACCCTCTCGGCTAGACCCAAACCCACTCGGCTAGACCCAAACCCACTCGGCTAGACCCAAACCCACTCGGCTAGACCCAAACCCACTCCGCTAGACCCAAACCCACTCGGCTACACCCAAACCCACTCCGCTAGAACCAAACACCCTCGGCTAGACCCAAACCCACGCGGCTAGACCCAAACCCACTTGGCTACACCCAAACCCACTCGGCTAGACCCAACCCCACGCGGCTAGTCCCAAACCCACTCGGCTAGACCCAAACCCACTCGGCTAGACCCAAACCCATTCGGCTAGACCCAAACCCACTCGGCCAGACCCAAACCCACTCGGCTAGACCCAAACCCAATCGGCTAGACCCAACCTCACTCGGCTAGACCCAAACCCACTCGGCTAGACCCAAACCCAGTCTGCTAGACCCAAACCCACTCGGATAGACCCAAACCCAGTCGGCTAGACCCAAACCCACTCGGCTAGACACAAACCCACTCGGCTAGACCCAAACCCACTCCGCTAGACACAAACCCACTCGGCTAGACCCAAACCCAGTCCGCTAGACCCAAACCCACACGGCTAGACCCAACCTCACTCGGCTAGATCCAAACCCACTTGGCTAGACTCAAACCCACACAGCTAGGCCCAAACCCACTCGGCTAAACCCAAACCCACATGGGCTAGAGCCGAACCCACTCCGCCAGAGCCATAGCCACTCCGCTAGACCCAAACCCTCTCGGCTCGACCCAAACCCACTCGGCTCGACCAAAACCCACTCGGCTAGACCCAAACCCACTCGGCTGGACCCAAACCAACTCCGCCAGACCCAAACCCACTCGGCTAGACCCAAACCCACTCGGCTAGACCCAAACCCACTCGGCTAGACCCAAACCCACTCGGCTAGACCCAAACCCAGTCCGCTAGACCCAAACCCACTCGGCTAGACCCAACCTCACTCGGCTAGACCCAACCCCACTCGGCTAGACCCAAACCCACTCTGCTAGACCCCAAACCACTCGGATAGACCCAAACCCACTCGGCTAAACCCAAACCCACTCGGCTAGACCCAAACCCACTTGGCTAGACCCAAACCCACTCCGCTAGACACAAACCCACTCGGCTAGACCCAAACCCAGTCCACTAGACCCAAACCCACACGGCTAGACCCAACCTCACTCGGCTAGATCCAAACCCACTCGGCTAGACCCAAACCCACACAGCTAGACGCAAACCCACTCGGCTAGACCCAAACCCACTCGGCTAGAGCCAAACCCACTCGGCTAGACCCAAACCCACTCCGCTAGACACAAACCCACTCCGCTAGACCCAAACCCCCTCGGCTCGACCCAAACCCACGCGGCTAGACGCAAACCCACTCGGCTAGACCCAAACCCACTCCGCTGGACCCAAACCCACTCCGCTAGACCCAAACCCACTCGGCTAGACCCAAACCCATTCCACTAGACCCAAAGCCACTCCGCTAGACCCAAACCCCCTCGGCTAGACCCAAACCCACGCGGCTAGACCCAAACCCACTTGGCTACACCCAAACCCACTCGGCTAGACCCAACCCCACTCGGCTAGACCCAAACCCACGCGGCTAGACCCAAACCCACTCGGCTAGACCCAAACGCACTCGGCTACACCCAAACCCACTCCGCCAGACCCATAGCAACTCCGCTAGACCCAAACCCTCTCAGCTAGACACAAACCCACTCGGCTAGACCAAAACCCACTCGGCTAGACCCAAACCCACTCGGCTAGTCCCAAACCCACTCCGCCAGACCCAAACCCACTCGGCTAGACCCAAACCCACTCGGCTAGACCCAAACCCATTCGGCTAGACCCAAACCCACTCGGCTAAACCCAAACCCAGTCCGCTAGACCCAAACCCAATCGGCTAGACCCAACCTCACTCGGCTAGACCCAAACCCACTCGGCTAGACCCAAACCCAGTCTGCTGGACCCAAACCCACTCGGATAGACCCAAACCCACTCGGCTAGACCCAAACCCACTCCGCTAGACGCAAACCCACTCGGCTCGACACAAACCCAGTCCGCTAGACCCAAACCCACACGGCTAGACCCAACCTCACTCGGCTAAATCCAAACCCACTTGGGTAGACTCAAACCCACTCAGCTAGACCCAAACCCACTCGGCTAAACCCAAACCCACATGGGCTAGAGCCGAACCTACTCCGCCAGAGCCATAGCCACTCCGCTAGACCCAAACCCTCTCGGCTCGACCCAAACCCACTCGGCTAGACCAAAACCCTCTCGGCTAGACCCAAACCCACTCGGCTAGACCCAAACCCACTCTGCTAGACCCAAACCCATTCGGCTAGACCCAAACCCACTCCGCTAGACCCAAACCCACTCGGCTACACCCAAACCCACTCCGCTAGACCCAAACACCCTCGGCAAGACCCAAACCCAGCCTGCTAGACCCAAACCAACTCCGCCAGACCCAAACCCACTCGGCTAGACCCAAACCCACTCGGCTAGACCCAAACCCACTCGGCTAGACCCAAACCCACTCGGCTAGACCCAAACCCAGTCCGCTAGACCCAAACCCACTCGGCTAGACCCAACCTCACTCGGGTAGACCCAAACACACTCGGCTAGACCCAAACCCAGTCTGCTAGACCCAAAACCACTCGGATAGACCCAAACCCACTCGGCTAAACCCAAACCCACTCGGCTAGACCCAAACCCACTTGGCTAGACCCAAACCCACTCCGCTAGACACAAACCCACTCGGCTAGACCCAAACCCAGTCCGCTAGACCCAAACCCACACGGCTAGACCCAACCTCACTCGGCTAGATCCAAACCCACTCTGCTAGACCCAAACCCACACAGCTAGACCCAAACCCACTCGGCTAGACCCAAACCCACTCGGCTAGAGCCAAACCCACTCGGCTAGACCCAAACCCACTCCGCTAGACACAAACCCACTCCGCTAGACCCAAACCCCCTCGGCTCGACCCAAACCCACGCGGCTAGACCCAAACCCACTCGGCTAGACCCAAACCCACTCCGCTAGACCCAAACCCACTCCGCTAGACCCAAACCCACTCGGCTAGACCCAAACCCATTCCACTAGACCCAAACCCACTCCGCTAGACCCAAACCCCCTCGGCTAGACCCAAACCCACGCGGCTAGACCCAAACCCACTTGGCTACACCCAAACCCACTCGGCTAGACCCAACCCCACTCGGCTAGACCCAAACCCACTCGGCCAGACCCAAACCCACTCGGCTAGACCCAAACGCACTCGGCTACACCCAAACCCACTCCGCCAGACCCATAGCGACTCCGCTAGACCCAAACCCTCTCAGCTAGACACAAACCCACTCGGCTAGACCAAAACCCACTCGGCTAGACCAAAACCCACTCGGCTAGTCCCAAACCCACTCCGCTAGACCCAAACCCACTCGGCTGGACCCAAACCCACTCGGCTAGACCCAAACCCATTCGGCTAGACCCAAACCCAATCAGCTAAACCCAAACCCAGTCCGCTAGACCCAAACCCAATCGGCTAGACCCAACCTCACTCGGCTAGACCCAAACCCACTCGGCTAGACCCAAACCCAGTCTGCTAGACCCAAACCCACTCGGATAGACCCAAACCCAGTCGGCTAGACCCAAACCCACTTGGCTAGACCCAAACCCACTCGGCTAGACCCAAACCCACTCGGCTAGACCCAAACCCAGTCCGCTAGACCCAAACCCAGTCCGCTAGACCCAAACCCACACGGCTAGACCCAACCTCACTCGGCTAGATCCAAACCCACTTGGCTAGACTCAAACCCACTCAGCTAGACCCAAACCCACTCGGCTAAACCCAAACCCACATGGGCTAGAGCCGAACACACTCCGCCAGAGCCATAGCCACTCCGCTAGACCCAAACCCTCTCGGCTCGACCCAAACCCACTCGGCTAGACCAAAACCCACTCGGCTAGAACCAAACCCACTCGGCTGGACCCAAACCAACTCCGCCAGACCCAAACCCACTCGGCTAGACCCAAACCCAATCGGCTAGACCCAACCTCACTCGGCTAGACCCAAACCCAATCGGCTAGACCCAAACCCACTCGGATAGACCCAAACCCAGTCGGCTAGACCCAAACCCACACGGCTAGACCCAAACCCACTCGGCTAGACCCAAACCCACTCCGCTAGACACAAACCCACTCGGCTAGACCCAAACCCAGTCCGCTAGACCCAAACCCACACGGCTAGACCCAACCTCACTCGGCTAGATCCAAACCCACTCCGCTAGACCCAAACCCCCTCGGCTCGACCCAAACCCACGCGGCTAGACCCAAACCCACTCGGCTAGACCCAAACCCACTCCGCTAGACCCAAACCCAATCCACTAGACCCAAACCCACTCCGCTAGACCCAAACCCAATCCGCTAGACCAAAACCCACTCCGCTATACCCAAACCCACTCCTCTAGACCCAAACACACTCCACTAGACCGAAACCCACTCGGCTAGACCCAAACTCACTCGGCTAGACCCAAACCCAGGGTTACACAAAAAGCTGGAGAAACTCAGCGGGTGCAGCAACATCTAAGGAGTGAAGGAGATAGGCGACGTTTCGGGTCGAGACCCTTCTTCAGACCGAGTTGACCCAAACCCACTCGGCTAGACCCAAACCCTCTCGGCTAGACCCAAACCCACTCGGCTAGACCCAAACCCACTCGGCTAGACCCAAACCCACTCCGCTAGACTCAAACCCACTCGGCTACACCCAAACCCACTCCGCTAGACCCAAACACCCTCGGCTAGACCCAAACCCACGCGGCTAGACCCAAACCCACTTGGCTACACCCAAACCCACTCGGCTAGACCCAACCCCACGCGGCTAGACCCAAACCCACTCGGCTAGACCCAAACCCAGTCGGCTAGACCCAAACCCATTCGGCTAAACCCAAACCCACTCGGCTAGACCCATACCCACTCGGCTAGACCCAAACCCAATCGGCTAGACCCAACCTCACTCGGCTAGACCCAAACCCACTCGGCTAGACCCAAACCCAGCCTGCTAGACCCAAAACCACTCGGATAGACCCAAACCCAGTCGGCTAGACCCAAACCCACTCGGCTAGACCCAAACCCACTCGGCTAGACCCAAACCCACTCCGCTAGACCCAAACCCACTCCGCTAGACCCAAACCCACTCGGCTAGACCCAAACCCATTCCACTAGACCCAAACCCACTCCGCTAGACCCAAACCCACTCCGCTAGACCAAAACCCACTCCGCTATACCCAAACCCACTCCTCTAGACCCAAACACACTCCACTAGACCGAAACCCACTCGGCTAGACCCAAACTCACTCGGCTAGACCCAAACCCAGGGTTACACAAAAAGCTGGAGAAACTCAGCGGGTGCAGCAGCATCTAAGGAGTGAAGGAGATAGGCGACGTTTCGGGTCGAGACCCTTCTTCAGACCGAGTTGACCCAAACCCACTCGGCGAGACCCAAACCCTCTCGGCTAGACCCAAACCCACTCGGCTAGACCCAAACCCACTCGGCTAGACCCAAACCCACTCGGCTAGACCCAAACCCACCCGGCTAGACCCAAACCCACTCCGCTAGACCCAAACCCACTCGGCTACACCCAAACCCACTCCGCTAGACCCAAACACCCTCGGCTAGACCCAAACCCACGCGGCTAGACCCAAACCCACTTGGCTACACCCAAACCCACTCGGCTAGACCCAACCCCACGCGGCTAGACCCAAACCCACTCGGCCAGACCCAAACCCACTCGGCTAGACCCAAACCCATTCGGCTAGACCCAAACCCACTCGGCTAGACCCAAACCCACTCGGCTAGACCCAAACCCAATCGGCTAGACCCAACCTCACTCGGCTAGACCCAAACCCACTCGGCTAGACCCAAACCCAGTCTGCTGGACCCAAACCCACTCGCAGAGACCCAAACCCAGTCGGCTAGACCCAAACCCACTCCGCTCGACACAAACCCACTCGGCTAGACCCAAACCCAGTCCGCTAGACCCAAACCTACACGGCTAGACCCAACCTCATTCGGCTAGATCCAAACCCACTTGGCTAGACTCAAACCCACTCAGCTCGACCCAAACCCACTCGGCTAAACCCAAACCCACATGGGCTAGAGCCGAACCCACTCCGCCAGAGCCATAGCCACTCCGCTAGACCCAAACCCTCTCGGCTTGACCCAAACCCACTCGGCTCGACCAAAACCCACTCGGCTCGACCAAAACCCACTCGGCTAGACCCAAACCCACTCGGCTGGACCCAAACCAACTCCGCCAGACCCAAACCCACTCGGCTAGACCCAAACCCACTCGGCTAGACCCAAACCCACTCGGCTAGACCCAAACCCACTCGGCTAGACCCAAACCCAGTCCGCTAGACCCAAACCCACTCGGCTAGACCCAACCTCACTCGGCTAGATCCAAACCCACTCGGCTAGACCCAAACCCACACAGCTAGACCCAAACCCACTCGGCTAGACCCAAACCCACTCGGCTAGAGCCAAACCCACTCGGCTAGACCCAAACCCACACCGCTAGACACAAACCCACTCCGCTAGACCCAAACCCCCTCGGCTCGACCCAAACCCACACGGCTAGACGCAAACCCACACGGCTAGACCCAAACCCACTCCCCTAGACCCAAACCCACTCCGCTAGACCCAAACCCACTCGGCTAGACCCTAACCCATTCCACTAGACCCAAACCCACTCCGCTAGACCCAAACCCCCTCAGCTAGACCCAAACCCACGAGGCTAGACCCAAACCCACTTGGCTACACCCAAACCCACTCGGCTAGACCCAACCCCACTCGGCTAGACCCAAACCCACTCGGCTAGACCCAAACCCACTCGGCTAGACCCAAACGCACTCGGCTACACCCAAACCCACTCCGCCAGACCCATAGCGACTCCGCTAGACCCAAACCCTCTCAGCTAGACACAAACCCACTCGGCTAGACCAAAACCCACTCGGCTAGACCCAAACCCACTCGGCTAGTCCCAAACCCACTCCGCCAGACCCAAACCCACTCGGCTAGACCCAAACCCACTCGGCTAGACCCAAACCCATTCGGCTAGACCCAAACCCACTCGGCTAAACCCAAACCCAGTCTGCTAGACCCAAACCCAATCGGCTAGACCCAACCTCACTCGGCTAGACCCAAACCCACTCGGCTAGACCCAAACCCAGTCTGCTAGACCCAAACACACTCGGATAGACCCAAACCCACTTGGCTACACCCAAACCCACTCGGCTAGACCCAACCCCACTCGGCTAGACCCAAACCCACTCGGCTAGACTCAAACCCACTCGGCTAGACCCAAACGCACTCGGCTACACCCAAACCCACTCCGCCTGACCCATAGCGACTCCGCTAGACCCAAACCCTCTCAGCTAGACACAAACCCACTCGGCTAAACCCAAACCCACATGGGCTAGAGCCGAACCCACTCCGCCAGAGCCATAGCCACTCCGCTAGACCCAAACCCTCTCGGCTCGACCCAAACCCACTTGACTGGACTCAAACCCACTCAGCTGGACCCAAACCCACTCGGCTAAACCCAAACCCACATGGGCTAGAGCCGAACCCACTCCGCCAGAGCCATAGCCACTCCGCTAGACCCAAACCCTCTCGGCTCGACGCAAACCCACTCGGCTAGACCAAAACCCACTCGGCTAGACCCAAACCCACTCGGCTGGACCCAAACCAACTCCGCCAGACCCAAACCCACTCGGTAGACCCAAACCCACTCGGCTAGACCCAAACCCACTCGGCTAGACCCAAACCCACTCGGCTAGACCCAAACCCAGTCCGCTAGACCCAAACCCACTCGGCTAGACACAACCTCACTCGGCTAGACCCAAACCCACTCGGCTAGACCCAAACCCAGTCTGCTAGACCCAAAACCACTCGGATAGACCCAAACCCACTCGGCTAAACCCAAACCCACTCGGCTGGACCCAAACCCACTTGGCTAGACCCAAACCCACTCCGCTAGACACAAACCCACTCGGCTAGACCCAAACCCAGTCCGCTAGACCCAAACCCACACGGCAAGACCCAACCTCACTCGGCTAGATCCAAACCCACTCGGCTAGACCCAAACCCACACAGCTAGACCCAAACCCACTCGGCTAGACCCAAACCCACTCGGCTAGAGCCAAACCCACTCGGCTAGACACAAACCCACTCCGCTAGACCCAAACCCCCTCGGCTCGACCCAAACCCCCTCGGCTAGACCCAAACCCACTCGGCTAGACCCAAACCCACTCCGCTAGACCCAAACCCACTCCGCGAGACCCAAACCCACTCGGCTGGACCCAAACCCATTCCACTAGACCCAAACCCACTCCGCTAGACCCAAACCCACTCCGCTAGACCAAAACCCACTCCGCTATACCCAAACCCACTCCTCTAGACCCAAACACACTCCACTAGACTGAAACCCACTCGGCTAGACCCAAACTCAGTCGGCTAGACCCAAACCCAGGGTTACACAAAAAGCTGGAGAAACTCAGCGGGTGCAGCAGCATCTAAGGAGTGAAGGAGATAGGCGACGTTTCGGGTCGAGACCCTTCTTCAGACCGAGTTGACCCAAACCCACTCGGCTAGACCCAAACCCTCTCGGCTAGACCTAAACCCACTCGGCTAGACCCAAACCCACTCGGCTAGACCCAAACCCACTCGGCTAGACCCAAACCCACTCCGCTAGACCCAAACCCACTCGGCTACACCCAAACCCACTCCGCTAGACCCAAACACCCTCGGGTAGACCCAAACCCACGCGGCTAGACCCAAACCCACTTGGCTACACCCAAACCCACTCGGCTAGACCCAAGCCCACGCGGCTAGACCCAAACCCACACGGCTAGACCCTAACCCACTCGGCTAGACCCAATCCCACTCCGCTAGACCCAAACCCACTCGGCTAGACCCAAACCCACTCGGCTAGTCCCAAACCCACTCCGCTATACCCAAACCCTCTCCGCTAGAGGCAAACCCCCTCGGCTAGACTCAAACCCACTCGGCCAGACCCAAACCCACTCTGCCAGACCCAAACCCACTCTGCCAGACCCAACCCCACTCGGCTAGACCCAAACCCACTCGGCTAGACCAAAACCCACTCGGCTAGACCCAAACCCACTCGGCTAAACCCAAACCCACTCCGCCAGACCAAAACCCACTCCGCTAGACCCAAACCCACACGGCTAGACCCAACCTCACTCGGCTAAATCCAAACCCACTTGGGTAGACTCAAACCCACTCAGCTAGACCCAAACCCACTCGGCTAAACCCAAACCCACATGGGCTAGAGCCGAACCCACTCCGCCAGAGCCATAGCCACTCCGCTAGACCCAAACCCTCTCGGCTCGACCCAAACCCACTCGGCTAGACCAAAACCCACTCGGCTAGACCCAAACCCACTCGGCTGGACCCAAACCAACTCCGCCAGACCCAAACCCACTCGGCTAGACCCAAACCCACTCGGCTAGACCCAAACCCACTCGGCTAGACCCCAACCCACTCGGCTAGACCCAAACCCAGTCCGCTAGACCCAAACCCACTTGGCTAGACCCAAACCCACTCCGCTAGACACAAACCCACTCGGCTAGAGCCAAACCCACTCGGCTAGACTCAAACCCACTCCGCTAGACACAAACCCACTCCGCTAGACCCAAACCCCCTCGGCTCGACCCAAACCCACGCGGCTAGACCCAAACCCACTCGGCTAGACCCAAACCCACTCCGCTAGACCCAAACCCACTCCGCTACACCCAAACCCACTCGGCTGGACCCAAACCCATTCCACTAGACCCAAACCCACTCCGCTAGACCCAAACCCACTCCGCTAGACCAAAACCCACTCCGCTATACCCAAACCCACTCGTCTAGACGCAAACACACTCCACTAGACCGAAACCCACTCGGCTAGACCCAAACTCACTCGGCTAGACCCAAACCCAGGGTTACACAAAAAGCTGGAGAAACTCAGCGGGTGCAGCAGCATCTAAGGAGTGAAGGAGATAGGCGACGTTTCGGGTCGAGACCTTTCTTCAGACCGAGTTGACCCAAACCCACTCGGCTAGACCCAAACCATCTCGGCTAGACCCAAACCCACTCGGCTAGACCCAAACCCACTCTGCTAGACCCAAACCCATTCGGCTAGACCCAAACCCACTCCGCTAGACCCAAACCCACTCGGCTACACCCAAACCCACTCCGCTAGACCCAAACACCCTCGGCTAGACCCAAACCCAGCCTGCTAGACCCAAACCAACTCTGCCAGACCCAAACCCACTCGGCTAGACCCAAACCCACTCTGCTAGACCCAAACCCACTCGGCTAGACCCAAACCCACTCGGCTAGACCCAAACCCAGTCCGCTAGACCCAAACCCACTCGGCTAGACCCAACCTCACTCGGCTAGACCCAAACACACTCCGCTAGACCCAAACCCCCTCGGCTCGACCCAAACCCACGCGGCTAGACCCAAACCCACTCGGCTAGACCCAAACCCACTCCGCTAGACCCAAACCCACTCCGCTAGACCCAAACCCCCTCGGCTAGACCCAAACCCACGCGGCTAGACCCAAACCCACTTGGCTACACCCAAACCCACTCGGCTAGACCCAACCCCACTCGGCTAGACCCAACCCCACTCGGCTAGACCCAAACCCACTCGGCTAGACCCAAACCCACTCGGCTAGACCCAAACGCACTCGGCTACACCCAAACCCACTCCGCCAGACCCATAGCGACTCCGCCAGACCCATAGCGACTCCGCTAGACCCAAACCCTCTCAGCTAGACACTAACCCACTCGGCTAGACCAAAACCCACTCGGCTAGACCCAAACCCACTCGGCTAGTCCCAAACCCACTCCGCCAGACCCAAACCCACTCGGCTGGACCCAAACCCACTCGGCTAGACCCAAACCCATTCGGCTAGACCCAAACCCAATCAGCTAAACCCAAACCCAGTCCGCTAGACCCAAACCCAATCGGCTAGATCCAACCTCACTCGGCTAGACCCAAACCCACTCGGCTAGACCCAAACCCAGTCTGCTAGACCCAAACCCAGTCGGCTAGACCCAAACCCAGTCGGCTAGACCCAAACCCACTCGGCTAGACCCAAACCCACTCGGCTAGACCCAAACCCACTCGGCTAGACACAAACCCACTCGGCTAGACCCAAACCCAGTCCGCTAGACCCAAACCCACACGGCTAGACCCAACTTCACTCGGCTAGATCCAAACCCACTTGGCTAGACTCAAACCCACTCAGCTAGACCCAAACCCACTCGGCTAAACCCAAACCCACATGGGCTAGAGCCGAACCCACTCCGCCAGAGCCATAGCCACTCCGCTAGACCCAAACCCTCTCGGCTCGACCCAAACCCACTCGGCTAGACCAAAACCCACTCGGCTAGACCCAAACCCACTCGGCTGGACCCAAACCAACTCCGCCAGACCCAAACCCACTCGGCTAGACCCAAACCCAATCGGCTAGACCCAACCTCACTCGGCTAGACCCAAACCCAATCGGCTAGACCCGAAACCAGTCTGCTAGACCCAAACCCACTCGGATAGACCCAAACCCAGTCGGCTAGACCCAAACCCACTCGGCTAGACCCAAACCCACTCGGCTAGACCCAAACCCACTCCGCTAGACACAAACCCACTCGGCTAGACCCAAACCCAGTCCGCTAGACCCAAACCCACACGGCTAGACCCAACCTCACTCGGCTAGATCCAAACCCACTCCGCTAGACCCAAACCCCCTCGGCTCGACCCAAACCCACGCGGCTAGACCCAAACCCACTCGGCTAGACCCAAACCCACTCCGCTAGACCCAAACCCACTCCGCTCGACCCAAACCCACTCGGCTAGACCCAAACCCATTCCACTAGACCCAAACCCACTCCGCTAGACCCAAACCCACTCGGCTACACCCAAACCCACTCCGCTAGACCCAAACACCCTCGGCTAGACCCAAACCCACGCGGCTAGACCCAAACCCACTTGGCTACACCCAAACCCACTCGGCTAGACCCAACCCCACGCGGCTAGACCCAAACCCACTCGGCTAGACCCAAACCCACTCGGCTAGACCCAAACCCATTCGGCTAGACCCAAACCCACTCGGCTAGACCCAAACCCACTCGGCTAGACCCAAACCCAATCGGCTAGACCCAACCTCACTCGGCTAGACCCAAACCCACTCGGCTAGACCCAAACCCAGCCTGCTAGACCCAAACCCACTCGGATAGACACAAACCCAGTCGGCTAGACCCAAACCCACTCGGCTAGACCCAAACCCACTCGGCTAGACCCAAACCCACTCCGCTAGACCCAAACCCACTCCGCTAGACCCAAACCCACTCGGCTAGACCCAAACCCATTCCACTAGACCCAAACCCACTCCGCTAGACCCAAACCCACTCCGCTAGACCAAAACCCACTCCGCTAGACCAAAACCCACTCCTCTAGACCCAAACACACTCCACTAGACCGAAACCCACTCGGCTAGACCCAAACTCACTCGGCTAGACCCAACCCCACGCGGCTAGACCCAAACCCACTCGGCTAGACCCAAACCCACTCGGCTAGACCCAAACCCATTCGGCTAGACCCAAACCCACTCGGCTAGACCCAAACCCACTCGGCTAGACCCAAACCCAATCGGCTAGACCCAACCTCACTCGGCTAGACCCAAACCCACTCGGCTAGACCCAAACCCAGCCTGCTAGACCCAAACCCACTCGGATAGACCCAAACCCACTCGGCTAGACCCAAACCCACTCGGCTGGACCCAAACCCACTCGGCTAGACCCAAACCCACTCCGCTAGACCCAAACCCACTCCGCTAGACCCAAACCCATTCCACTAGACCCAAACCCATTCCACTAGACCCAAACCCACTCCGCTATACCCAAACCCACTCCTCTAGACCCAAACACACTCCACTAGACCGAAACCCACTCGGCTAGACCCAAACTCACTCGGCTAGACCCAAACCCAGGGTTACACAAAAAGCTGGAGACACTCAGCGGGTGCAGCAGCATCTAAGGAGTGAAGGAGATAGGCGACGTTTCGGGTCGAGACCCTTCTTCAGACCGAGTTGACCCAAACCCACTCGGCTAGACCCAAACCCTCTCGGCTAGACCCAAACCCACTCGGCTAGACCCAAACCCACTCGGCTAGACCCAAACCCACCCGGCTAGACCCAAACCCACTCCGCTAGACCCAAACCCACTCGGCTACACCTAAACCCACTCCGCTAGACCCAAACACCTTCGGCTAGACCCAAACCCACGCGGCTAGACCCAAACCCACTTGGCTACACCCAAACCCACTCGGCTAGACCCAACCCCACGCGGCTAGACCCAAACCCACTCGGCCAGACCCAAACCCACTCGGCTAGACCCAAACCCATTCGGCTACACCCAAACCCACTCGGCTAGACCCAAACCCACTCGGATAGACCCAATCCCAGTCTGCTAGACCCAAACCTACTCGCAGAGACCCAAACCCAGTTGGCTAGACCCAAACCCACTCGGCTAGACCCAAACCCACTCGGCTAGACCCAAACCCACTCCGCTCGACACAAACCCACTCGGCTAGACCCAAACCCAGTCCGCTAGACCCAAACCTACACGGCTAGACCCAACCTCACTCGGCTAGATCCAAACCCACTTGGCTAGACTCAAACCCACTCAGCTCGACCCAAACCCACTCGGCTAAACCCAAACCCACATGGCCTAGAGCCGAACCCACTCCGCCAGAGCCATAGCCACTCCGCTAGACCCAAACCCTCTCGGCTTGACCCAAACCCACTCGGCTCGACCAAAACCCACTCGGCTAGACCCAAACCCACTCGGCTGGACCCAAACCAACTCCGCCAGATCCAAACCCACTCGGCTAGACCCAAACCCACTCGGCTAGACCCAAACCCACTCGGCTAGACCCAAACCCACTCGGCTAGACCCAAACCCAGTCCGCTAGACCCAAACCCACTCGGCTAGACCCAACCTCACTCGGCTAGACCCAAACCCACTCGGCTAGACCCAAACCCAGTCTGCTAGACCCAAAACCACTCGGATAGACCCAAACCCACTCGGCTAAACCCAAACCCACTCGGCTAGACCCAAACCCACTTGGCTAGACCCAAACCCACTCCGCTAGACACAAACCCACTCGGCTAGACCCAAACCCAGTCCGCGAGACCCAAACCCACACGGCTAGACCCAACCTCACTCGGCTAGATCCAAACCCACTCGGCTAGACCCAAACCCACACAGCTAGACCCAAACCCACTCGGCTAGACCCAAACCCACTCGGCTAGAGCCAAACCCACTCGGCTAGACCCAAACCCACTCCGCTAGACACAAACCCACTCCGCTAGACCCAAACCCCCTCGGCTCGACCCAAACCCACGCGGCTAGACGCAAACCCACACGGCTAGACCCAAACCCACTCCCCTAGACCCAAACCCACTCCGCTAGACCCAAACCCACTCGGCTAGACCCTAACCCATTCCACTAGACCCAAACCCACTCCGCTAGACCCAAACCCCCTCGGCTAGACCCAAACCCACGCGGCTAGACCCAAACCCACTCCGCTAGACCCAAACCCAGCCTGCTAGACCCAAACCCACTCGGATAGACCCAAACCCAGTCGGCTAGACCCAAACCCACTCGGCTAGACCCAAACCCACTCGGCTAGACCCAAACCCACTCGGCTAGACCCAAACCCACTCCGCTAGACCCAAACCCACTCGGCTAGACCCAAACCCATTCCACTAGACCCAAACCCACTCCGCTAGACCCAAACCCACTCCGCTAGACCAAAACCCACTCCGCTATACCCAAACCCACTCCTCTAGACCCAAACACACTCCACTAGACCGAAACCCACTCGGCTAGACCCAAACTCACTCGGCTAGACCCAAACCCAGGGTTACACAAAAAGCTGGAGACACTCAGCGGGTGCAGCAGCATCTAAGGAGTGAAGGAGATAGGCGACGTTTCGGGTCGAGACCCTTCTTCAGACCGAGTTGACCCAAACCCACTCGGCTAGACCCAAACCCTCTCGGCTAGACCCAAACCCACTCGGCTAGACCCAAACCCACTCGGCTAGACCCAAACCCACCCGGCTAGACCCAAACCCACTCCGCTAGACCCAAACCCACTCGGCTACACCCAAACCCACTCCGCTAGATCCAAACACCCTCGGCTAGACCCAAACCCACGCGGCTAGACCCAAACCCACTTGGCTACACCCAAACCCACTCGGCTAGACCCAACCCCACGCGGCTAGACCCAAACCCACTCGGCCAGACCCAAACCCACTCGGCTAGACCCAAACCCATTCGGCTACACCCAAACCCACTCGGCTAGACCCAAACCCACTCGGCTAGACCCAAACCCAATCGGCTAGACCCAACCTCACTCGGCTAGACCCAAACCCACTCGGATAGACCCAAACCCAGTCTGCTAGACCCAAACCCACTCGCAGAGACCCAAACCCAGTCGGCTAGACCTAAACCCACTCGGCTAGACCCAAACCCACTCGGCTAGACCCAAACCCACTCCGCTCGACACAAACCCACTCGGCTAGACCCAAACCCAGTCCGCTAGACCCAAACCTACTCGGCTAGACCCAACCTCACTCGGCTAGATCCAAACCCACTTGGCTAGACTCAAACCCACTCAGCTCGACCCAAACCCACTCGGCTAAACCCAAACCCACATGGGCTAGAGCCGAACCCACTCCGCCAGAGCCATAGCCACTCCGCTAGACCCAAACCCTCTCGGCTTGACCCAAACCCACTCGGCTCGACCAAAACCCACTCGGCTAGACCCAAACCCACTCGGCTGGACACAAACCAACTCCGCCAGACCCAAACCCACTCGGCTAGACCCAAACCCACTCGGCTAGACCCAAACCCACTCGGCTAGACCCAAACCCACTCGGCTAGACCCAAACCCAGTCCGCTAGACCCAAACCCACTCGGCTAGACCCAACCTCACTCGGCTAGACCCAAACCCACTCGGCTAGACCCAAACCCAGTCTGCTAGACCCAAAACCACTCGGATAGACCCAAACCCACTCGGCTAAACCCAAACCCACTCGGCTAGACCCAAACCCACTTGGCTAGACCCAAACCCACTCCGCTAGACACAAACCCACTCGGCTAGACCCAAACCCAGTCCGCGAGACCCAAACCCACACGGCTAGACCCAACCTCACTCGGCTAGGTCCAAACCCACTCGGCTAGACCCAAACCCACACAGCTAGACCCAAACCCACTCGGCTAGACCCAAACCCACTCGGCTAGAGCCAAACCCACTCGGCTAGACCCAAACCCACTCCGCTAGACACAAACCCACTCCGCTAGACCCAAACCCCCTCGGCTCGACCCAAACCCACGCGGCTAGACGCAAACCCACACGGTTAGACCCAAACCCACTCCCCTAGACCCAAACCCACTCCGCTAGACCCAAACCCACTCGGCTAGAACCTAACCCATTCCACTAGACCCAAACCCACTCCGCTAGACCCAAACCCCCTCGGCTAGACCCAAACCCACGCGGCTAGACCCAAACCCACTTGGCTACACCCAAACCCACTCGGCTAGACCCAACCCCACTCGGCTAGAACCAAACCCACTCGGCTAGACCCAAACCCACTCGGCTGGACCCAAACGCACTCGGCTACACCCAAACCCACTCCGCCAGACCCATAGCGACTCCGCTAGACCCAAACCCTCTCAGCTAGACACAAACCCACTCGGCTAGACCAAAACCCACTCGGCTAGACCCAAACCCACTCGGCTAGTCCCAAACCCACTCCGCCAGACCCAAACCCACTCGGCTAGACCCAAACCCACTCGGCTAGACCCAAACCCATTCGGCTAGACCCAAATCCACTCGGCTAAACCCAAACCCAGTCCGCTAGACCCAAACCCAATCGGCTAGACCCAACCTCACTCGGCTAGACCCAAACCCACTCGGATAGACCCAAACCCACTTGGCTACACCCAAACCCACTCGGCTAGACCCAACCCCACTCGGCTAGACCCAAACCCACTCGGCTAGACTCAAACCCACTCGGCTAAACCCAAACGCACTCGGCTACACCCAAACCCAGTCCGCTAGACCCAAACCCACTCGGCTAGACCCAAACCCACTCGGCTAGACCCAAACCCACTCCGCTCGACACAAACCCACTCGGCTAGACCCAAACCCAGTCCGCTAGACCCAAACCTACACGGCTAGACCCAACCTCACTCGGCTAGATCCAAACCCACTTGGCTAGACTCAAACCCACTCAGCTCGACCCAAACCCACTCGGCTAAACCCAAACCCACATGGGCTAGAGCCGAACCCACTCCGCCAGAGCCATAGCCACTCCGCTAGACCCAAACCCTCTCGGCTTGACCCAAACCCACTCGGTTCGACCAAAACCCACTCGGCTAGACCCAAACCCACTCGGCTGGACCCAAACCAACTCCGCCAGACCCAAACCCACTCGGCTAGACCCAAACCCACTCGGCTAGACCCAAACCCACTCGGCTAGACTCAAACCCACTCGGCTAGACCCAAACCCAGTCCGCTAGACCCAAACCCACTCGGCTAGACCCAAACCCAGTCTGCTAGACCCAAACCCACTCGGCTAAACCCAAACCCACTCGGCTAGACCCAAACCCACTTGGCTAGACCCAAACCCACTCCGCTAGACACAAACCCACTCGGCTAGACCCAAACCCAGTCCGCGAGACCCAAACCCACACGGCTAGACCCAACCTCACTCGGCTAGATCCAAACCCACTCGGCTAGACCCAAACCCACACAGCTAGACCCAAACCCACTCGGCTAGACCCAAACCCACTCGGCTAGAGCCAAACCCACTCGGCTAGACCCAAACCCACTCCGCTAGACACAAACCCACTCCGCTAGACCCAAACCCCCTCGGCTCGACACAAACCCACGCGGCTAGACGCAAACCCACACGGCTAGACCCAAACCCACTCCCCTAGACCCAAACCCACTCCGCTAGACCCAAACCCACTCGGCTAGACCCTAACCCATTCCACTAGACCCAAACCCACTCCGCTAGACCCAAACCCCCTCGGCTAGACCCAAACCCACGCGGCTAGACCCAAACCCACTCGGCTAGACCCAACCCCACTCGGCTAGACCCAACCCCACTCGGCTAGACCCAAACCCACTCGGCTAGACCCAAACCCACTCGGCTAGACCCAAACGCACTCGGCTACACCCAAACCCACTCCGCCAGACCCATAGCGACTCCGCTAGACCCAAACCCTCTCAGCTAGACACAAACCCACTCGGCTAGACCAAAACCCACTCAGCTAGACCCAAACCCACTCGGCTAGTCCCAAACCCACTCCGCCAGACCCAAACCCACTCGGCTAGACCCAAACCCACTCGGCTAGACCCAAACCCTTTCGGCTAGACCCAAACCCACTCGGCTAAACCCAAACCCAGTCCGCTAGACCCAAACCCAATCGGCTAGACCCAACCTCACTCGGCTAGACCCAAACCCACTCGGATAGACCCAAACCCACTTGGCTACACCCAAACCCACTCGGCTAGACCCAACCCCACTCGGCTAGACCCAACCCCACTCGGCTAGACCCAAACCCACTCGGCTAGACCCAAACGCACTCGGCTACACCCAAACGCACTCCGCCAGACCTATAGCGACTCCGCTAGACCCAAACCCTCTCAGCTAGACACAAACCCACTCGGCTAAACCCAAACCCACATGGGCTAGAGCCGAACCCACTCCGCCAGAGCCATAGCCACTCCGCTAGACCCAAACCCTCTCGGCTCGACCCAAACCCACTTGACTGGACTCAAACCCACTCAGCTGGACCCAAACCCACTCGGCTAAACCCAAACCCACATGGGCTAGAGCCGAACCCACTCCGCCAGAGCCATAGCCACTCCGCTAGACCCAAACCCTCTCGGCTCGACGCAAACCCACTCGGCTAGACCAAAACCCACTCGGCTAGACCCAAACCCACTCGGCTGGACCCAAACCAACTCCGCCAGACCCAAACCCACTCGGCTAGACCCAAACCCACTCGGCTAAACCCAAACCCACTCGGCTAGACCCAAACCCAGTCCGCTAGACCCAAACCCACTCGGCTAGACACAACCTCACTCGGCTAGACCCAAACCCACTCGGCTAGACCCAAACCCAGTCTGCTAGACCCAAAACCACTCGGATAGACCCAAACCCACTCGGCTAAACCCAAACCCACTCGGCTGGACCCAAACCCACTTGGCTAGACCCAAACCCACTCCGCTAGACACAAACCCACTCGGCTAGACCCAAACCCAGTCCGCTAGACCCAAACCCACACGGCAAGACCCAACCTCACTCGGCTAGATCCAAACCCACTCGGCCAGACCCAAACCCACACAGCTAGACCCAAACCCACTCGGCTAGACACAAACCCACTCGGCTAGAGCCAAACCCACTCGGCTAGACCCAAACCCACTCCGCTAGACACAAACCCACTCCGCTAGACCCAAACCCCCTCGGCTCGACCCAAACCCACGCGGCTAGACCCAAACCCACTCGGCTAGACCCAAACCCACTCCGCTACACCCAAACCCACTCCGCGAGACCCAAACCCACTCGGCTGGACCCAAACCCATTCCACTAGACCCAAACCCACTCCGCTAGACCCAAACCCACTCCGCTAGACCAAAACCCACTCCGCTATACCCAAACCCACTCCTCTAGACCCAAACACACTCCACTAGACTGAAACCCACTCGGCTAGACCCAAACTCAGTCGGCTAGACCCAAACCCAGGGTTACACAAAAAGCTGGAGAAACTCAGCGGGTGCAGCAGCATCTAAGGAGTGAAGGAGATAGGCGACGTTTCGGGTCGAGACCCCTCTTCAGACCGAGTTGACCCAAACCCACTCGGCTAGACCCAAACCCTCTCGGCTAGACCCAAACCCACTCGGCTAGACCCAAACCCACTCGGCTAGACCCAAACCCACTCGGCTAGACCCAAACCCACTCCGCTAGACCCAAACCCACTCGGCTACACCCAAACCCACTCCGCTAGACCCAAACACCCTCGGGTAGACCCAAACCCACGCGGCTAGACCCAAACCAACTTGGCTACACCCAAACCCACTCGGCTAGACCCAACCCCACGCGGCTAGACCCAAACCCACACGGCTAGACCCAAACCCACTCCGCTAGACCCAATCCCACTCCGCTAGACCCAAACCCACTCCGCTAGACCCAAACCCACACGGCTAGACCCAAACCCACTCCGCTAGACCCAAACCCACTCCGCTATACCCAAACCCACTCGGCTAAACCCAAACCCAGTCCGCTAGACCCAAACCCAATCGGCTAGACCCAACCTCACTCGGCTAGACCCAAACCCACTCGGCTAGACCCAAACCCAGTCTGCTAGACCCAAACCCACTCGGATAGACCCAAACCCACTTGGCTACACCCAAACCCACTCGGCTAGACCCAACCCCACTCGGCTAGACCCAAACCCACTCTGCTATACTCAAACCCACTCGGCTAGACCCAAACGCACTCGGCTACACCCAAACCCACTCCGCCAGACCCATAGCGACTCCGCTAGACCCAAACCCTCTCAGCTAGACACAAACCCACTCGGCTAAACCCAAACCCACATGGGCTAGAGCCGAACCCACTCCGCCAGAGCCATAGCCACTCCACTAGACCCAAACCCTCTCGGCTCGACCCAAACCCACTTGACTGGACTCAAACCCACTCAGCTGGACCCAAACCCACTCTGCTAAACCCAAACCCACATGGGCTAGAGCCGAACCCACTCCGCCAGAGCCATAGCCACTCCGCTAGACCCAAACCCTCTCGGCTCGACGCAAACCCACTCGGCTAGACCAAAACCCACTCGGCTAGACCCAAACCCACTCGGCTGGACCCAAACCAACTCCGCCAGACCCAAACCCACTCGGCTAGACCCAAACCCACTCGGCTAGACCCAAACCCACTCGGCTAGACCCAAACCCACTCGGCTAGACCCAAACCCAGTCCGCTAGACCCAAACCCACTCGGCTAGACACAACCTCACTCGGCTAGACCCAAACCCACTCGGCTAGACCCAAACCCAGTCTGCTAGACCCAAAACCACTCGGATAGACCCAAACCCACTCGGCTAAACCCAAACCCACTCGGCTAGACCCAAACCCACTTGGCTAGACCCAAACCCACTCCGCTAGACACAAACCCACTCGGCTAGACCCAAACCCAGTCCGCCAGACCCAAACCCACACTGCTAAACCCAACCTCACTCGGCTAGATCCAAACCCACTCGGCTAGACCCAAACCCACACAGCTAGACCCAAACCCACTCGGCTAGACCCAAACCCACTCGGCTAGAGCCAAACCCACTCGGCTAGACCCAAACCCACTCCGCTAGACACAAACCCACTCCGCTAGACCCAAACCCCCTCGGCTCGACCCAAACCCCCTCGGCTCGACCCAAACCCACTCGGCTAGACCCAAACCCACTCCGCTAGACCCAAACCCACTCCGCGAGACCCAAACCCACTCGGCTGGACCCAAACCCATTCCACTAGACCCAAACCCACTCCGCTAGACCCAAACCCACTCCGCTAGACCAAAACCCACTCCGCTATACCCAAACCCACTCCTCTAGACCCAAACACACTCCACTAGACCGAAACCCACTCGGCTAGACCCAAACTCAGTCGGCTAGACCCAAACCCAGGGTTACACAAAAAGCTGGAGAAACTCAGCGGGTGCAGCAGCATCTAAGGAGTGAAGGAGATAGGCAAGGTTTCGGGTCGAGACCCTTCTTCAGACCGAGTTGACCCAAACCCACTTGGCTACACCCAAACCCACTCGGCTAGACCCAACCCCACGCGGCTAGACCCAAACCCACACGGCTAGACCCAAACCCACTCAGCTAGACCCAATCCCACTCCGCTAGACCCAAACCCACTCGGCTAGACCCAAACCCACTCGGCTAGACCCAAACCAACTTGGCCAGACCCAAACCCACTCCGCTAGACCCAAACCCACTCGGCTAGACCCAAACCCACTCCGCTAGACCCAAATCCACTCCGCTATACCCAAACCCACTCCTCTGGACCGAAACCCACTCCGCTAGACCGAAACCCACTCCGCTATACCCAAACCCACTCCTCTAGACCCAAACCCACTCGGCTAGACCCACACTCACTCAGCTAGACACAAACCCACTCGGCTAGACCATAACCCACTCGGCTAGACCCAAACCCACTCGGCTAGACCCAAGCGCATTCGGCTACACCCAAACCCACTCCGCCAGACCTAAAGCCACTCCGCTAGACCCAAACCCACTCGGCTAGACACAAACCCACTCGGCTAGACCCAAACCCACTCGGGTAGACACAAACCCACTCGGCTACACCCAAACCCACTCGGCTAGACCAAAACCCACTCGGCAAGACCCAAACCCACTCCGCTAGACCCAAACCCACTCGGCTGGACCCAAACCCACTCCGATAGTCCCAAACCCACTCGGCTAGACCCAAACCCACTCCGCTAGACCCAAACCCACTCGGCTAGACCAAAACCCACTCGGCTAGACCCAAACCCCCTCCGCTATACCCAAACCCACTCCGCTACAGGCAAACCCCCTCGGCTAGACCCAAACCCACTCGGCTAGACCCAAACCCACTCGGCTAGACCCAAACCCACTCTGCTAGACCCAACCCCACTCGGCTAGACCAAAACCCACTCGGCTAGACCAAAACCCACTCGGCTAGACCCAAACCCACTCGGCTAAACCCAATCCCACTCTGCCAGACCCAAACCCACTCCGCTAGACCCAAACCCCCTCGGCTAGATCCAGATCCACGCGGCTAGACCCAAACCCACTCGGCTAGACCCAAACCCACTTGGCCAGACCCAAACCCACTCGGCGAGACCCAAACCCACTCCGCTAGACCCAAACCCACTCCGCTAGACCAGAACCCACTCCGCTAGACCCAAACCCACTCCGCTATACCCAAACCCACTGCTCTAGACCCAAACCCACTTGGCTAGACCCACACTCACTCGGCTAGACACAAACCCACTCGGCTAGACCAAAACCCACTCGGCTAGACCAAAACCCACTCGGCTACACCCAAACCCACTCCGCCAGACCCAAAGCCACTCCGCTAGACCCAAACCCACTCGGCTAGACCCAAACCCACTCGGCTAGACCCAAACCCACTCGGCTACAACCAAACCCACTCGGCTAGACCCAAACCCACTCGGCTAGACCCAAACCCACTCGACTAGGCACAAACCCACTCGGCTAGACCCAAACCCACTCGGCTAGACACAAACCCACTCGGCTACACCCAAACCCACTCGGCTAGACCCAAACCCACTCGGCTAGACCCAAACCCACTCCGTTAGACCCAAACCCACTCGGCTAGACCCAAACCCACTCCGATAGTCCCAAACCCACTCCGCTAGACCCAAACCCACTCCGCTAGACCCAAACCCACTCTGCTATACCCAAACCCACTCCTCTAGACCCAAACACACTCCACTAGACCCAAACCCACTCGGCTAGACCCAAATCCACTCCGCTAGTCCCAAACCCACTCTGCTAGACCCAAACCCATTCCGCTAGATCCAAACCCACTCAGCTAGACCAAAACCCACTCGGCTAGACCCAAACCCAATCGGCTAGACCCAAACCCACTCGGCTAGACCGAAACCCAATCGGCTAGACCCAAACCCACTCGGCTAGACCCATACCCTCTCGGCTACACCCAAACCCACTCGGCTAGACCCAAACCCACTCGGCTAGGCCCAAACCCACTCAGCTAGACCCAAACCCACTCGGCTAGACCCAAACCCACTCGGCTAGACCCAAACCCACTCGGCTAGACACAAACCCACTCGGCTACACCCACACCCACTCGGCTAGACCCGAACCCACTCGGCTAGACACAAACCCAATCCGCTAGACCCAAACCCACTCCGCCAGACCCAAACCCACTCCGCTAGACCCAAACCTACTCCTCTAGACCCAAACCCACTCCACTAGACCCAAACCCACTCGGCTTGACCCAAACTCACTCGGCTAGACCCAAACCCACTCGCCTAGACCCAAACCCACTCGGCTAGACCCAAACCCACTCCGCTAGACCCAAACCCACTCCGCTAGAGGCAAACCCCCTCGGCTGGACCCAAACCCACTCGGCTAGACCCAAACCCACTCGGCTTGACCCAAACCCACTCGGCTAGACCCAAACCCACTCGGCTAGACCCAACCCCACTCGGCTAGACCCAAACCCACTCGGCTAGACCCAAACCCACTTGGCTAGACCCAAATGCACTCGGCTACACCCAAACCCACTCCGCCAGACCCAAAGCCACTCCGCTAGACCAAAACCCACTCCGCTATACCCAAACCCACTCCTCTAGACCCAAACACACTCCACTAGACTGAAACCCACTCGGCTAGACCCAAACTCAGTCGGCTAGACCCAAACCCAGGGTTACACAAAAAGCTGGAGAAACTCAGCGGGTGCAGCAGCATCTAAGGAGTGAAGGAGATAGGCGACGTTTCGGGTCGAGACCCCTCTTCAGACCGAGTTGACCCAAACCCACTCGGCTAGACCCAAACCCTCTCGGCTAGACCCAAACCCACTCGGCTAGACCCAAACCCACTCGGCTAGACCCAAACCCACTCGGCTAGACCCAAACCCACTCGGCTAGACCCAAACCCACTCGGCTAGACCCAAACCCACTCCGCTAGACCCAAACCCACTCGGCTACACCCAAACCCACTCCGCTAGACCCAAACACCCTCGGGTAGACCCAAACCCACGCGGCTAGACCCAAACCAACTTGGCTACACCCAAACCCACTCGGCTAGACCCAACCCCACGCGGCTAGACCCAAACCCACACGGCTAGACCCAAACCCACTCGGCTAGACCCAATCCCACTCCGCTAGACCCAAACCCACTCGGCTAGACCCAAACCCACTCGGCTAGACCCAAACTCACTCCGCTATACCCAAACCCACTCCGCTAGAGGCAAACCCCCTCGGCTAGACCCAAACCCACTCGGCCAGACCCAAACCCACTCGGCTAGACCCAAACCCACTCTGCCAGACCCAACCCCACTCGGCTAGACCCAAACCCACTCGGCTAGACCAAAACCCACTCGGCTAGACCCAAACCCACTCGGCTAAACCCAAACCCACTCCGCCAGACCAAAACCCACTCCGCTAGACCCAAACCCCCTCGGCTAGATCCAAATCCACGCGGCTAGACCCAAACCCACTCGGCTAGACCCAAACCAACTTGGCCAGACCCAAACCCACTCCGCTAGACTCAAACCCACTCGGCTAGACCCAAACGCACTCGGCTACACCCAAACCCACTCCGCCAGACCCATAGCGACTCCGCTAGACCCAAACCCTCTCAGGTAGACACAAACCCACTCGGCTAAACCCAAACCCACATGGGCTAGAGCCGAACCCACTCCGCCAGAGCCATAGCCACTCCGCTAGACCCAAACCCTCTCGGCTCGACCCAAACCCACTTGACTGGACTCAAACCCACTCAGCTGGACCCAAACCCACTCGGCTAAACCCAAACCCACATGGGCTAGAGCCGAACCCACTCCGCCAGAGCCATAGCCACTCCGCCAGACCCAAACCCTCTCGGCTCGACGCAAACCCACTCGGCTAGACCAAAACCCACTCGGCTAGACCCAAACCCACTCGGCTGGACCCAAACCAACTCCGCCAGACCCAAACCCAATCGGCTAGACCCAAACCCACTCGGCTAGACCCAAACCCACTCGGCTAGACCCAAACCCACTCGGCCAGACACAACCTCACTCGGCTAGACCCAAACCCACTCGGCTAGACCCAAACCCAGTCTGCTAGACCCAAAACCACTCGGATAGACCCAAACCCACTCGGCTAAACCCAAACCCACTCGGCTAGACCCAAACCCACTTGGCTAGACCCAAACCCACTCCGCTAGACACAAACCCACTCGGCTAGACCCAAACCCAGTCCGCCAGACCCAAACCCACACGGCTAGACCCAACCTCAGTCGGCTAGATCCAAACCCACTCGGCTAGACCCAAACCCACACAGCTAGACCCAAACCCACTCGGCTAGACCCAAACCCACTCGGCTAGAGCCAAACCCACTCGGCTAGACCCAAACCCACTCCGCTAGACACAAACCCACTCCGCTAGACCCAAACCCCCTCGGCTCGACCCAAACCCACGCGGCTAGACCCAAACCCACTCGGCTAGACCCAAACCCACTCCGCTAGACCCAAACCCACTCCGCGAGACCCAAACCCACTCGGCTGGACCCAAACCCATTCCACTAGACCCAAACCCACTCCGCTAGACCCAAACCCACTCTGCTAGACCAAAACCCACTCCGCTACACCCAAACCCACTCCTCTAGACCCAAACACACTCCACTAGACCGAAACCCACTCGGCTAGACCCAAACTCAGTCGGCTAGACCCAAACCCAGGGTTACACAAAAAGCTGGAGAAACTCAGCGGGTGCAGCAGCATCTAAGGAGTGAAGGAGATAGGCAACGTTTCGGGTCGAGACCCTTCTTCAGACCCAGTTGACCCAAACCCACTTGGCTACACCCAAACCCACTCGGCTAGACCCAACCCCACGCGGCTAGACCCAAACCCACACGGCTAGACCCAAACCCACTCGGCTAGACCCAATCCCACTCCGCTAGACCCAAACCCACTCGGCTAGACCCAAACCCACTCGGCTAGACCCAAACCAACTTGGCCAGACCCAAACCCACTCCGCTAGACCCAAACCCACTCGGCTAGACCCAAACCCACTCCGCTAGACCCAAATCCACTCCGCTATACCCAAACCCACTCCTCTAGACCGAAACCCACTCCGCTAGACCGAAACCCACTCCGCTATACCCAAACCCACTCCTCTAGACCCAAACCCACTCGGCTAGACCCACACTCACTCGGCTAGACACAAACCCACTCGGCTAGACCAAAACCCACTAGGCTAGACCCAAACCCACTCGGCTAGACCCAAGCGCATTCGGCTACACCCAAACCCACTCCGCCAGACCTAAAGCCACTCGGCTAGACCCAAACCCACTCGGCTAGACACAAACCCACTCGGCTAGACCCAAACCCACTCGGGTAGACACAAACCCACTCGGCTACACCCAAACCCACTCGGCTAGACCAAAACCCACTCGGCTAGACCCAAACCCACTCCGCTAGACCCAAACCCACTCGGCTGGACCCATACCCACTCCGATAGTCCCAAACCCACTCGGCTAGACCCAAACCCACTCCGCTAGACCCAAACCCACTCGGCTAGACCAAAACCCACTCGGCTAGACCCAAACCCCCTCCGCTATACCCAAACCCACTCCGCTACAGGCAAACCCCCTCGGCTAGACCCAAACCCACTCGGCTAGACCCAAACCCACTCGGCTAGACCCAAACCCACTCTGCTAGACCCAACCCCACTCGGCTAGACCAAAACCCACTCGGCTAGACCAAAACCCACTCGGCTAGACCCAAACCCACTCGGCCTGACCCAAACCAACTCAGCTAGACCAAAACCCACACGGCTAGACCAAAACCCACTCCGCTACATCCAAACCCACTCGGCTAGACCCAAACCCACTCGGCTAGACCCAAACCCACACCGCTAGACCCAAACCCACTCGGCTAGACCCAAACCCACTCGGCTAGACCCAAACCCACTCCGCTAGACCCAAACCCACTCGGCTCGACCCAAACCCACTCCGCTAGACCCAAACCCACTCGGCTAGACCCAAATCCACTCCGCTAGTCCCAAACCCACTCTGCTAGACCCAAACCCATTCCGCTAGATCCAAACCCACTCAGCTAGACCAAAACCCACTCGGCTAGACCCAAACCCAATCGGCTAGACCCAAACCCACTCGGCTAGACCGAAACCCAATCGGCTAGACCCAAACCCACTCGGCTAGACCCATACCCTCTCGGCTACACCCAAACCCACTCGGCTAGACCCAAACCCACTCGGCTAGGCCCAAACCCACTCAGCTAGACCCAAACCCACTCGGCTAGACCCAAACCCACTCGGCTAGACCCAAACCCACTCGGCTAGACACAAACCCACTCGGCTACACCCACACCCACTCGGCTAGACCCGAACCCACTCGGCTAGACACAAACCCAATCCGCTAGACCCAAACCCACTCCGCCAGACCCAAACCCACTCCGCTAGACCCAAACCTACTCCTCTAGACCCAAACCCACTCCACTAGACCCAAACCCACTCGGCTTGACCCAAACTCACTCGGCTAGACCCAAACCCACTCCACTAGACCCAAACCCACTCGGCTAGACCCAAACCCACTCCTCTAGACCCAAACCCACTCCACTAGACCCAAACCCACTCGGCTAGACCCAAACTCACTCGGCTAGACCCAAACCCACTCGCCCAGACCCAAACCCACTCGGCTAGACCCAAACCCACTCCGCTAGACCCAAACCCACTCCGCTAGAGGCAAACCCCCTCGGCTGGACCCAAACCCACTCGGCTAGACCCAAACCCACTCGGCTTGACCCAAACCCACTCGGCTAGACCCAAACCCACTCGGCTAGACCCAACCCCACTCGGCTAGACCCAAACCCACTCGGCTAGACCCAAACCCACTTGGCTAGACCCAAATGCACTCGGCTACACCCAAACCCACTCCGCCAGACCCAAATGCACTCGGCTACACCCAAACCCACTCCGCCAGACCCAAAGCCACTCCGCTAGACCCAAACCCAGTCGGCTACACCCAAACCCACTCGGCTAGACCCAAACCCACTCGGCTAGACCCAAACCCAATCGGCTAGACCCAAACCCACTCGGCTAGACTGAAACCCAATCGGCCAGACCCAAACCCACTCGGCTAGACCCATACCCTCTCGGCTAGACCCAAACCCACTCCGCTTGACCCAAACCCACTCCGCTAGACCCAAACCCACTCCGCTAGACCCAAACACCCTCGGCTAGACCCAAACCCACGCGGCTAGACCCAAACCCACTCGGCTAGACCCAAACCCACTCGGCTAGACTCAACCCCACTCGGCTAAACCCAAACGCACTTGGCTGCACCCAAACCCAATCTGCCAGACCCAAAGCCACTCCGCTAGACCCAAACCCACTCGGCTACACCCAAACCCACTCGGCTAGACCCAAACCCACTCGGCTAGACCCAAACCCACTCGGCTAGACCCAAACCCACTCGGCCAGACCCAAACCCACTCGGCTAGACCCAAACCCACTCGGCTAGACACAAACCCACTCGGCTACACCCACCCACACTCGGCTAGACCCGAACCCACTCGGCTAGACACAAACCCAATCCGCGAGACCCAAACCCACTCCGCCAGACCCAAACCCACTCCGCTAGACCCAAACCCACTCCTCTAGACCCAAACCCACTCCACTAGACCCAAACCCACTCGGCTTGACCCAAACTCACTCGGCTAGACCCAAACCCACTCGCCTAGACCCAAACCCACTCGGCTAGACCCAAACCCACTCCGCTAGACCCAAACCCACTCCGCTAGAGGCAAACCCCCTCGGCTAGACCCAAACCCACTCGGCTAGACCCAAACCCACTCGGCTTGACCCAAACCCACTCGGCTAGACCCAAACCCACTCGGCTAGACCCAACCCCACTCGGCTAGACCCAAACCCACTCGGCTAGACCCAAACCCACTTGCCTAGACCCAAACGCACTCGGCTACACCCAAACCCACTCCGCCAGACCCAAAGCCACTCCGCTAGACCCAAACCCAGTCGGCTACACCCAAACCCACTCGGCTAGACCCAAACCCACTCGGCTAGACCCAAACCCACTCGGCTAGACCCAAACCCACTCGGCTAGACCCATACCCTCTCGGCTACACCCAAACCCACTCGGCTAGACCCAAACCCACTCGGCTAGACCCAAACCCACTCAGCTAGACCCAAACCCACTCGGCTAGACCCAAATCCACTCGGCTAGACCCAAACCCACTCGGCTAGACACAAACCCACTCGGCTACACCCACACCCACTCGGCTAGACCCGAACCCACTCGGCTAGACACAAACCCAGTCCGCTAGACCCAAACCCACTCCGCCAGACCCAAACCCACTCCGCTAGACCCAAACCTACTCCTCTAGACCCAAACCCACTCCACTAGACCCAAACCCACTCGGCTTGACCCAAACTCACTCGGCTGGACCCAAACCCACTCGCCTAGACCCAAACCCACTCGGCTGGACCCAAACCCACTCCGCTAGACCCAAACCCACTCCGCTAGAGGCAAACCCCCTCGGCTAGACCCAAACCCACTCGGCTAGACCCAAACCCACTCGGCTTGACCCAAACCCACTCGGCTAGACCCAAACCCACTCGGCTAGACCCAACCCCACTCGGCTAGACCCAAACCCACTCGGCTAGACCCAAACCCACTTGCCTAGACCCAAACGCACTCGGCTACACCCAAACCCACTCCGCCAGACCCAAAGCCACTCCGCTAGACCCAAACCCAGTCGGCTACACCCAAACCCACTCGGCTAGACCCAAACCCACTCGGCTAGACCAAAACCCAATCGGCTAGACCCAAACCCACTCGGCTAGACCCATACCCTCTCGGCTACACCCAAACCCACTCGGCTAGACCCAAACCCACTCGGCTAGACCCAAACCCACTCGGCTAGACCCAAACCCACTCGGCTAGACCCAAATCCACTCGGCTAGACCCAAACCCACTCGGCTAGACACAAACCCACTCGGCTGCACCCACACCCACTCGGCTAGACCCGAACCCACTCGGCTAGACACAAACCCAGTCCGCTAGACCCAAACCCACTCCTCCAGACCCAAACCCACTCCGCTAGACCCAAACCTACTCCTCTAGACCCAAACCCACTCCACTAGACCCAAACCCACTCGGCTTGACCCAAACTCACTCGGCTGGACCCAAACCCACTCGCCTAGACCCAAACCCACTCGGCTAGACCCAAACCCACTCCACTAGACCCAAACCCACTCCGCTAGAGGCAAACCCCCTCGGCTAGACCCAAACCCCCTCGGCTAGACCCAAACCCACTCGGCTTGACCCAAACCCACTCGGCTAGACCCAAACCCACTCGGCTAGACCCAACCCCACTCGGCTAGACCCAAACCCACTCGTCTAGACCCAAACCCACTTGGCTAGACCCAAACGCACTCGGCTACCCCCAAACCCACTCCGCCAGACCCAAAGCCACTCCGCTAGACCCAAACCCAGTCGGCTACACCCAAACCCACTCGGCTAGACCCAAACCCACTCGGCTAGACCCAAACACAATCGGCTAGACCCAAACCCACTCGGCTAGACTGAAACCCAATCGGCTAGACCCAAACCCACTCGGCTAGACCCATACCCTCTCGGCTAGACCCAAACCCACTCCGCTTGACCCAAACCCACTCCGCTAGACCCAAACCCACTCCGCTAGACCCAAACACCCTCGGCTAGACCCAAACCCACGCGGCTAGACCCAAACCCACTCGGCTGGACCCTAACCCACTCGGCTAGACTCAACCCCAGTCGGCTAGACCCAAATCCACTCGGCTAGACCCAAACCCACTCGGCTGAACCCAAACGCACTTGGCTACACCCAAACCCAATCTGCCAGACCCAAAGCCACTCCGCTAGACCCAAACCCACTCGGCTAGACCCAAACCCACTCGGCTAGACCCAAACCCACTCGGCTAGACCCAAACCCACTCGGCCAGACCCAAACCCACTCGGCTAGACCCAAACCCACTCGGCTAGACACAAACCCACTCGGCTACACCCACACCCACTCGGCTAGACCCGAACCCACTCGGCTAGACACAAACCCAATCCGCTAGACCCAAACCCACTCCGCCAGACCCAAACCCACTCCGCTAGACCCAAACCCACTCCTCTAGACCCAAACACACTCCACTAGACCCAAACCCACTCGGCTTGACCCAAACTCACTCGGCTAGACCCAAACCCACTCGCCTAGACCCAAACCCACTCGGCTAGACACAAACCCACTCTGCTAGACCCAAACCCACTCCGCTAGACCCAAACCTACTCCTCTAGACCCAAACCCACTCCACTAGACCCAAACCCACTCGGCTTGACCCAAACCCACTCGCCTAGACCCAAACCCACACGGCTAGACCAAAACCCACTCCGCTACATCCAAACCCACTCGGCTAGACCCAAACCCACTCGGCTAGACCCAAACCCACACCGCTAGACCCAAACCCACTCGGCTAGACCCAAACCCACTCCGCTAGACCCAAACCCACTCGTCTCGACCCAAACCCACTCCGCTAGACCCAAACCCACTCGGCTAGACCCAAATCCACTCCGCTAGTCCCAAACCCACTCTGCTAGACCCAAACCCATTCCGCTAGATCCAAACCCACTCAGCTAGACCAAAACCCACTCGGCTAGACCCAAACCCAATCGGATAGACCCAAACCCACTCGGCTAGACCGAAACCCAATCGGCTAGACCCAAACCCACTCGGCTAGACCCATACCCTCTCGGCTACACCCAAACCCACTCGGCTAGACCCAAACCCACTCGGCTAGGCCCAAACCCACTCAGCTAGACCCAAACCCACTCGGCTAGACCCAAACCCACTCGGCTAGACCCAAACCCACTCGGCTAGACACAAACCAACTCGGCTACACCCACACCCACTCGGCTAGACCCGAACCCACTCGGCTAGACCCGAACCCACTCGGCTAGACACAAACCCAATCCGCTAGACCCAAACCCACTCCGCCAGACCCAACCCCACTCCGCCAGACCCAAACCTACTCCTCTAGACCCAAACCCACTCCGCTAGACCCAAACCCACTCCGCTAGAGGCAAACCCCCTCGGCTGGACCCAAACCCACTCGGCTAGACCCAAACCCACTCGGCTTGACCCAAACCCACTCGGCTAGACCCAAACCCACTCGGCTAGACCCAACCCCACTCGGCTAGACCCAAACCCACTCGGCTAGACCCAAACCCACTTGGCTAGACCCAAATGCACTCGGCTAGACACAAACCAACTCGGCTACACCCACACCCACTCGGCTAGACCCGAACCCACTCGGCTAGACCCGAACCCACTCGGCTAGACACAAACCCAATCCGCTAGACCCAAACCCACTCCGCCAGACCCAACCCCACTCCGCCAGACCCAAACCTACTCCTCTAGACCCAAACCCACTCCGCTAGACCCATACCTTCTCGGCTAGACCCAAACCCACTCCACTTGACCCAAACCCACTCCGCTAGACCCAAACCCACTCCGCTAGACCCAAACACCCTCGGCTAGACCCAAACCCACGCGGCTGGACCCAAACCCACTCGGCTAGACCCAAACCCACTCGGCTAGACTCAACCCCAGTCGGCTAGACCCAAATCCACTCGGCTAGTCCCAAACCCACTCGGCTAAACCCAAACGCACTTGGCTGCACCCAAACCCAATCTGCCAGACCCAAAGCCACTCCGCTAGACCCAAACCAACTCGGCTACGCCCAAACCCACTCGGCTAGACCCAAACCCACTCGGCTAGACCCAAACCCACTCGGCTAGACCCAAACCCACTCGGCTAGACCCAAACCCACTCGGCTAGACCCAAACCCACTCGGCTAGACACAAACCCACTCGGCTACACCCACACACACTCGGCTAGACCCGAACCCACTCGGCTAGACACAAACCCAATCCGCTAGACCCAAACCCACTCCGCCAGACCCAAACCCACTCCGCTAGACCCAAACCCACTCCTCTAGACCCAAACCCACTCCACTAGACCCAAACCCACTCGGCTTGACCCAAACTCACTCGGCTAGACCCAAACCCACTCGCCTAGACCCAAACCCACTCGGCTAGACCCAAACCCACTCCGCTAGACCCAAACCCACTCCGCTAGACCCAAACCTACTCCTCTAGACCCAAACCCACTCCACTAGACCCAAACCCACTCGGCTTGACCCAAACTCACTCGGCTAGACCCAAACCCACTCGCCTAGACCCAAACCCACTCGGCTAGACCCAAACCCACTCCGCTAGACCCAAACCCACTCCGCTAGAGGCAAACCCCCTCGGCTAGACCCAAACCCACTCGGCTAGACCCAAACCCAATCGGCTAGACCCAAACCCACTCGGCTAGACACATACCCTCTCGGCTACACCCAAACCCACTCGGCTAGACCCAAACCCACTCGGCTAGACCCAAACCCACTCGGCTAGACCCAAACCCACTCGGCTAGACCCAAACCCACTCGGCTAGACCCAAACCCACTCGGCTAGACCCAAACCCACTCGGCTAGACACAAACCCACTCGGCTACACCCACACACACTCGGCTAGACCCGAACCCACTCGGCTAGACACAAACCCAATCCGCTAGACCCAAACCCACTCCGCCAGACCCAAACCCACTCCGCTAGACCCAAACCCACTCCTCTAGACCCAAACCCACTCCACTAGACCCAAACCCACTCGGCTTGACCCAAACTCACTCGGCTAGACCCAAACCCACTCGCCTAGACCCAAACCCACTCGGCTAGACCCAAACCCACTCCGCTAGACCCAAACCCACTCCGCTAGAGGCAAACCCCCTCGGCTAGACCCAAACCCACTCGGCTAGACCCAAACCCACTCGGCTTGACCCAAACCCACTCGGCTAGACCCAACCCCACTCGGCTAGACCCAACCCCACTCGGCTAGACCCAAACCCACTCGGCTAGACCCAAACCCACTTGCCTAGACCCAAACGCACTCGGCTACACCCAAACCCACTCCGACAGACCCAAAGCCACTCCGCTAGACCCAAACCCAGTCGGCTACACCCAAACCCACTCGGCTAGACCCAAACCCACTCGGCTAGACCCAAACACAATCGGCTAGACCCAAACCCACTCGGCTAGACTGAAACCCAATCGGCTAGACCCAAACCCACTCGGCTAGACCCATACCCTCTCGGCTAGACCCAAACCCACTCCGCTTGACCCAAACCCACTCCGCTGGACCCAAACCCACTCCGCTAGACCCAAACACCCTCGGCTAGACCCAAACCCACGCGGCTAGACCCAAACCAACTCGGCTGGACCCAAACCCACTCGGCTAGACTCAACCCCAGTCGTCTAGACCCAAATCCACTCGGCTAGACCCAAACCCACTCGGCTAAACCCAAACGCACTTGGCTACACCCAAACCCAATCTGCCAGACCCAAAGCCACTCCGCTAGACCCAAACCCACTCGGCTAGACCCAAACCCACTCGGCTAGACCCAAACCCACTCGGCTAGACCCAAACCCACTCGGCCAGACCCAAACCCACTCGGCTAGACCCAAACCCACTCGGCTAGACACAAACCCACTCGGCTACACCCACACCCACTCGGCTAGACCCGAACCCACTCGGCTAGACACAAACCCAATCCGCTAGACCCAAACCCACTCCGCCAGACCCAAACCCACTCCGCTAGACCCAAACCCACTCCTCTAGACCCAAACACACTCCACTAGACCCAAACCCACTCGGCTTGACCCAAACTCACTCGGCTAGACCCAAACCCACTCGCCTAGACCCAAACCCACTCGGCTAGACCCAAACCCACTCGGCTAGACCCAAACCCACTCGGCTAGACCCAAACCCACTCGGCTAGACCCAAACCCACTCCGTTAGACCCAAACCCACTCGGCTAGACCCAAACCCACTCCGATAGTCCCAAACCCACTCCGCTAGACCCAAACCCACTCCGCTAGACCCAAACCCACTCTGCTATACCCAAACCCACTCCTCTAGACCCAAACACACTCCACTAGACCCAAACCCACTCGGCTAGACCCAAATCCACTCCGCTAGTCCCAAACCCACTCTGCTAGACCCAAACCCATTCCGCTAGATCCAAACCCACTCAGCTAGACCAAAACCCACTCGGCTAGACCCAAACCCAATCGGCTAGACCCAAACCCACTCGGCTAGACCGAAACCCAATCGGCTAGACCCAAACCCACTCGGCTAGACCCATACCCTCTCGGCTACACCCAAACCCACTCGGCTAGACCCAAACCCACTCGGCTAGGCCCAAACCCACTCAGCTAGACCCAAACCCACTCGGCTAGACCCAAACCCACTCGGCTAGACCCAAACCCACTCGGCTAGACACAAACCCACTCGGCTACACCCACACCCACTCGGCTAGACCCGAACCCACTCGGCTAGACACAAACCCAATCCGCTAGACCCAAACCCACTCCGCCAGACCCAAACCCACTCCGCTAGACCCAAACCTACTCCTCTAGACCCAAACCCACTCCACTAGACCCAAACCCACTCGGCTTGACCCAAACTCACTCGGCTAGACCCAAACCCACTCGCCTAGACCCAAACCCACTCGGCTAGACCCAAACCCACTCCGCTAGACCCAAACCCACTCCGCTAGAGGCAAACCCCCTCGGCTGGACCCAAACCCACTCGGCTAGACCCAAACCCACTCGGCTTGACCCAAACCCACTCGGCTAGACCCAAACCCACTCGGCTAGACCCAACCCCACTCGGCTAGACCCAAACCCACTCGGCTAGACCCAAACCCACTTGGCTAGACCCAAATGCACTCGGCTACACCCAAACCCACTCCGCCAGACCCAAAGCCACTCCGCTAGACCAAAACCCACTCCGCTATACCCAAACCCACTCCTCTAGACCCAAACACACTCCACTAGACTGAAACCCACTCGGCTAGACCCAAACTCAGTCGGCTAGACCCAAACCCAGGGTTACACAAAAAGCTGGAGAAACTCAGCGGGTGCAGCAGCATCTAAGGAGTGAAGGAGATAGGCGACGTTTCGGGTCGAGACCCCTCTTCAGACCGAGTTGACCCAAACCCACTCGGCTAGACCCAAACCCTCTCGGCTAGACCCAAACCCACTCGGCTAGACCCAAACCCACTCGGCTAGACCCAAACCCACTCGGCTAGACCCAAACCCACTCCGCTAGACCCAAACCCACTCGGCTACACCCAAACCCACTCCGCTAGACCCAAACACCCTCGGGTAGACCCAAACCCACGCGGCTAGACCCAAACCAACTTGGCTACACCCAAACCCACTCGGCTAGACCCAACCCCACGCGGCTAGACCCAAACCCACACGGCTAGACCCAAACCCACTCGGCTAGACCCAATCCCACTCCGCTAGACCCAAACCCACTCGGCTAGACCCAAACCCACTCGGCTAGACCCAAACTCACTCCGCTATACCCAAACCCACTCCGCTAGAGGCAAACCCCCTCGGCTAGACCCAAACCCACTCGGCCAGACCCAAACCCACTCGGCTAGACCCAAACCCACTCTGCCAGACCCAACCCCACTCGGCTAGACCCAAACCCACTCGGCTAGACCAAAACCCACTCGGCTAGACCCAAACCCACTCGGCTAAACCCAAACCCACTCCGCCAGACCAAAACCCACTCCGCTAGACCCAAACCCCCTCGGCTAGATCCAAATCCACGCGGCTAGACCCAAACCCACTCGGCTAGACCCAAACCAACTTGGCCAGACCCAAACCCACTCCGCTAGACTCAAACCCACTCGGCTAGACCCAAACGCACTCGGCTACACCCAAACCCACTCCGCCAGACCCATAGCGACTCCGCTAGACCCAAACCCTCTCAGCTAGACACAAACCCACTCGGCTAAACCCAAACCCACATGGGCTAGAGCCGAACCCACTCCGCCAGAGCCATAGCCACTCCGCTAGACCCAAACCCTCTCGGCTCGACCCAAACCCACTTGACTGGACTCAAACCCACTCAGCTGGACCCAAACCCACTCGGCTAAACCCAAACCCACATGGGCTAGAGCCGAACCCACTCCGCCAGAGCCATAGCCACTCCGCCAGACCCAAACCCTCTCGGCTCGACGCAAACCCACTCGGCTAGACCAAAACCCACTCGGCTAGACCCAAACCCACTCGGCTGGACCCAAACCAACTCCGCCAGACCCAAACCCACTCGGCTAGACCCAAACCCACTCGGCTAGACCCAAACCCACTCGGCTGGACCCAAACCCACTCGGCTAGACCCAAACCCAGTCCGCTAGACCCAAACCCACTCGGCCAGACTCAACCTCACTCGGCTAGACCCAAACCCACTCGGCTAGACCCAAACCCAGTCTGCTAGACCCAAAACCACTCGGATAGACCCAAACCCACTCGGCTAAACCCAAACCCACTCGGCTAGACCCAAACCCACTTGGCTAGACCCAAACCCACTCCGCTAGACACAAACCCACTCGGCTAGACCCAAACCCAGTCCGCCAGACCCAAACCCACACGGCTAGACCCAACCTCAGTCGGCTAGATCCAAACCCACTCGGCTAGACCCAAACCCACACAGCTAGACCCAAACCCACTCGGCTAGACCCAAACCCACTCGGCTAGAGCCAAACCCACTCGGCTAGACCCAAACCCACTCCGCTAGACACAAACCCACTCCGCTAGACCCAAACCCCCTCGGCACCACCCAAACCCACGCGGCTAGACCCAAACCCACTCGGCTAGACCCAAACCCACTCCGCTAGACCCAAACCCACTCCGCGAGACCCAAACCCACTCGGCTGGACCCAAACCCATTCCACTAGACCCAAACCCACTCCGCTAGACCCAAACCCACTCCGCTAGACCAAAACCCACTCCGCTGTACCCAAACCCACTCCTCTAGACCCAAACACACTCCACTAGACCGAAACCCACTCGGCTAGACCCAAACTCAGTCGGCTAGACCCAAACCCAGGGTTACACAAAAAGCTGGAGAAACTCAGCGGGTGCAGCAGCATCTAAGGAGTGAAGGAGATAGGCAACGTTTCGGGTCGAGACCCTTCTTCAGACCCAGTTGACCCAAACCCACTTGGCTACACCCAAACCCACTCGGCTAGACCCAACCCCACGCGGCTAGACCCAAACCCACACGGCTAGACCCAAACCCACTCGGCTAGACCCAATCCCACTCGGCTAGACCCAAACCCACTCGGCTAGACCCAAACCCACTCGGCTAGACCCAAACCAACTTGGCCAGACCCAAACCCACTCCGCTAGACCCAAACCCACTCCGCTAGACCCAAACCCACTCGGCTAGACCCAAACCCACTCCGCTAGACCCAAATCCACTCCGCTATACCCAAACCCACTCCTCTAGACCGAAACCCACTCCGCTAGACCGAAACCCACTCCGCTATACCCAAACCCACTCCTCTAGACCCAAACCCACTCGGCTAGACCCACACTCACTCGGCTAGACACAAACCCACTCGGCTAGACCAAAACCCACTCGGCTAGACCCAAACCCACTCGGCTAGACCCAAGCGCATTCGGCTACACCCAAACCCACTCCGCCAGACCTAAAGCCACTCCGCTAGACCCAAACCCACTCGGCTAGACACAAACCCACTCGGCTAGACCCAAACCCACTCGGGTAGACACAAACCCACTCAGCTACACCCAAACCCACTCGGCTAGACCCAAACTCAGTCGGCTAGACCCAAACCCAGGGTTACACAAAAAGCTGGAGAAACTCAGCGGGTGCAGCAGCATCTAAGGAGTGAAGGAGATAGGCAACGTTTCGGGTCGAGACCCTTCTTCAGACCCAGTTGACCCAAACCCACTTGGCTACACCCAAACCCACTCGGCTAGACCCAACCCCACGCGGCTAGACCCAAACCCACACGGCTAGACCCAAACCCACTCGGCTAGACCCAATCCCACTCCGCTAGACCCAAACCCACTCGGCTAGACCCAAACCCACTCGGCTAGACCCAAACCAACTTGGCCAGACCCAAACCCACTCCGCTAGACCCAAACCCACTCGGCTAGACCCAAACCCACTCCGCTAGACCCAAATCCACTCCGCTATACCCAAACCCACTCCTCTAGACCGAAACCCACTCCGCTAGACCGAAACCCACTCCGCTATACCCAAACCCACTCCTCTAGACCCAAACCCACTCGGCTAGACCCACACTCACTCGGCTAGACACAAACCCACTCGGCTAGACCAAAACCCACTCGGCTAGACCCAAACCCACTCGGCTAGACCCAAGCGCATTCGGCTACACCCAAACCCACTCCGCCAGACCTAAAGCCACTCCGCTAGACCCAAACCCACTCGGCTAGACACAAACCCACTCGGCTAGACCCAAACCCACTCGGGTAGACACAAACCCACTCGGCTACACCCAAACCCACTCGGCTAGACCAAAACCCACTCGGCTAGACCCAAACCCACTCCGCTAGACCCAAACCCACTCGGCTGGACCCATACCCACTCCGATAGTCCCAATCCCACTCGGCTAGACCCAAACCCACTCCGCTAGACCCAAACCCACTCGGCTAGACCAAAACCCACTCGGCTAGACCCAAACCCCCTCCGCTATACCCAAACCCACTCCGCTACAGGCAAACCCCCTCGGCTAGACCCAAACCCACTCGGCTAGACCCAAACCCACTCGGCTAGACCCAAACCCACTCTGCTAGACCCAACCCCACTCGGCTAGACCAAAACCCACTCGGCTAGACCAAAACCCACTCGGCTAGACCCAAACCCACTCGGCTAAACCCAATCCCACTCTGCCAGACCCAAACCCACTCCGCTAGACCCAAACCCCCTCGGCTAGATCCAGATCCACGCGGCTAGACCCAAACCCACTCGGCTAGACCCATAACCCACTTGGCCAGACCCAAACCCACTCCGCGAGACCCAAACCCACTCGGCGAGACCCAAACCCACTCCGCTAGACCCAAACCCACTCCGCTAGACCAGAACCCACTCCGCTAGACCCAAATCCACTCCGCTATACCCAAACCCACTGCTCTAGACCCAAACCCACTCGGCTAGACCCACACTCACTCGGCTAGACACAAACCCACTCGGCTAGACCAAAACCCACTCGGCTAGACCCAAACCCACTCGGCTAGACCCAAGCGCACTCGGCTACACCCAAACCCACTCTGCCAGACCCAAAGCCACTCCGCTAGACCCAAACCCACTCGGCTAGACCCAAACCCACTCGGCTAGACCCAAACCCACTCGGCTAGAACCAAACCCACTCGGCTAGACCCAAACCCACTCGGCTAGACCCAAACCCACTCGGCTAGGCACAAACCCACTCGGCTAGACCCAAACCCACTCGGCTAGACACAAACCCACTCGGCTACACCCAAACCCACTCGGCTAGACCCAAACCCACTCGGCTAGACCCAAACCCACTCCGTTAGACCCAAACCCACTCGGCTAGACCCAAACCCACTCCGATAGTCCCAAACCCACTCCGCTAGACCCAAACCCACTCCGCTAGACCCAAACCCACTCTGCTATACCCAAACCCACTCCTCTAGACCCAAACACACTCCACTAGACCCAAACCCACTCGGCTAGACCCAAACTCACTCGACTAGACCCAAACCCACTCGGCTAAACCCAAACCCACACGGCTAGACCCAAACCCACTCGGCCTGACCCAAACCAACTCAGCTAGACCAAAACCCACACGGCTAGACCAAAACCCACTCCGCTACATCCAAACCCACTCGGCTAGACCCAAACCCACTCGGCTAGACCCAAACCCACTCGGCTAGACCCAAACTCACTCGGCTAGACCCAAACCCACTCGCCCAGACCCAAACCCACTCGGCTAGACCCAAACCCACTCCGCTAGACCCAAACCCACTCCGCTAGAGGCAAACCCCCTCGGCTGGACCCAAACCCACTCGGCTAGACCCAAACCCACTCGGCTTGACCCAAACCCACTCGGCTAGACCCAAACCCACTCGGCTAGACCCAACCCCACTCGGCTAGACCCAAACCCACTCGGCTAGACCCAAACCCACTTGGCTAGACCCAAATGCACTCGGCTACACCCAAACCCACTCCGCCAGACCCAAAGCCACTCCGCTAGACCCAAACCCAGTCGGCTACACCCAAACCCACTCGGCTAGACCCAAACCCACTCGGCTAGACCCAAACCCAATCGCCAAACCCAAACCCACTCGGCTAGACTGAAACCCAATCGGCCAGACCCAAACCCACTCGGCTAGACCCATACCCTCTCGGCTAGACCCAAACCCACTCCGCTTGACCCAAACCCACTCCGCTAGACCCAAACCCACTCCGCTAGACCCAAACACCCTCGGCTAGACCCAAACCCACGCGGCTAGACCCAAACCCACTCGGCTAGACCCAAACCCACTCGGCTAGACTCAACCCCACTCGGCTAAACCCAAATGCACTTGGCTGCACCCAAACCCAATCTGCCAGACCCAAAGCCACTCCGCTAGACCCAAACCCACTCGGCTACACCCAAACCCACTCGGCTAGACCCAAACCCACTCGGCTAGACCCAAACCCACTCGGCTAGACCCAAACCCACTCGGCCAGACCCAAACCCACTCGGCTAGACCCAAACCCACTCGGCTAGACACAAACCCACTCGGCTACACCCACACACACTCGGCTAGACCCGAACCCACTCGGCTAGACACAAACCCAATCCGCTAGACCCAAACCCACTCCGCCAGACCCAAACCCACTCCGCTAGACCCAAACCCACTCCTCTAGACCCAAACCCACTCCACTAGACCCAAACCCACTCGGCTTGACCCAAACTCACTCGGCTAGACCCAAACCCACTCGCCTAGACCCAAACCCACTCGGCTAGACCCAAACCCACTCCGCTAGACCCAAACCCACTCCGCTAGAGGCAAACCCCCTCGGCTAGACCCAAACCCACTCGGCTAGACCCAAACCCACTCGGCTTGACCCAAACCCACTCGGCTAGACCCAAACCCACTCGGCTAGACCCAACCCCACTCGGCTAGACCCAAACCCACTCGGCTAGACCCAAACCCACTTGCCTAGACCCAAACGCACTCGGCTACACCCAAACCCACTCCGCCAGACCCAAAGCCACTCCGCTAGACCCAAACCCAGTCGGCTACACCCAAACCCACTCGGCTAGACCCAAACCCACTCGGCTAGACCAAAACCCAATCGGCTAGACCCAAACCCACTCGGCTAGACCCATACCCTCTCGGCTACACCCAAACCCACTCGGCTAGACCCAAACCCACTCGGCTAGACCCAAACCCACTCGGCTAGACCCAAACCCACTCGGCTAGACCCAAATCCACTCGGCTAGACCCAAACCCACTCGGCTAGACACAAACCCACTCGGCTACACCCACACCCACTCGGCTAGACCCGAACCCACTCGGCTAGACACAAACCCAGTCCGCTAGACCCAAACCCACTCCGCCAGACCCAAACCCATTCCGCTAGACCCAAACCTACTCCTCTAGACCCAAACCCACTCCACTAGACCCAAACCCACTCGGCTTGACCCAAACTCACTCGGCTGGACCCAAACCCACTCGCCTAGACCCAAACCCACTCGGCTAGACCCAAACCCACTCCACTAGACCCAAGCCCACTCCGCTAGAGGCAAACCCCCTCGGCTAGACCCAAACCCACTCGGCTAGACCCAAACCCACTCGGCTTGACCCAAACCCACTCGGCTAGACCCAAACCCACTCGGCTAGACCCAACCCCACTCGGCTAGACCCAAACCCACTCGGCTAGACCCAAACCCACTTGGCTAGACCCAAACGCACTCGGCTACACCCAAACCCACTCCGCCAGACCCAAAGCCACTCCGCTAGACCCAAACCCAGTCGGCTACACCCAAACCCACTCGGCTAGACCCAAACCCACTCGGCTAGACCCAAACACAATCGGCTAGACCCAAACCCACTCGGCTAGACTGAAACCCAATCGGCTAGACCCAAACCCACTCGGCTAGACCCATACCCTCTCGGCTAGACCCAAACCCACTCCGCTTGACCCAAACCCACTCCGCTAGACCCAAACCCACTCCGCTAGACCCAAACACCCTCGGCTAGACCCAAACCCACGTGGCTAGACCCAAACCCACTCGGCTGGACCCAAACCCACTCGGCTAGACTCAACCCCAGTCGGCTAGACCCAAATCCACTCGGCTAGACCCAAACCCACTCGGCTGAACCCAAACGCACTTGGCTACACCCAAACCCAATCTGCCAGACCCAAAGCCACTCCGCTAGACCCAAACCCACTCGGCTAGACCCAAACCCACTCGGCTAGACCCAAACCCACTCGGCTAGACCCAAACCCACTCGGCCAGACCCAAACCCACTCGGCTAGACCCAAACCCACTCGGCTAGACACAAACCCACTCGGCTACACCCACACCCACTCGGCTAGACCCGAACCCACTCGGCTAGACACAAACCCAATCCGCTAGACCCAAACCCACTCCGCCAGACCCAAACCCACTCCGCTAGACCCAAACCCACTCCTCTAGACCCAAACACACTCCACTAGACCCAAACCCACTCGGCTTGACCCAAACTCACTCGGCTAGACCCAAACCCACTCGCCTAGACCCAAACCCAGTCGGCTAGACCCAAACCCACTCTGCTAGACCCAAACCCACTCCGCTAGACCCAAACCTACTCCTCTAGACCCAAACCCACTCCACTAGACCCAAACCCACTCGGCTTGACCCAAACCCACTCGCCTAGACCCAAACCCACACGGCTAGACCAAAACCCACTCCGCTACATCCAAACCCACTCGGCTAGACCCAAACCCACTCGGCTAGACCCAAACCCACACCGCTAGACCCAAACCCACTCGGCTAGACCCAAACCCACTCCGCTAGACCCAAACCCACTCGGCTCGACCCAAACCCACTCCGCTAGACCCAAACCCACTCGGCTAGACCCAAATCCACTCCGCTAGTCCCAAACCCACTCTGCTAGACCCAAACCCATTCCGCTAGATCCAAACCCACTCAGCTAGACCAAAACCCACTCGGCTAGACCCAAACCCAATCGGATAGACCCAAACCCACTCGGCTAGACCGAAACCCAATCGGCTAGACCCAAACCCACTCGGCTAGACCCATACCCACTCGGCTAGACCCAAACCCACTCGGCTAGACCCAAACCCACTCGGCTAGGCCCAAACCCACTCAGCTAGACCCAAACCCACTCGGCTAGACCCAAACCCACTCGGCTAGACCCAAACCCACTCGGCTAGACACAAACCCACTCGGCTACACCCACACCCACTCGGCTAGACCCGAACCCACTCGGCTAGACACAAACCCAATCCGCTAGACCCAAACCCACTCCGCCAGACCCAACCCCACTCCGCTAGACTCAAACCTACTCCTCTAGACCCAAACCCACTCCGCTAGACCCAAACCCACTCCGCTAGAGGCAAACCCCCTCGGCTGGACCCAAACCCACTCGGCTAGACCCAAACCCACTCGGCTTGACCCAAACCCACTCGGCTAGACCCAAACCCACTCGGCTAGACCCAACCCCACTCGGTAGACCCAAACCCACTCGGCTAGACCCAAACCCACTTGGCTAGACCCAAATGCACTCGGCTACACCCAAACCCACTCCGCCAGACCCAAAGCCACTCCGCTAGACCCAAACCCAGTCGGCTACACCCAAACCCACTCGGCTAGACCCAAACCCACTCGGCTAGACCCAAACCCAATCGGCTAGACCCAAACCCACTCGGCTAGACTGAAACCCAATCGGCCAGACCCAAACCCACTCGGCTAGACCCATACCTTCTCGGCTAGACCCAAACCCACTCCGCTTGACCCAAACCCACTCCGCTAGACCCAAACCCACTCCGCTAGACCCAAACACCCTCGGCTAGACCCAAACCCACGCGGCTAGACCCAAACCCACTCGGCTAGACCCAAACCCACTCGGCTAGACTCAACCCCAGTCGGCTAGACCCAAATCCACTCGGCTAGTCCCAAACCCACTCGGCTAAACCCAAACGCACTTGGCTGCACCCAAACCCAATCTGCCAGACCCAAAGCCACTCCGCTAGACCCAAACCAACTCGGCTACACCCAAACCCACTCGGCTAGACCCAAACCCACTCGGCTAGACCCAAACCCACTCGGCTAGACCCAAACCCACTCGGCCAGACCCAAACCCACTCGGCTAGACCCAAACCCACTCGGCTAGACCCAAACCCACTCGGCTACACCCACACACACTCGGCTAGACCCGAACCCACTCGGCTAGACACAAACCCAATCCGCTAGACCCAAACCCACTCCGCCAGACCCAAACCCACTCCGCTAGACCCAAACCCACTCCTCTAGACCCAAACCCACTCCACTAGACCCAAACCCACTCGGCTTGACCCAAACTCACTCGGCTAGACCCAAACCCACTCGCCTAGACCCAAACCCACTCGGCTAGACCCAAACCCACTCCGCTAGACCCAAACCCACTCCGCTAGACCCAAACCTACTCCTCTAGACCCAAACCCACTCCACTAGACCCAAACCCACTCGGCTTGACCCAAACTCACTCGGCTAGACCCAAACCCACTCGCCTAGACCCAAACCCACTCGGCTAGACCCAAACCCACTCCGCTAGACCCAAACCCACTCCGCTAGAGGCAAACCCCCTCGGCTAGACCCAAACCCACTCGGCTAGACCCAAACCCACTCGGCTTGACCCAAACCCACTCGGCTAGACCCAAACCCACTCGGCTAGACCCAACCCCACTCGGCTAGACCCAAACCCACTCGGCTAGACCCAAACCCACTTGCCTAGACCCAAACGCACTCGGCTACACCCAAACCCACTCCGCCAGACCCAAAGCCACTCCGCTAGACCCAAACCCAGTCGGTTACACCCAAACCCACTCGGCTAGACCCAAACCCACTCGGCTAGACCAAAACCCAATCGGCTAGACCCAAACCCACTCGGCTAGACCCATACCCTCTCGGCTACACCCAAACCCACTCGGCTAGACCCAAACCCACTCGGCTAGACCCAAACCCACTCGGCTAGACCCAAACCCACTCGGCTAGACCCAAACCCACTCGGCTAGACCCAAACCCACTCGGCTAGACACAAACCCACTCGGCTACACCCACACACACTCGGCTAGACCCGAACCCACTCGGCTAGACACAAACCCAATCCGCTAGACCCAAACCCACTCCGCCAGACCCAAACCCACTCCGCTAGACCCAAACCCACTCCTCTAGACCCAAACCCACTCCACTAGACCCAAACCCACTCGGCTTGACCCAAACTCACTCGGCTAGACCCAAACCCACTCGCCTAGACCCAAACCCACTCGGCTAGACCCAAACCCACTCCGCTAGACCCAAACCCACTCCGCTAGAGGCAAACCCCCTCGGCTAGACCCAAACCCACTCGGCTAGACCCAAACCCACTCGGCTTGACCCAAACCCACTCGGCTAGACCCAAACCCACTCGGCTAGACCCAACCCCACTCGGCTAGACCCAAACCCACTCGGCTAGACCCAAACCCACTTGCCTAGACCCAAACGCACTCGGCTACACCCAAACCCACTCCGCCAGACCCAAAGCCACTCCGCTAGACCCAAACCCAGTCGGCTACACCCAAACCCACTCGGCTAGACCCAAACCCACTCGGCTAGACCAAAACCCAATCGGCTAGACCCAAACCCACTCGGCTAGACCCATACCCTCTCGGCTACACCCAAACCCACTCGGCTAGACCCAAACCCACTCGGCTAGACCCAAACCCACTCGGCTAGACCCAAACCCACTCGGCTAGACCCAAATCCACTCGGCTAGACCCAAACCCACTCAGCTAGACACAAACCCACTCGGCTACACCCACACCCACTCGGCTAGACCCGAACCCACTCGGCTAGACACAAACCCAGTCCGCTAGACCCAAACCCACTCCGCCAGACCCAAACCCACTCCGCTAGACCCAAACCTACTCCTCTAGACCCAAACCCACTCCACTAGACCCAAACCCACTCGGCTTGACCCAAACTCACTCGGCTGGACCCAAACCCACTCGCCTAGACCCAAACCCACTCGGCTAGACCCAAACCCACTCCACTAGACCCAAACCCACTCCGCTAGAGGCAAACCCCCTCGGCTAGACCCAAACCCACTCGGCTAGACCCAAACCCACTCGGCTTGACCCAAACCCAATCGGCCAGACCCAAACCCACTCGGCTAGACCCATACCTTCTCGGCTAGACCCAAACCCACTCCGCTTGACCCAAACCCACTCCGCTAGACCCAAACCCACTCCGCTAGACCCAAACACCCTCGGCTAGACCCAAACCCACGCGGCTAGACCCAAACCCACTCGGCTAGACCCAAACCCACTCGGCTAAACCCAAACGCACTTGGCTGCACCCAAACCCAATCTGCCAGACCCAAAGCCACTCCGCTAGACCCAAACCAACTCGGCTACACCCAAACCCACTCGGCTAGACCCAAACCCACTCGGCTAGACCCAAACCCACTCGGCTAGACCCAAACCCACTCGGCCAGACCCAAACCCACTCGGCTAGACCCAAACCCACTCGGCTAGACACAAACCCACTCGGCTACACCCACACACACTCGGCTAGACCCGAACCCACTCGGCTAGACACAAACCCAATCCGCTAGACCCAAACCCACTCCGCCAGACCCAAACCCACTCCGCTAGACCCAAACCCACTCCTCTAGACCCAAACCCACTCCACTAGACCCAAACCCACTCGGCTTGACCCAAACTCACTCGGCTAGACCCAAACCCACTCGCCTAGACCCAAACCCACTCGGCTAGACCCAAACCCACTCCGCTAGACCCAAACCCACTCCGCTAGACCCAAACCTACTCCTCTAGACCCAAACCCACTCCACTAGACCCAAACCCACTCGGCTTGACCCAAACTCACTCGGCTAGACCCAAACCCACTCGCCTAGACCCAAACCCACTCGGCTAGACCCAAACCCACTCCGCTAGACCCAAACCCACTCCGCTAGAGGCAAACCCCCTCGGCTAGACCCAAACCCACTCGGCTAGACCCAAACCCACTCGGCTTGACCCAAACCCACTCGGCTAGACCCAAACCCACTCGGCTAGACCCAACCCCACTCGGCTAGACCCAAACCCACTCGGCTAGACCCAAACCCACTTGCCTAGACCCAAACGCACTCGGCTACACCCAAACCCACTCCGCCAGACCCAAAGCCACTCCGCTAGACCCAAACCCAGTCGGCTACACCCAAACCCACTCGGCTAGACCCAAACCCACTCGGCTAGACCAAAACCCAATCGGCTAGACCCAAACCCACTCGGCTAGACCCATACCCTCTCGGCTACACCCAAACCCACTCGGCTAGACCCAAACCCACTCGGCTAGACCCAAACCCACTCGGCTAGACCCAAACCCACTCGGCTAGACCCAAACCCACTCGGCTAGACCCAAACCCACTCGGCTAGACACAAACCCACTCGGCTACACCCACACACACTCGGCTAGACCCGAACCCACTCGGCTAGACACAAACCCAATCCGCTAGACCCAAACCCACTCCGCCAGACCCAAACCCACTCCGCTAGACCCAAACCCACTCCTCTAGACCCAAACCCACTCCACTAGACCCAAACCCACTCGGCTTGACCCAAACTCACTCGGCTAGACCCAAACCCACTCGCCTAGACCCAAACCCACTCGGCTAGACCCAAACCCACTCCGCTAGACCCAAACCCACTCCGCTAGAGGCAAACCCCCTCGGCTAGACCCAAACCCACTCGGCTAGACCCAAACCCACTCGGCTTGACCCAAACCCACTCGGCTAGACCCAAACCCACTCGGCTAGACCCAACCCCACTCGGCTAGACCCAAACCCACTCGGCTAGACCCAAACCCACTTGCCTAGACCCAAACGCACTCGGCTACACCCAAACCCACTCCGCCAGACCCAAAGCCACTCCGCTAGACCCAAACCCAGTCGGCTACACCCAAACCCACTCGGCTAGACCCAAACCCACTCGGCTAGACCAAAACCCAATCGGCTAGACCCAAACCCACTCGGCTAGACCCATACCCTCTCGGCTACACCCAAACCCACTCGGCTAGACCCAAACCCACTCAGCTAGACCCAAACCCACTCGGCTAGACCCAAACCCACTCGGCTAGACCCAAATCCACTCGGCTAGACCCAAACCCACTCAGCTAGACACAAACCCACTCGGCTACACCCACACCCACTCGGCTAGACCCGAACCCACTCGGCTAGACACAAACCCAGTCCGCTAGACCCAAACCCACTCCGCCAGACCCAAACCCACTCCGCTAGACCCAAACCTACTCCTCTAGACCCAAACCCACTCCACTAGACCCAAACCCACTCGGCTTGACCCAAACTCACTCGGCTGGACCCAAACCCACTCGCCTAGACCCAAACCCACTCGGCTAGACCCAAACCCACTCCACTAGACCCAAACCCACTCCGCTAGAGGCAAACCCCCTCGGCTAGACCCAAACCCACTCGGCTAGACCCAAACCCACTCGGCTTGACCCAAACCCACTCGGCTAGACCCAAACCCACTCGGCTAGACCCAACCCCACTCGGCTAGACCCAAACCCACTCGGCTAGACCCAAACCCACTTGCCTAGACCCAAACGCACTCGGCTACACCCAAACCCACTCCGCCAGACCCAAAGCCACTCCGCTAGACCCAAACCCAGTCGGCTACACCCAAACCCACTCGGCTAGACCCAAACCCACTCGGCTAGACCAAAACCCAATCGGCTAGACCCAAACCCACTCGGCTAGACCCATACCCTCTCGGCTACACCCAAACCCACTCGGCTAGACCCAAACCCACTCGGCTAGACCCAAACCCACTCGGCTAGACCCAAACCCACTCGGCTAGACCCAAATCCACTCGGCTAGACCCAAACCCACTCGGCTAGACACAAACCCACTCGGCTACACCCACACCCACTCGGCTAGACCCGAACCCACTCGGCTAGACACAAACCCAGTCCGCTAGACCCAAACCCACTCCGCCAGACCCAAACCCACTCCGCTAGACCCAAACCTACTCCTCTAGACCCAAACCCACTCCACTAGACCCAAACCCACTCGGCTTCACCCAAACTCACTCGGCTGGACCCAAACCCACTCGCCTAGACCCAAACCCACTCGGCTAGACCCAAACCCACTCCACTAGACCCAAACCCACTCCGCTAGAGGCAAACCCCCTCGGCTAGACCCAAACCCACTCGGCTAGACCCAAACCCACTCGGCTTGACCCAAACCCACTCGGCTAGACCCAAACCCACTCGGCTAGACCCAACCCCACTCGGCTAGACCCAAACCCACTCGGCTAGACCCAAACCCACTTGGCTAGACCCAAACGCACTCGGCTACACCCAAACCCACTCCGCCAGACCCAAAGCCACTCCGCTAGACCCAAACCCAGTCGGCTACACCCAAACCCACTCGGCTAGACCCAAACCCACTCGGCTAGACCCAAACACAATCGGCTAGACCCAAACCCACTCGGCTAGACTGAAACCCAATCGGCTAGACCCAAACCCACTCGGCTAGACCCATACCCTCTCGGCTAGACCCAAACCCACTCCGCTTGACCCAAACCCACTCCGCTAGACCCAAACCCACTCCGCTAGACCCAAACACCCTCGGCTAGACCCAAACCCACGCGGCTAGACCCAAACCCACTCGGCTGGACCCAAACCCACTCGGCTAGACTCAACCCCAGTCGGCTAGACCCAAATCCACTCGGCTAGACCCAAACCCACTCGGCTAAACCCAAACGCACTTGGCTACACCCAAACCCAATCTGCCAGACCCAAAGCCACTCCGCTAGACCCAAACCCACTCGGCTAGACCCAAACCCACTCGGCTAGACCCAAACCCACTCGGCTAGACCCAAACCCACTCGGCCAGACCCAAACCCACTCGGCTAGACCCAAACCCACTCGGCTAGACACAAACCCACTCGGCTACACCCACACCCACTCGGCTAGACCCGAACCCACTCGGCTAGACACAAACCCAATCCGCTAGACCCAAACCCACTCCGCCAGACCCAAACCCACTCCGCTAGACCCAAACCCACTCCTCTAGACCCAAACACACTCCACTAGACCCAAACCCACTCGGCTTGACCCAAACTCACTCGGCTAGACCCAAACCCACTCGCCTAGACCCAAACCCACTCGGCTGGACCCAAACCCACTCTGCTAGACCCAAACCCACTCCGCTAGACCCAAACCTACTCCTCTAGACCCAAACCCACTCCACTAGACCCAAACCCACTCGGCTTGACCCAAACCCACTCGCCTAGACCCAAACCCACACGGCTAGACCAAAACCCACTCCGCTACATCCAAACCCACTCGGCTAGACCCAAACCCACTCGGCTAGACCCAAACCCACACCGCTAGACCCAAACCCACTCGGCTAGACCCAAACCCACTCCGCTAGACCCAAACCCACTCGGCTCGACCCAAACCCACTCCGCTAGACGCAAACCCACTCGGCTAGACTCAAATCCACTCCGCTAGTCCCAAACCCACTCTGCTAGACCCAAACCCATTCCGCTAGATCCAAACCCACTCAGCTAGACCAAAACCCACTCGGCTAGACCCAAACCCAATCGGATAGACCCAAACCCACTCGGCTAGACCGAAACCCAATCGGCTAGACCCAAACCCACTCGGCTAGACCCATACCCTCTCGGCTACACCCAAACCCACTCGGCTAGACCCAAACCCACTCGGCTAGGCCCAAACCCACTCAGCTAGACCCAAACCCACTCGGCTAGACCCAAACCCACTCGGCTAGACCCAAACCCACTCGGCTAGACACAAACCCACTCGGCTACACCCACACCCACTCGGCTAGACCCGAACCCACTCGGCTAGACACAAACCCAATCCGCTAGACCCAAACCCACTCCGCCAGACCCAACCCCACTCCGCTAGACCCAAACCTACTCCTCTAGACCCAAACCCACTCCGCTAGACCCAAACCCACTCCGCTAGAGGCAAACCCCCTCGGCTGGACCCAAACCCACTCGGCTAGACCCAAACCCACTCGGCTTGACCCAAACCCACTCGGCTAGACCCAAACCCACTCGGCTAGACCCAACCCCACTCGGCTAGACCCAAACCCACTCGGCTAGACCCAAACCCACTTGGCTAGACCCAAATGCACTCGGCTACACCCAAACCCACTCCGCCAGACCCAAAGCCACTCCGCTAGACCCAAACCCAGTCGGCTACACCCAAACCCACTCGGCTAGACCCAAACCCACTCGGCTAGACCCAAACCCAATCGGCTAGACCCAAACCCACTCGGCTAGACTGAAACCCAATCGGCCAGACCCAAACCCACTCGGCTAGACCCATACCCTCTCGGCTAGACCCAAACCCACTCCGCTTGACCCAAACCCACTCCGCTAGACCCAAACCCACTCCGCTAGACCCAAACACCCTCGGCTAGACCCAAACCCACGCGGCTAGACCCAAACCCACTCGGCTAGACCCAAACCCACTCGGCTAGACTCAACCCCAGTCGGCTAGACCCAAATCCACTCGGCTAGTCCCAAACCCACTCGGCTAAACCCAAACGCACTTGGCTGCACCCAAACCCAATCTGCCAGACCCAAAGCCACTCCGCTAGACCCAAACCAACTCGGCTACACCCAAACCCACTCGGCTAGACCCAAACCCACTCGGCTAGACCCAAACCCACTCGGCTAGACCCAAACCCACTCGGCCAGACCCAAACCCACTCGGCTAGACCCAAACCCACTCGGCTAGACACAAACCCACTCGGCTACACCCACACACACTCGGCTAGACCCGAACCCACTCGGCTAGACACAAACCCAATCCGCTAGACCCAAACCCACTCCGCCAGACCCAAACCCACTCCGCTAGACCCAAACCCACTCCTCTAGACCCAAACCCACTCCACTAGACCCAAACCCACTCGGCTTGACCCAAACTCACTCGGCTAGACCCAAACCCACTCGCCTAGACCCAAACCCACTCGGCTAGACCCAAACCCACTCGGCTAGACCCAAACCCACTCCGCTAGACCCAAACCCACTCCGCTAGACCCAAACCTACTCCTCTAGACCCAAACCCACTCCACTAGACCCAAACCCACTCGGCTTGACCCAAACTCACTCGGCTAGACCCAAACCCACTCGCCTAGACCCAAACCCACTCGGCTAGACCCAAACCCACTCCGCTAGACCCAAACCCACTCCGCTAGAGGCAAACCCCCTCGGCTAGACCCAAACCCACTCGGCTAGACCCAAACCCACTCGGCTTGACCCAAACCCACTCGGCTAGACCCAAACCCACTCGGCTAGACCCAACCCCACTCGGCTAGACCCAAACCCACTCGGCTAGACCCAAACCCACTTGCCTAGACCCAAACGCACTCGGCTACACCCAAACCCACTCCGCCAGACCCAAAGCCACTCCGCTAGACCCAAACCCAGTCGGCTACACCCAAACCCACTCGGCTAGACCCAAACCCACTCGGCTAGACCAAAACCCAATCGGCTAGACCCAAACCCACTCGGCTAGACCCATACCCTCTCGGCTACACCCAAACCCACTCGGCTAGACCCAAACCCACTCGGCTAGACCCAAACCCACTCGGCTAGACCCAAACCCACTCGGCTAGACCCAAACCCACTCGGCTAGACCCAAACCCACTCGGCTAGACACAAACCCACTCGGCTACACCCACACCCACTCGGCTAGACCCAAACCCACTCGGCTAGACACAAACCCAGTCCGCTAGACCCAAACCCACTCCGCCAGACCCAAACCCACTCCGCTAGACCCAAACCTACTCCTCTAGACCCAAACCCACTCCACTAGACCCAAACCCACTCGGCTTGACCCAAACTCACTCGGCTGGACCCAAACCCACTCGCCTAGACCCAAACCCACTCGGCTAGACCCAAACCCACTCCGCTAGACCCAAACCCACTCCGCTAGAGGCAAACCCCCTCGGCTAGACCCAAACCCACTCGGCTAGACCCAAACCCACTCGGCTTGACCCAAACCCACTCGGCTAGACCCAAACCCACTCGGCTAGACCCAACCCCACTCGGCTAGACCCAAACCCACTCGGCTAGACCCAAACCCACTCGGCTAGACCCAAACGCACTCGGCTACACCCAAACCCACTCCGCCAGACCCAAAGCCACTCCGCTAGACCCAAACCCAGTCGGCTACACCCAAACCCACTCGGCTAGACCCAAACCCACTCGGCTAGACCCAAACACAATCGGCTAGACCCAAACCCACTCGGCTAGACCGAAACCCAATCGGCTAGACCCAAACCCACTCGGCTAGACCCATACCCTCTCGGCTAGACCCAAACCCACTCCGCTTGACCCAAACCCACTCCGCTAGACCCAAACCCACTCCGCTAGACCCAAACACCCTCGGCTAGACCCAAACCCACGCGGCTAGACCCAAACCCACTCGGCTGGACCCAAACCCACTCGGCTAGACTCAACCCCAGTCGGCTAGACCCAAATCCACTCGGCTAGACCCAAACCCACTCGGCTAAACCCAAACGCACTTGGCTACACCCAAACCCAATCTGCCAGACCCAAAGCCACTCCGCTAGACCCAAACCCACTCGGCTAGACCCAAACCCACTCGGCTAGACCCAAACCCACTCGGCTAGACCCAAACCCACTCGGCCAGACCCAAACCCACTCGGCTAGACCCAAACCCACTCGGCTAGACACAAACCCACTCGGCTACACCCACACCCACTCAGCTAGACCCGAACCCACTCGGCTAGACACAAACCCAATCCGCTAGACCCAAACCCACTCCGCCAGACCCAAACCCACTCCGCTAGACCCAAACCCACTCCTCTAGACCCAAACACACTCCACTAGACCCAAACCCACTCGGCTTGACCCAAACTCACTCGGCTAGACCCAAACCCACTCGCCTAGACCCAAACCCACTCGGCTAGACCCAAACCCACTCTGCTAGACCCAAACCCACTCCGCTAGACCCAAACCTACTCCTCTAGACCCAAACCCACTCCACTAGACCCAAACCCACTCGGCTTGACCCAAACTCACTCGGCTAGACCCAAACCCACTCGCCTAGACCCAAACCCACTCGGCTAGACCCAAACCCACTCCGCTAGACCCAAACCCACTCCGCTAGAGGCAAACCCCCTCGGCTAGACCCAAACCCACTCGGCTAGACCCAAACCCACTCGGCTTGACCCAAACCCACTCGGCTAGACCCAAACCCACTCGGCTAGACCCAACCCCACTCGGCCAGACCCAAACCCACTCGGCTAGACCCAAACCCACTCCCCCAGACCCAAAGCCACTCCGCTAGACCCAAACCCAGTCGGCTACACCCAAACCCACTCGGCTAGACCCAAACCCACTCGGCTAGACCCAAACCCAATCGGCTAGACCCAAACCCACTCGGCTAGACCGAAACCCAATCGGCTAGACCCAAACCCACTCGGCTAGACCCATACCCTCTCGGCTAGACCCAAACCCACTCCGCTTGACCCAAACCCACTCCGCTAGACCCAAACCCACTCCGCTAGACCCAAACACCCTTGGCTAGACCCAAACCCACGCGGCTAGACCCAAACCCACTCGGCTAGACCCAAACCCACTCGGCTAGACTCAACCCCAGTCGGCTAGACCCAAATCCACTCGGCTAGACCCAAACCCACTCGGCTAAACCCGAACGCACTTGGCTACACCCAAACCCAATCTGCCAGACCCAAAGCCACTCCGCTAGACCCAAACCCACTCGCCTAGACCCAAACCCACTCGGCTAGACCCAAACCCACTCCGCTAGACCCAAACCCACTCCGCTAGAGGCAAACCCCCTCGGCTAGACCCAAACCCACTCGGCTAGACCCAAACCCACTCGGCTTGACCCAAACCCACTCGGCTAGACCCAAACCCACTCGGCTAGACCCAACCCCACTCGGCTAGACCCAAACCCACTCGGCTAGACCCAAACCCACTTGGCTAGACCCAAACGCACTCGGCTACACCCAAACCCACTCCGCCAGACCCAAAGCCACTCCGCTAGACCCAAACCCAGTCGGCTACACCCAAACCCACTCGGCTAGACCCAAACCCACTCGGCTAGACCCAAACACAATCGGCTAGACCCAAACCCACTCGGCTAGACCGAAACCCAATCGGCTAGACCCAAACCCACTCGGCTAGACCCATACCCTCTCGGCTAGACCCAAACCCACTCCGCTTGACCCAAACCCACTCCGCTAGACCCAAACCCACTCCGCTAGACCCAAACACCCTCGGCTAGACCCAAACCCACGCGGCTAGACCCAAACCCACTCGGCTGGACCCAAACCCACTCGGCTAGACTCAACCCCAGTCGGCTAGACCCAAATCCACTCGGCTAGACCCAAACCCACTCGGCTAAACCCAAACGCACTTGGCTACACCCAAACCCAATCTGCCAGACCCAAAGCCACTCCGCTAGACCCAAACCCACTCGGCTAGACCCAAACCCACTCGGCTAGACCCAAACCCACTCGGCTAGACCCAAACCCACTCGGCTAGACCCAAACCCACTCGGCTAGACTCAACCCCAGTCGGCTAGACCCAAATCCACTCGGCTAGACCCAAACCCACTCGGCTAAACCCGAACGCACTTGGCTACACCCAAACCCAATCTGCCAGACCCAAAGCCACTCCGCTAGACCCAAACCCACTCGCCTAGACCCAAACCCACTCGGCTAGACCCAAACCCACTCCGCTAGACCCAAACCCACTCCGCTAGAGGCAAACCCCCTCGGCTAGACCCAAACCCACTCGGCTAGACCCAAACCCACTCGGCTTGACCCAAACCCACTCGGCTAGACCCAAACCCACTCGGCTAGACCCAACCCCACTCGGCTAGACCCAAACCCACTCGGCTAGACCCAAACCCACTTGGCTAGACCCAAATGCACTCGGCTACACCCAAACCCACTCCGCCAGACCCAAAGCCACTCCGCTAGACCCAAACCCAGTCGGCTACACCCAAACCCACTCGGCTAGACCCAAACCCACTCGGCTAGACCCAAACACAATCGGCTAGACCCAAACCCACTCGGCTAGACCGAAACCCAATCGGCTAGACCCAAACCCACTCGGCTAGACCCATACCCTCTCGGCTAGACCCAAACCCACTCCGCTTGACCCAAACCCACTCCGCTAGACCCAAACCCACTCCGCTAGACCCAAACACCCTCGGCTAGACCCAAACCCACGCGGCTAGACCCAAACCCACTCGGCTGGACCCAAACCCACTCGGCTAGACTCAACCCCAGTCGGCTAGACCCAAATCCACTCGGCTAGACCCAAACCCACTCGGCTAAACCCAAACGCACTTGGCTACACCCAAACCCAATCTGCCAGACCCAAAGCCACTCCGCTAGACCCAAACCCACTCGGCTAGACCCAAACCCACTCGGCTAGACCCAAACCCACTCGGCTAGACCCAAACCCACTCGGCCAGACCCAAACCCACTCGGCTAGACCCAAACCCACTCGGCTAGACACAAACCCACTCGGCTACACCCACACCCACTCGGCTAGACCCGAACCCACTCGGCTAGACACAAACCCAATCCGCTAGACCCAAACCCACTCCGCCAGACCCAAACCCACTCGGCTAGACCCAAACCCACTCCTCTAGACCCAAACACACTCCACTAGACCCAAACCCACTCGGCTTGACCCAAACTCACTCGGCTAGACCCAAACCCAGTCGGCTACACCCAAACCCACTCGGCTAGACCCAAACCCACTCGGCTAGACCCAAACACAATCGGCTTGACCCAAACCTACTCCTCTAGACCCAAACCCACTCCACTAGACCCAAACCCACTCGGCTTGACCCAAACTCACTCGGCTAGACCCAAACCCACTCGCCTAGACCCAAACCCACTCGGCTAGACCCAAACCCACTCCGCTAGACCCAAACCCACTCCGCTAGAGGCAAACCCCCTCGGCTAGACCCAAACCCACTCGGCTGGACCCAAACCCACTCGGCTAGACTCAACCCCAGTCGGCTAGACCCAAATCCACTCGGCTAGACCCAAACCCACTCGGCTAAACCCAAACGCACTTGGCTACACCCAAACCCAATCTGCCAGACCCAAACGCACTCGGCTACACCCAAACCCACTCCGCCAGACCCAAAGCCACTCCGCTAGACCCAAACCCAGTCGGCTACACCCAAACCCACTCGGCTAGACCCAAACCCACTCGGCTAGACCCAAACCCAATCGGCTAGACCCAAACCCACTCGGCTAGACCGAAACCCAATCGGCTAGACCCAAACCCACTCGGCTAGACCCATACCCTCTCGGCTAGACCCAAACCCACTCCGCTTGACCCAAACCCACTCCGCTAGACCCAAACCCACTCCGCTAGACCCAAACACCCTTGGCTAGACCCAAACCCACGCGGCTAGACCCAAACCCACTCGGCTAGACCCAAACCCACTCGGCTAGACTCAACCCCAGTCGGCTAGACCCAAATCCACTCGGCTAGACCCAAACCCACTCGGCTAAACCCGAACGCACTTGGCTACACCCAAACCCAATCTGCCAGACCCAAAGCCACTCCGCTAGACCCAAACCCACTCGCCTAGACCCAAACCCACTCGGCTAGACCCAAACCCACTCCGCTAGACCCAAACCCACTCCGCTAGAGGCAAACCCCCTCGGCTAGACCCAAACCCACTCGGCTAGACCCAAACCCACTCGGCTTGACCCAAACCCACTCGGCTAGACCCAAACCCACTCGGCTAGACCCAACCCCACTCGGCTAGACCCAAACCCACTCGGCTAGACCCAAACCCACTTGGCTAGACCCAAACGCACTCGGCTACACCCAAACCCACTCCGCCAGACCCAAAGCCACTCCGCTAGACCCAAACCCAGTCGGCTACACCCAAACCCACTCGGCTAGACCCAAACCCACTCGGCTAGACCCAAACACAATCGGCTAGACCCAAACCCACTCGGCTAGACCGAAACCCAATCGGCTAGACCCAAACCCACTCGGCTAGACCCATACCCTCTCGGCTAGACCCAAACCCACTCCGCTTGACCCAAACCCACTCCGCTAGACCCAAACCCACTCCGCTAGACCCAAACACCCTCGGCTAGACCCAAACCCACGCGGCTGGACCCAAACCCACTCGGCTGGACCCAAACCCACTCGGCTAGACTCAACCCCAGTCGGCTAGACCCAAATCCACTCGGCTAGACCCAAACCCACTCGGCTAAACCCAAACGCACTTGGCTACACCCAAACCCAATCTGCCAGACCCAAAGCCACTCCGCTAGACCCAAACCCACTCGGCTAGACCCAAACCCACTCGGCTAGACCCAAACCCACTCGGCTAGACCCAAACCCACTCGGCTAGACCCAAACGCACTCGGCTAGACCCAAACCCAATCCGCTAGACCCAAACCCACTCCGCCAGACCCAAACCCACTCGGCTTGACCCAAACTCACTCGGCTAGACCCAAACCCAGTCGGCTACACCCAAACCCACTCGGCTAGACCCAAACCCACTCGGCTAGACCCAAACACAATCGGCTAGACCCAAACCTAGTCCTCTAGACCCAAACCCACTCCACTAGACCCAAACCCACTCGGCTTGACCCAAACTCACTCGGCTAGACCCAAACCCACTCGCCTAGACCCAAACCCACTCGGCTAGACCCAAACCCACTCCGCTAGACCCAAACCCACTCCGCTAGAGGCAAACCCCCTCGGCTAGACCCAAACCCACTCGGCTGGACCCAAACCCACTCGGCTAGACTCAACCCCAGTCGGCTAGACCCAAATCCACTCGGCTAGACCCAAACCCACTCGGCTAAACCCAAACGCACTTGGCTACACCCAAACCCAATCTGCCAGACCCAAACGCACTCGGCTACACCCAAACCCACTCCGCCAGACCCAAAGCCACTCCGCTAGACCCAAACCCAGTCGGCTACACCCAAACCCACTCGGCTAGACCCAAACCCACTCGGCTAGACCCAAACCCAATCGGCTAGACCCAAACCCACTCGGCTAGACCGAAACCCAATCGGCTAGACCCAAACCCACTCGGCTAGACCCATACCCTCTCGGCTAGACCCAAACCCACTCCGCTTGACCCAAACCCACTCCGCTAGACCCAAACCCACTCCGCTAGACCCAAACACCCTTGGCTAGACCCAAACCCACGCGGCTAGACCCAAACCCACTCGGCTAGACCCAAACCCACTCGGCTAGACTCAACCCCAGTCGGCTAGACCCAAATCCACTCGGCTAGACCCAAACCCACTCGGCTAAACCCGAACGCACTTGGCTACACCCAAACCCAATCTGCCAGACCCAAAGCCACTCCGCTAGACCCAAACCCACTCGCCTAGACCCAAACCCACTCGGCTAGACCCAAACCCACTCCGCTAGACCCAAACCCACTCCGCTAGAGGCAAACCCCCTCGGCTAGACCCAAACCCACTCGGCTAGACCCAAACCCACTCGGCTTGACCCAAACCCACTCGGCTAGACCCAAACCCACTCGGCTAGACCCAACCCCACTCGGCTAGACCCAAACCCACTCGGCTAGACCCAAACCCACTTGGCTAGACCCAAACGCACTCGGCTACACCCAAACCCACTCCGCCAGACCCAAAGCCACTCCGCTAGACCCAAACCCAGTCGGCTACACCCAAACCCACTCGGCTAGACCCAAACCCACTCGGCTAGACCCAAACACAATCGGCTAGACCCAAACCCACTCGGCTAGACTGAAACCCAATCGGCTAGACCCAAACCCACTCGGCTAGACCCATACCCTCTCGGCTAGACCCAAACCCACTCCGCTTGACCCAAACCCACTCCGCTAGACCCAAACCCACTCCGCTAGACCCAAACACCCTCGGCTAGACCCAAACCCACGCGGCTAGACCCAAACCCACTCGGCTGGACCCAAACCCACTCGGCTAGACTCAACCCCAGTCGGCTAGACCCAAATCCACTCGGCTAGACCCAAACCCACTCGGCTAAACCCAAACGCACTTGGCTACACCCAAACCCAATCTGCCAGACCCAAAGCCACTCCGCTAGACCCAAACCCACTCGGCTAGACCCAAACCCACTCGGCTAGACCCAAACCCACTCGGCTAGACCCAAACCCACTCGGCCAGACCCAAACCCACTCGGCTAGACCCAAACCCACTCGGCTAGACACAAACCCACTCGGCTACACCCACACCCACTCGGCTAGACCCGAACCCACTCGGCTAGACACAAACCCAATCCGCTAGACCCAAACCCACTCCGCCAGACCCAAACCCACTCGGCTAGACCCAAACCCACTCCTCTAGACCCAAACACACTCCACTAGACCCAAACCCACTCGGCTTGACCCAAACTCACTCGGCTAGACCCAAACCCACTCGCCTAGACCCAAACCCACTCGGCTAGACCCAAACCCACTCTGCTAGACCCAACCCCACTCCGCTAGACCCAAACCTACTCCTCTAGACCCAAACCCACTCCACTAGACCCAAACCCACTCGGCTTGACCCAAACTCACTCGGCTAGACCCAAACCCACTCGCCTAGACCCAAACCCACTCGGCTAGACCCAAACCCACTCCGCTAGACCCAAACCCACTCCGCTAGAGGCAAACCCCCTCGGCTAGACCCAAACCCACTCGGCTAGACCCAAACCCACTCGGCTTGACCCAAACCCACTCGGCTAGACCCAAACAAACTCGGCTAGACCCAACCCCACTCGGCCAGACCCAAACCCACTCGGCTAGACCCAAACCCACTTGGCTAGACCCAAACGCACTCGGCTACACCCAAACCCACTCCGCCAGACCCAAAGCCACTCCGCTAGACCCAAACCCAGTCGGCTACACCCAAACCCACTCGGCTAGACCCAAACCCACTCGGCTAGACCCAAACCCAATCGGCTAGACCCAAACCCACTCGGCTAGACCGAAACCCAATCGGCTAGACCCAAACCCACTCGGCTAGACCCATACCCTCTCGGCTAGACCCAAACCCACTCCGCTTGACCCAAACCCACTCCGCTAGACCCAAACCCACTCCGCTAGACCCAAACACCCTTGGCTAGACCCAAACCCACGCGGCTAGACCCAAACCCACTCGGCTAGACCCAAACCCACTCGGCTAGACTCAACCCCAGTCGGCTAGACCCAAATCCACTCGGCTAGACCCAAACCCACTTGGCTAAACCCGAACGCACTTGGCTACACCCAAACCCAATCTGCCAGACCCAAAGCCACTCCGCTAGACACAAACCCACTCGGCTACACCCACACACACTCGGCTAGACCCGAACCCACTCGGCTAGACACAAACCCAATCCGCTAGACCCAAACCCACTTCGCCAGACCCAAACCCACTCCGCTAGACCCAAACCCACTCCTCTAGACCCAAACCCACTCCACTAGACCCAAACCCACTCGGCTTGACCCAAACTCACTCGGCTGGACCCAAACCCACTCGCCTAGACCCAAACCCACTCGGCTAGACCCAAACCCACTCCGCTAGACCCAAACCCACTCCGCTAGACCCAAACCTACTCCTCTAGACCCAAACCCACTCCACTAGACCCAAACCCACTCGGCTTGACCCAAACTCACTCGGCTAGACCCAAACCCACTCGCCTAGACCCAAACCCACTCGGCTAGACCCAAACCCACTCCGCTAGACCCAAACCCACTCCGCTAGAGGCAAACCCCCTCGGCTAGACCCAAACCCACTCGGCTAGACCCAAACCACTCGGCTTGACCCAAACCCACTCGGCTAGACCCAAACCCACTCGGCTAGACCCAACCCCACTCGGCTAGACCCAAACCCACTCGGCTAGACCCAAACCCACTTGGCTAGACCCAAACGCACTCGGCTACACCCAAACCCACTCCGCCAGACCCAAAGCCACTCCGCTAGACCCAAACCCAGTCGGCTACACCCAAACCCACTCGGCTAGACCCAAACCCACTCGGCTAGACCCAAACCCAATCGGCTAGACCCAAACCCACTCGGCTTGACCGAAACCCAATCGGCTAGACCCAAACCCTCTCGGCTAGACCCAAACCCACTCCGCTTGACCCAAACCCACTCCGCTAGACCCAAACCCACTCCGCTAGACCCAAACACCCTCGGCTAGACCCAAACCCACGCGGCTAGACCCAAACCCACTCGGCTAGACCCAAACCCACTCGGCTAGACTCAACCCCAGTCGGCTAGACCCAAATCCACTCGGCTAGACCCAAACCCACTCGGCTAAACCCAAACGCACTTGGCTACACCCAAACCCAATCTGCCAGACCCAAAGCCACTCCGCTAGACCCAAACCCACTCGGCTACACCCAAACCCACTCGGCTAGACCCAAACCCACTCGGCTAGACCCAAACCCACTCGGCTAGACCCAAACCCACTCGGCCAGACCCAAACACACTCGGCTAGACCCAAACACACTCGGCTAGACACAAACCCACTCGGGTACACCCACACCCACTCGGCTAGACCCGAACCCACTCGGCTAGACACAAACCCAATCCGCTAGACCCAAACCCACTCCGCCAGACCCAAACCCACTCCGCTAGACCCAAACCCACTCCTCTAGACCCAAACCCACTCCACTAGACCCAAACCCACTCGGCTTGACCCAAACTCACTCGGCTAGACCCAAACCCACTCGCCAAGACCCAAACCCACTCGCCTAGACCCAAACCCACTCGGCTAGACCCAAACCCAGTCCGCTAGACCCAAACCCACTCCGCTAGACCCAAACCTACTCCTCTAGACCCAAACCCACTCCACTAGACCCAAACCCACTCGGCTTGACCCAAACTCACTCGCCTAGACCCAAACCCACTCGCCTAGACCCAAACCCAATTGGCTAGACCCAAACCCACTCCGCTAGACCCAAACCCACTCCGCTAGAGTCAAACCCCCTCGGCTAGACCCAAACCCACTCGGCTAGACCCAAACCCACTCGGCTTGACCCAAACCCACTCGGCTAGTCCCAAACCCACTCGGCTAGACCCAACCCCACTCGGCTAGACCCAAACCCACTCGGCTAGACCCAAACCCACTTGGCTAGACCCAAACGCACTCGGCTACGCCCAAACCCACTCCGCCAGACCCAAAGCCACTCCGCTAGACCCAAACCCAGTCGGCTACACCCAAACCCACTCGGCTAGACCCAAACCCACTCGGCTAGACCCAAACCCAATCGGCTAGACCCAAACCCACTCGGCTAGACCGAAACCCAATCGGCTGGACCCACACCCACTCAGCTAGACCCATACCCTCTCGGCTAGACCCAAACCCACTCCGCTTGACCCAAACCCACTCCGCTAGACCCAAACCCACTCCGCTAGACCCAAACACCCATGGCTAGACAAAAACCCACGCGGCTAGACCCAAACCCACTCGGCTAGACCCAAACCCACTCGGCTAGACTCAACCCCAGTCGGCTAGACCCAAATCCACTCGGCTAGACCCAAACCCACTCGGCTAAACCCAAACGCACTTGGCTACACCCAAACCCAATCTGCCAGACCCAAAGCCACTCCGCTAGACCCACACCCACTCGGCTACACCCAAACCCACTCAGCTAGACCCAAACCCACTCGGCTAGACCCAAACCCACTCGGCTAGACCCAAACCCACTCGGCTAGACACAAACCCACTCGGCTACACCCACACCCACTCGGCTAGACCCGAACCCACTCGGCTAGACACAAACCCAATCCGCTAGACCCAAACCCACTCCGCCAGACCCAAACCCACTCCGCTAGACCCAAACCCAATCCTCTAGACCCAAACCCACTCCACTAGACCCAAACGCACTCGGCTTGACCCAAACTCACTCGGCTAGACCCAAACCCACTCGCCTAGACCCAAACCCACTCGGCTAGACCCAAACCCACTCCGCTAGACCCAAACCCACTCCGCTAGAGGCAAACCCCCTCGGCTAGACCCAAACCCACTCGGCTAGACCCAAACCCACTCGGCTTGACCCAAACCCACTCGGCTAGACCCAAACCCACTCGGCTTGACCCAAACCCACTCGGCTAGACCCAAACCCACTCGGCTAGACCCAACCCCACTCGGCTAGACCCAAACCCACTCGGCTAGACCCAAACCCACTCGGCTAGACCCAAACGCACTCGGCTACACCCAAACCCACTCCGCCAGACCCAAAGCCACTCCGCTAGACCCAAACCCAGTCGGCTCGCCCCACACCCACTCCGCTAGACCCAAACCCACTCGGCTAGAACCAAACCCACTCGGCTAGACCCAAACCCACTCGGCTAGACCCAAACCCACTCGGCTAGACCCAAACCCACTCGGCTAGACCCAAACGCACTCGGCTACACCCAAACCCACTCGGCTAGACCCAAACCCACTCGGCTAGACACAAACCCACTCGGCTACACCCACACACACTCGGCTAGACCCGAACCCACTCGGCTAGACACAAACCCAATCCGCTAGACCCAAACCCACTCCGCCAGACCCAAACCCACTCGGCTAGACCCAAACCCACTCCGCTAGACCCAAACCCACTCCGCTAGACCCAAACCTACTCCTCTAGACCCAAACCCACTCCACTAGACCCAAACCCACTCGGCTTGACCCAAACTCACTCGGCTAGACCCAAACCCACTCGCCTAGACCCAAACCCACTCGGCTAGACCCAAACCCACTCCGCTAGACCCAAACCCACTCCGCTAGAGGCAAACCCCCTCGGCTAGACCCAAACCCACTCGGCTTGACCCAAACCCACTCGGCTAGACCCAAACCCACTCGGCTAGACCCAACCCCACTCGGCTAGACCCAAACCCACTCGGCTAGACCCAAACCCACTTGGCTAGACCCAAACGCACTCGGCTACACCCAAACCCACTCCGCCAGACCCAAAGCCACTCCGCTAGACCCAAACCCAGTCGGCTACACCCAAACCCACTCGGCTAGACCCAAACCCACTCGGCTAGACCCAAACCCAATCGGCTAGACCCAAACCCACTCGGCTTGACCGAAACCCAATCGGCTAGACCCAAACCCTCTCGGCTAGACCCAAACCCACTCCGCTTGACCCAAACCCACTCCGCTAGACCCAAACCCACTCCGCTAGACCCAAACACCCTCGGCTAGACCCAAACCCATGCGGCTAGACCCAAACCCACTCGGCTAGACCCAAACCCACTTGGCTAGACTCAACCCCAGTCGGCTAGACCCAAATCCACTCGGCTAGACCCAAACCCACTCGGCTAAACCCAAACGCACTTGGCTACACCCAAACCCAATCTGCCAGACCCAAAGCCACTCCGCTAGACCCAAACCCACTCGGCTACACCCAAACCCACTCGGCTAGACCCAAACCCACTCGGCTAGACCCAAACCCACTCGGCTAGACCCAAACCCACTCGGCCAGACCCAAACCCACTCGGCTAGACCCAAACCCACTCGGCTAGACACAAACACACTCGGCTACACCCACACCCACTCGGCTAGACCCGAACCCACTCGGCTAGACACAAACCCAATCCGCTAGACCCAAACCCACTCCGCCAGACCCAAACCCACTCCGCTAGACCCAAACCCACTCCTCTAGACCCAAACCCACTCCACTAGACCCAAACCCACTCGGCTTGACCCAAACTCACTCGGCTAGACCCAAACCCACTCGCCTAGACCCAAACCCACTCGCCTAGACCCAAACCCACTCGGCTAGACCCAAACCCAGTCCGCTAGATCCAAACCCACTCCGCTAGACCCAAACCTACTCCTCTAGACCCAAACCCACTCCACTAGACCCAAACCCACTCGGCTTGACCCAAACTCACTCGGCTAGACCCAAACCCACTCGCCTAGACCCAAACCCACTTGGCTAGACCCAAACCCACTCCGCTAGACCCAAACCCACTCCGCTAGAGTCAAACCCCCTCGGCTAGACCCAAACCCACTCGGCTAGACCCAAACCCACTCGGCTTGACCCAAACCCACTCGGCTAGTCCCAAACCCACTCGGCTAGACCCAACCCCACTCGGCTAGACCCAAACCCACTCGGCTAGACCCAAACCCACTTGGCTAGACCCAAACGCACTCGGCTACGCCCAAACCCACTCCGCCAGACCCAAAGCCACTCCGCTAGACCCAAACCCAGTCGGCTACACCCAAACCCACTCGGCTAGACCCAAACCCACTCGGCTAGACCCAAACCCAATCGGCTAGACCCAAACCCACTCGGCTAGACCGAAACCCAATCGGCTGGACCCACACCCACTCAGCTAGACCCATACCCTCTCGGCTAGACCCAAACCCACTCCGCTTGACCCAAACCCACTCCGCTAGACCCAAACCCACTCCGCTAGACCCAAACACCCATGGCTAGACAAAAACCCACGCGGCTAGACCCAAACCCACTCGGCTAGACCCAAACCCACTCGGCTAGACTCAACCCCAGTCGGCTAGACCCAAATCCACTCGGCTAGACCCAAACCCACTCGGCTAAACCCAAACGCACTTGGCTACACCCAAACCCAATCTGCCAGACCCAAAGCCACTCCGCTAGACCCACACCCACTCGGCTACACCCAAACCCACTCAGCTAGACCCAAACCCACTCGGCTAGACCCAAACCCACTCGGCTAGACCCAAACCCACTCGGCTAGACACAAACCCACTCGGCTACACCCACACCCACTCGGCTAGACCCGAACCCACTCGGCTAGACACAAACCCAATCCGCTAGACCCAAACCCACTCCGCCAGACCCAAACCCACTCCGCTAGACCCAAACCCAATCCTCTAGACCCAAACCCACTCCACTAGACCCAAACGCACTCGGCTTGACCCAAACTCACTCGGCTAGACCCAAACCCACTCGCCTAGACCCAAACCCACTCGGCTAGACCCAAACCCACTCCGCTAGACCCAAACCCACTCCGCTAGAGGCAAACCCCCTCGGCTAGACCCAAACCCACTCGGCTAGACCCAAACCCACTCGGCTTGACCCAAACCCACTCGGCTAGACCCAAACCCACTCGGCTTGACCCAAACCCACTCGGCTAGACCCAAACCCACTCGGCTAGACCCAACCCCACTCGGCTAGACCCAAACCCACTCGGCTAGACCCAAACCCACTCGGCTAGACCCAAACGCACTCGGCTACACCCAAACCCACTCCGGCAGACCCAAAGCCACTCCGCTAGACCCAAACCCAGTCGGCTCGCCCCACACCCACTCCGCTAGACCCAAACCCACTCGGCTAGAACCAAACCCACTCCGCCAGACCCAAACCCACTCCGCTAGACCCAAACCCACTCCTCTAGACAAAAACCAACTCCACTAGACCCAAACCCACTCGGCTTGACCCAAACTCACTCGGCTAGACCCAAACCCACTCGCCTAGACCCAAACCCACTCGGCTAGACCCAAACCCACTCCGCTAGACCCAAACCCACTCCGCTAGACCCAAACCTACTCCTCTAGACCCAAACCCACTCCACTAGACCCAAACCCACTCGGCTTGACCCAAACTCACTCGGCTAGACCCAAACCCACTCGCCTAGACCCAAACCCACTCGGCTAGACCCAAACCCACTCCGCTAGACCCAAACCCACTCCGCTAGAGGCAAACCCCCTCGGCTAGACCCAAACCCACTCGGCTAGACCGAAACCCAATCGGCTAGACCCAAACCCACTCGGCTAGACCCATACCCTCTCGGCTAGACCCAAACCCACTCCGCTTGACCCAAACCCACTCCGCTAGACCCAAACCCACTCCGCTAGACCCAAACACCCTTGGCTAGACCCAAACCCACGCGGCTAGACCCAAACCCACTCGGCTAGACCCAAACCCACTCGGCTAGACTCAACCCCAGTCGGCTAGACCCAAATCCACTCGGCTAGACCCAAACCCACTCGGCTAAACCCGAACGCACTTGGCTACACCCAAACCCAATCTGCCAGACCCAAAGCCACTCCGCTAGACCCAAACCCACTCGCCTAGACCCAAACCCACTCGGCTAGACCCAAACCCACTCCGCTAGACCCAAACCCACTCCGCTAGAGGCAAACCCCCTCGGCTAGACCCAAACCCACTCGGCTAGACCCAAACCCACTCGGCTTGACCCAAACCCACTCGGCTAGACCCAAACCCACTCGGCTAGACCCAACCCCACTCGGCTAGACCCAAACCCACTCGGCTAGACCCAAACCCACTTGGCTAGACCCAAACGCACTCGGCTACACCCAAACCCACTCCGCCAGACCCAAAGCCACTCCGCTAGACCCAAACCCAGTCGGCTACACCCAAACCCACTCGGCTAGACCCAAACCCACTCGGCTAGACCCAAACACAATCGGCTAGACCCAAACCCACTCGGCTAGACTGAAACCCAATCGGCTAGACCCAAACCCACTCGGCTAGACCCATACCCTCTCGGCTAGACCCAAACCCACTCCGCTTGACCCAAACCCACTCCGCTAGACCCAAACCCACTCCGCTAGACCCAAACACCCTCGGCTAGACCCAAACCCACGCGGCTAGACCCAAACCCACTCGGCTGGACCCAAACCCACTCGGCTAGACTCAACCCCAGTCGGCTAGACCCAAATCCACTCGGCTAGACCCAAACCCACTCGGCTAAACCCAAACGCACTTGGCTACACCCAAACCCAATCTGCCAGACCCAAAGCCACTCCGCTAGACCCAAACCCACTCGGCTAGACCCAAACCCACTCGGCTAGACCCAAACCCACTCGGCTAGACCCAAACCCACTCGGCCAGACCCAAACCCACTCGGCTAGACCCAAACCCACTCGGCTAGACACAAACCCACTCGGCTACACCCACACCCACTCGGCTAGACCCGAACCCACTCGGCTAGACACAAACCCAATCCGCTAGACCCAAACCCACTCCGCCAGACCCAAACCCACTCGGCTAGACCCAAACCCACTCCTCTAGACCCAAACACACTCCACTAGACCCAAACCCACTCGGCTTGACCCAAACTCACTCGGCTAGACCCAAACCCACTCGCCTAGACCCAAACCCACTCGGCTAGACCCAAACCCACTCTGCTAGACCCAACCCCACTCCGCTAGACCCAAACCTACTCCTCTAGACCCAAACCCACTCCACTAGACCCAAACCCACTCGGCTTGACCCAAACTCACTCGGCTAGACCCAAACCCACTCGCCTAGACCCAAACCCACTCGGCTAGACCCAAACCCACTCCGCTAGACCCAAACCCACTCCGCTAGAGGCAAACCCCCTCGGCTAGACCCAAACCCACTCGGCTAGACCCAAACCCACTCGGCTTGACCCAAACCCACTCGGCTAGACCCAAACAAACTCGGCTAGACCCAACCCCACTCGGCCAGACCCAAACCCACTCGGCTAGACCCAAACCCACTTGGCTAGACCCAAACGCACTCGGCTACACCCAAACCCACTCCGCCAGACCCAAAGCCACTCCGCTAGACCCAAACCCAGTCGGCTACACCCAAACCCACTCGGCTAGACCCAAACCCACTCGGCTAGACCCAAACCCAATCGGCTAGACCCAAACCCACTCGGCTAGACCGAAACCCAATCGGCTAGACCCAAACCCACTCGGCTAGACCCATACCCTCTCGGCTAGACCCAAACCCACTCCGCTTGACCCAAACCCACTCCGCTAGACCCAAACCCACTCCGCTAGACCCAAACACCCTTGGCTAGACCCAAACCCACGCGGCTAGACCCAAACCCACTCGGCTAGACCCAAACCCACTCGGCTAGACTCAACCCCAGTCGGCTAGACCCAAATCCACTCGGCTAGACCCAAACCCACTTGGCTAAACCCGAACGCACTTGGCTACACCCAAACCCAATCTGCCAGACCCAAAGCCACTCCGCTAGACACAAACCCACTCGGCTACACCCACACACACTCGGCTAGACCCGAACCCACTCGGCTAGACACAAACCCAATCCGCTAGACCCAAACCCACTTCGCCAGACCCAAACCCACTCCGCTAGACCCAAACCCACTCCTCTAGACCCAAACCCACTCCACTAGACCCAAACCCACTCGGCTTGACCCAAACTCACTCGGCTGGACCCAAACCCACTCGCCTAGACCCAAACCCACTCGGCTAGACCCAAACCCACTCCGCTAGACCCAAACCCACTCCGCTAGACCCAAACCTACTCCTCTAGACCCAAACCCACTCCACTAGACCCAAACCCACTCGGCTTGACCCAAACTCACTCGGCTAGACCCAAACCCACTCGCCTAGACCCAAACCCACTCGGCTAGACCCAAACCCACTCCGCTAGACCCAAACCCACTCCGCTAGAGGCAAACCCCCTCGGCTAGACCCAAACCCACTCGGCTAGACCCAAACCACTCGGCTTGACCCAAACCCACTCGGCTAGACCCAAACCCACTCGGCTAGACCCAACCCCACTCGGCTAGACCCAAACCCACTCGGCTAGACCCAAACCCACTTGGCTAGACCCAAACGCACTCGGCTACACCCAAACCCACTCCGCCAGACCCAAAGCCACTCCGCTAGACCCAAACCCAGTCGGCTACACCCAAACCCACTCGGCTAGACCCAAACCCACTCGGCTAGACCCAAACCCAATCGGCTAGACCCAAACCCACTCGGCTTGACCGAAACCCAATCGGCTAGACCCAAACCCTCTCGGCTAGACCCAAACCCACTCCGCTTGACCCAAACCCACTCCGCTAGACCCAAACCCACTCCGCTAGACCCAAACACCCTCGGCTAGACCCAAACCCACGCGGCTAGACCCAAACCCACTCGGCTAGACCCAAACCCACTCGGCTAGACTCAACCCCAGTCGGCTAGACCCAAATCCACTCGGCTAGACCCAAACCCACTCGGCTAAACCCAAACGCACTTGGCTACACCCAAACCCAATCTGCCAGACCCAAAGCCACTCCGCTAGACCCAAACCCACTCGGCTACACCCAAACCCACTCGGCTAGACCCAAACCCACTCGGCTAGACCCAAACCCACTCGGCTAGACCCAAACCCACTCGGCCAGACCCAAACACACTCGGCTAGACCCAAACACACTCGGCTAGACACAAACCCACTCGGGTACACCCACACCCACTCGGCTAGACCCGAACCCACTCGGCTAGACACAAACCCAATCCGCTAGACCCAAACCCACTCCGCCAGACCCAAACCCACTCCGCTAGACCCAAACCCACTCCTCTAGACCCAAACCCACTCCACTAGACCCAAACCCACTCGGCTTGACCCAAACTCACTCGGCTAGACCCAAACCCACTCGCCAAGACCCAAACCCACTCGCCTAGACCCAAACCCACTCGGCTAGACCCAAACCCAGTCCGCTAGACCCAAACCCACTCCGCTAGACCGAAACCTACTCCTCTAGACCCAAACCCACTCCACTAGACCCAAACCCACTCGGCTTGACCCAAACTCACTCGCCTAGACCCAAACCCACTCGCCTAGACCCAAACCCAATTGGCTAGACCCAAACCCACTCCGCTAGACCCAAACCCACTCCGCTAGAGTCAAACCCCCTCGGCTAGACCCAAACCCACTCGGCTAGACCCAAACCCACTCGGCTTGACCCAAACCCACTCGGCTAGTCCCAAACCCACTCGGCTAGACCCAACCCCACTCGGCTAGACCCAAACCCACTCGGCTAGACCCAAACCCACTTGGCTAGACCCAAACGCACTCGGCTACGCCCAAACCCACTCCGCCAGACCCAAAGCCACTCCGCTAGACCCAAACCCAGTCGGCTACACCCAAACCCACTCGGCTAGACCCAAACCCACTCGGCTAGACCCAAACCCAATCGGCTAGACCCAAACCCACTCGGCTAGACCGAAACCCAATCGGCTGGACCCACACCCACTCAGCTAGACCCATACCCTCTCGGCTAGACCCAAACCCACTCCGCTTGACCCAAACCCACTCCGCTAGACCCAAACCCACTCCGCTAGACCCAAACACCCATGGCTAGACAAAAACCCACGCGGCTAGACCCAAACCCACTCGGCTAGACCCAAACCCACTCGGCTAGACTCAACCCCAGTCGGCTAGACCCAAATCCACTCGGCTAGACCCAAACCCACTCGGCTAAACCCAAACGCACTTGGCTACACCCAAACCCAATCTGCCAGACCCAAAGCCACTCCGCTAGACCCACACCCACTCGGCTACACCCAAACCCACTCAGCTAGACCCAAACCCACTCGGCTAGACCCAAACCCACTCGGCTAGACCCAAACCCACTCGGCTAGACACAAACCCACTCGGCTACACCCACACCCACTCGGCTAGACCCGAACCCACTCGGCTAGACACAAACCCAATCCGCTAGACCCAAACCCACTCCGCCAGACCCAAACCCACTCCGCTAGACCCAAACCCAATCCTCTAGACCCAAACCCACTCCACTAGACCCAAACGCACTCGGCTTGACCCAAACTCACTCGGCTAGACCCAAACCCACTCGCCTAGACCCAAACCCACTCGGCTAGACCCAAACCCACTCCGCTAGACCCAAACCCACTCCGCTAGAGGCAAACCCCCTCGGCTAGACCCAAACCCACTCGGCTAGACCCAAACCCACTCGGCTTGACCCAAACCCACTCGGCTAGACCCAAACCCACTCGGCTTGACCCAAACCCACTCGGCTAGACCCAAACCCACTCGGCTAGACCCAACCCCACTCGGCTAGACCCAAACCCACTCGGCTAGACCCAAACCCACTCGGCTAGACCCAAACGCACTCGGCTACACCCAAACCCACTCCGCCAGACCCAAAGCCACTCCGCTAGACCCAAACCCAGTCGGCTCGCCCCACACCCACTCCGCTAGACCCAAACCCACTCGGCTAGAACCAAACCCACTCGGCTAGACCCAAACCCACTCGGCTAGACCCAAACCCACTCGGCTAGACCCAAACCCACTCGGCTAGACCCAAACGCACTCGGCTACACCCAAACCCACTCGGCTAGACCCAAACCCACTCGGCTAGACACAAACCCACTCGGCTACACCCACACACACTCGGCTAGACCCGAACCCACTCGGCTAGACACAAACCCAATCCGCTAGACCCAAACCCACTCCGCCAGACCCAAACCCACTCGGCTAGACCCAAACCCACTCCGCTAGACCCAAACCCACTCCGCTAGACCCAAACCTACTCCTCTAGACCCAAACCCACTCCACTAGACCCAAACCCACTCGGCTTGACCCAAACTCACTCGGCTAGACCCAAACCCACTCGCCTAGACCCAAACCCACTCGGCTAGACCCAAACCCACTCCGCTAGACCCAAACCCACTCCGCTAGAGGCAAACCCCCTCGGCTAGACCCAAACCCACTCGGCTTGACCCAAACCCACTCGGCTAGACCCAAACCCACTCGGCTAGACCCAACCCCACTCGGCTAGACCCAAACCCACTCGGCTAGACCCAAACCCACTTGGCTAGACCCAAACGCACTCGGCTACACCCAAACCCACTCCGCCAGACCCAAAGCCACTCCGCTAGACCCAAACCCAGTCGGCTACACCCAAACCCACTCGGCTAGACCCAAACCCACTCGGCTAGACCCAAACCCAATCGGCTAGACCCAAACCCACTCGGCTTGACCGAAACCCAATCGGCTAGACCCAAACCCTCTCGGCTAGACCCAAACCCACTCCGCTTGACCCAAACCCACTCCGCTAGACCCAAACCCACTCCGCTAGACCCAAACACCCTCGGCTAGACCCAAACCCATGCGGCTAGACCCAAACCCACTCGGCTAGACCCAAACCCACTTGGCTAGACTCAACTCCAGTCGGCTAGACCCAAATCCACTCGGCTAGACCCAAACCCACTCGGCTAAACCCAAACGCACTTGGCTACACCCAAACCCAATCTGCCAGACCCAAAGCCACTCCGCTAGACCCAAACCCACTCGGCTACACCCAAACCCACTCGGCTAGACCCAAACCCACTCGGCTAGACCCAAACCCACTCGGCTAGACCCAAACCCACTCGGCCAGACCCAAACCCACTCGGCTAGACCCAAACCCACTCGGCTAGACACAAACACACTCGGCTACACCCACACCCACTCGGCTAGACCCGAACCCACTCGGCTAGACACAAACCCAATCCGCTAGACCCAAACCCACTCCGCCAGACCCAAACCCACTCCGCTAGACCCAAACCCACTCCTCTAGACCCAAACCCACTCCACTAGACCCAAACCCACTCGGCTTGACCCAAACTCACTCGGCTAGACCCAAACCCACTCGCCTAGACCCAAACCCACTCGCCTAGACCCAAACCCACTCGGCTAGACCCAAACCCAGTCCGCTAGATCCAAACCCAGTCCGCTAGACCCAAACCTACTCCTCTAGACCCAAACCCACTCCACTAGACCCAAACCCACTCGGCTTGACCCAAACTCACTCGGCTAGACCCAAACCCACTCGCCTAGACCCAAACCCACTTGGCTAGACCCAAACCCACTCCGCTAGACCCAAACCCACTCCGCTAGAGTCAAACCCCCTCGGCTAGACCCAAACCCACTCGGCTAGACCCAAACCCACTCGGCTTGACCCAAACCCACTCGGCTAGTCCCAAACCCACTCGGCTAGACCCAACCCCACTCGGCTAGACCCAAACCCACTCGGCTAGACCCAAACCCACTTGGCTAGACCCAAACGCACTCGGCTACGCCCAAACCCACTCCGCCAGACCCAAAGCCACTCCGCTAGACCCAAACCCAGTCGGCTACACCCAAACCCACTCGGCTAGACCCAAACCCACTCGGCTAGACCCAAACCCAATCGGCTAGACCCAAACCCACTCGGCTAGACCGAAACCCAATCGGCTGGACCCACACCCACTCGGCTAGACCCATACCCTCTCGGCTAGACCCAAACCCACTCCGCTTGACCCAAACCCACTCCGCTAGACCCAAACCCACTCCGCTAGACCCAAACACCCATGGCTAGACAAAAACCCACGCGGCTAGACCCAAACCCACTCGGCTAGACCCAAACCCACTCGGCTAGACTCAACCCCAGTCGGCTAGACCCAAATCCACTCGGCTAGACCCAAACCCACTCGGCTAAACCCAAACGCACTTGGCTACACCCAAACCCAATCTGCCAGACCCAAAGCCACTCCGCTAGACCCACACCCACTCGGCTACACCCAAACCCACTCAGCTAGACCCAAACCCACTCGGCTAGACCCAAACCCACTCGGCTAGACCCAAACCCACTCGGCTAGACACAAACCCACTCGGCTACACCCACACCCACTCGGCTAGACCCGAACCCACTCGGCTAGACACAAACCCAATCCGCTAGACCCAAACCCACTCCGCCAGACCCAAACCCACTCCGCTAGACCCAAACCCAATCCTCTAGACCCAAACCCACTCCACTAGACCCAAACGCACTCGGCTTGACCCAAACTCACTCGGCTAGACCCAAACCCACTCGCCTAGACCCAAACCCACTCGGCTAGACCCAAACCCACTCCGCTAGACCCAAACCCACTCCGCTAGAGGCAAACCCCCTCGGCTAGACCCAAACCCACTCGGCTAGACCCAAACCCACTCGGCTTGACCCAAACCCACTCGGCTAGACCCAAACCCACTCGGCTTGACCCAAACCCACTCGGCTAGACCCAAACCCACTCGGCTAGACCCAACCCCACTCGGCTAGACCCAAACCCACTCGGCTAGACCCAAACCCACTCGGCTAGACCCAAACGCACTCGGCTACACCCAAACCCACTCCGGCAGACCCAAAGCCACTCCGCTAGACCCAAACCCAGTCGGCTCGCCCCACACCCACTCCGCTAGACCCAAACCCACTCGGCTAGAACCAAACCCACTCCGCCAGACCCAAACCCACTCCGCTAGACCCAAACCCACTCCTCTAGACAAAAACCAACTCCACTAGACCCAAACCCACTCGGCTTGACCCAAACTCACTCGGCTAGACCCAAACCCACTCGCCTAGACCCAAACCCACTCGGCTAGACCCAAACCCACTCCGCTAGACCCAAACCCACTCCGCTAGACCCAAACCTACTCCTCTAGACCCAAACCCACTCCACTAGACCCAAACCCACTCGGCTTGACCCAAACTCACTCGGCTAGACCCAAACCCACTCGCCTAGACCCAAACCCACTCGGCTAGACCCAAACCCACTCCGCTAGACCCAAACCCACTCCGCTAGAGGCAAACCCCCTCGGCTAGACCCAAACCCACTCGGCTTGACCCAAACCCACTCGGCTAGACCCAAACCCACTCGGCTAGACCCAACCCCACTCGGCTAGACCCAAACCCACTCGGCTAGACCCAAACCCACTTGGCTAGACCCAAACGCACTCGGCTACACCCAAACCCACTCCGCCAGACCCAAAGCCACTCCGCTAGACCCAAACCCAGTCGGCTACACCCAAACCCACTCGGCTAGACCCAAACCCACTCGGCTAGACCCAAACCCAATCGGCTAGACCCAAACCCACTCGGCTTGACCGAAACCCAATCGGCTAGACCCAAACCCTCTCGGCTAGACCCAAACCCACTCCGCTTGACCCAAACCCACTCCGCTAGACCCAAACCCACTCCGCTAGACCCAAACACCCTCGGCTAGACCCAAACCCACGCGGCTAGACCCAAACCCACTCGGCTAGACCCAAACCCACTTGGCTAGACTCAACCCCAGTCGGCTAGACCCAAATCCACTCGGCTAGACCCAAACCCACTCGGCTAAACCCAAACGCACTTGGCTACACCCAAACCCAATCTGCCAGACCCAAAGCCACTCCGCTAGACCCAAACCCACTCGGCTAGACCCAAACCCACTCGGCTAGACCCAAACCCACTCGGCTAGACCCAAACCCACTCGGCTAGACCCAAACCCACTCGGCCAGACCCAAACCCACTCGGCTAGACCCAAACCCACTCGGCTAGACACAAACACACTCGGCTACACCCACACCCACTCGGCTAGACCCGAACCCACTCGGCTAGACACAAACCCAATCCGCTAGACCCAAACCCACTCCGCCAGACCCAAACCCACTCCGCTAGACCCAAACCCACTCCTCTAGACCCAAACCCACTCCACTAGACCCAAACCCACTCGGCTTGACCGAAACTCACTCGGCTAGACCCAAACCCACTCGCCTAGACCCAAACCCACTCGCCTAGACCCAAACCCACTCGGCTAGACCCAAACCCAGTCCGCTAGACCCAAACCCACTCCGCTAGACCCAAACCTACTCCTCTAGACCCAAACCCACTCCACTAGACCCAAACCCACTTGGCTTGACCCAAACTCACTCGGCTAGACCCAAACCCACTCGCCTAGACCCAAACCCACTCGGCTAGACCCAAACCCACTCCGCTAGACCCAAACCCACTCCGCTAGCGTCAAACCCCCTCGGCTAGACCCAAACCCACTCGGCTAGACCCAACCCCACTCGGCTAGACCCAAACACCCTCGGCTAGACCCAAACCCACGCGGATAGACCCAAACCCACTCGGCTAGACCCAAACCCACTCGGCTAGACTCAACCCCAGTCGGCTAGACCCAAATCCACTCGGCTAGACCCAAACCCACTCGGCTAAACCCAAACGCACTTGGCTACACCCAAACCCAATCTGCCAGACCCAAAGCCACTCCGCTAGACCCAAACCCACTCGGCTACACCCAAACCCACTCGGCTAGACCCAAACCCACTCGGCTAGACCCAAACCCACTCGGCCAGACCCAAACCCACTCGGCTAGACCCAAACCCACTCGGCTAGACACAAACCCACTCGGCTACACCCACAACCACTCGGCTAGACCCGAACCCACTCGGCTAGACACAAACCCAATCCGCTAGACCCAAACCCACTCCGCCAGACCCAAACCCACTCCGCTAGACCCAAACCCACTCCTCTAGACCCAAACCCACTCCACTAGACCCAAACGCACTCGGCTTGACCCAAACTCACTCGGCTAGACCCAAACCCACTCGCCTAGACCCAAACCCACTCGGCTAGACCCAAACCCACTCCGCTAGACCCAAACCCACTCCGCTAGAGGCAAACCCCCTCGGCTAGACCCAAACCCACTCGGCTAGACCCAAACCCACTCGGCTTGACCCAAACCCACTCGGCTAGACCCAAACCCACTCGGCTTGACCCAAACCCACTCGGCTAGACCCAAACCCACTCGGCTAGACCCAACCCCACTCGGCTACACCCAAACCCACTGCGCCAGACCCAAAGCCACTTCGCTAGACCCAAACCCAGTCGGCTCGACCCACACCCACTCCGCTAGACCCAAACCCACTCGGCTAGACCCAAACCCACTCGGCTAGACCCAAACCCACTCGGCTAGACCCAAACCCACTCCGCTAGACCCAAACGCACTCGGCTACACCCAAACCCACTCCGCCAGACCCAAAGCCACTCCGCTAGAACCAAACCCACTCGGCTACACCCAAACCCACTCGGCTAGACCCAAACCCACTCGGCTAGACCCAAACCCACTCGGCTAGACCCAAACCCACTCGGCTAGACCCAAACCCACTCGGCTAGACACAAACCCACTCGGCTAGACACAAACCCACTCGGCTACACCCACACCCACTCGGCTAGACCCGAACCCACTCGGCTAGACACAAACCCAATCCGCTAGACCCAAACCCACTCCGCCAGACCCAAACCCACTCCGCTAGACCCAAACCCACTCCTCTGGACCCAAACCCACCCCACTAGACCCAAACCCACTCGGCTTGAACCAAACTCACTCGGCTAGACCCAAACCCACTCACCTAGACCCAAACCCACTCGGCTAGACCCAAACCCACTCCGCTAGACCCAAACCCACTCCACTAGAGGCAAACCCCCTCGGCTAGACCCAACCCCACTCGGCTAGACCCAAACCCACTCGGCTAGACCCAAACCCACTTGGCTAGACCCAAACGCACTCGGCTACACCCAAACCCACTCCGCCAGACCCAAAGCCACTCCGCTAGACCCAAACCCAGTCGGCTCGACCCACACCCACTCCGCTAGACCCAAACCCACTCGGCTAGAACCAATCCCACTCGGCTAGACCCAAACCCACTCGGCTAGACCCAAACCCACTCGGCTAGACCCAAACCCACTCGGCTAGACACAAACCCACTCGGCTACACCCACACCCACTCGGCTAGAACCGAACCCACTTGGCTAGACACAAACCCAATCCGCTAGACCCAAACCCACTCCGCCAGACCCAAACCCACTCCGCTAGACCCAAACCCACTCCTCTAGACCCAAACCCACTCCACTAGACCCAAACCCACTCGGCTTGACCCAAACTCACTCGGCTAGACCCAAACCCACTCGCCTAGACCCAAACCCACTCGGCTAGACCCAAACCCACTCGGCTAGACCCAAACCCACTCCGCTAGAGGCAAACCCCCTCGGCTAGACCCAAACCCACTCGGCTAGACCCAAACCCACTCGGCTAGAACCAAACCCACTCGGCTAGACCCAAACCCACTCGGCTAGACCCAAACCCACTCGGCTAGACACCAACCCACTCGGCTAGACCCAAACCCACTCGGCTAGACACAAACCCACTCGGCTACACCAAAACCCACTCGGGTAGACCCAAACCCACTCGGCTAGACCCAAACCCACTCCGCTAGACCCAAACCCACTCGGCTGGACCCAAACCCACTCCGATAGTCCCAAACCCACTCCGCTAGACTAAAACACACTCCACCAGACCCCAACCCACTCGGCCAGACCCAAAGCCACTCCGCTAGACCCAAACCCACTCGGCTACACCCAAACCCACTCGGCTAGACCCAAACCCACTCGGCTAGACCCAAACCCACTCGGCTAGACCCAAACCCACTCGGCTAGACCCAAACCCACTCGGCTAGACCCAAACCCACTCGGCTAGACCCAAACCCACTCCGCTAGACCCAAACCCACTCGGCTAGACCCAAACCCACTCGGCTAGACGCAAACCCACTCAGCTAGACACAAACCCACTCGGATAGAACCGAACCCACTCTGATAGACCCGAACCCACTCCGCTAGACCCAAACCCACTCGGCTCAACTCAAAGCCACTCCGCTAGACCCATACCCACTCGGCTTGACCCAAATCCACTCCGCTAGTCCCAAAACCAATCGGCTAGACCCAAACCCATTCCGCTAGACCCAAAGCCACTCCGCTAGACTCAAACCCACTCGGCTAGACCCAAACCCACTTGGCTAGACCCAAACCCACTCGGCTAGACCCAAACCCACTCGGCTAGACCCAAACCCACTCGGCTAGACCCAAACCCACACGGCTAGACCCAAACCCACTCGGCTAGACCCAAACCCACTCCGCTAGACCCAAACCCACTCGGCTCTACCCAAACCCACTCCGCTAGACCCAAACCCACTCGGCTAGACCAAAATCCACTCCGCAAGTCCCAAACCCACTCTGCTAGACCCAAACCCATTCCGCTAGACCCAAACCCACTCCGCTAGACCAAAACCCACTCGGCTAGACCTAAACCCAATCGGCTAGACCCAAACCCACTCGGCTAGACCGAAACCCAATCGGCTAGACCCAAACCCACTCCGCTAGACCCATACCCTCTCGGCTGGACCCAAACCCACTCCGCTTGACCCAAACCCGCTCCGCTAGATGCAAACCCACTCCGCTAGACCCAAACCCACTCGGCTAGACCCAAACCCACGCGGCTAGACCCAAACCCACTCGGCTAGACCCAAACCCACTTGGCCAGACTCAACCCCACTCGGCTAGTCCCAAACCCACTCGGTTAGACCCAAATGCACTCGGCTACACCCAAACCCAATCTGCCAGATCCAAAGCCACTCCGCTAGACCCAAACCCACTCGGCTACACCCAAACCCACTCGGCTAGACCCAAACCCACTCGGCTAGACCCAAACCCACTCGGCTAGACACAAACCCACTCGGCCAGAACCAAACCCACTCGGCCAGACACAAACCCACTCGGCTACACCCAAACCCACTCGGCTAGACCCGAACCCACTCGGCTAGACCCAAACCCACTCCTCTAGACCCAAACCCACTCCGCTAGACCCAAACCCACTCGGCTGGACCCAAACCCACTCCGTTAGTCCCAAACCCACTCCGCTAGACCCAAACCCACTCCACTAGACCCAAACCCACTCGGCTAGACCCAAACGCACTCGGCTACACCCAAACCCACTCCGCCAGACCCAAAGCCACTCCGCTAGACAAAAACCCAGTCGGCTAGACCCAAACCCACTCCGCTAAACCCAAACCCACTCGGCTAGAACCAAACCCACTCGGCTAGACCCAAACCCACTCGGCTAGACTCAAACCCACTCGGCTAGACACAAACCCACTTGGCTAGACCCAAACCCACTCGGCTAGACACAAACCCACTCGGCTACACCCAAACCCACTCGGCTACACCCAAACCCACTCCGCTAGTCCCAAAACCAATCGGCTAGACCCAAACCCATTCCGCTAGACCCAAAGCCACTCCGCTAGACTCAAACCCACTCGGCTAGACCCAAACCCACTTGGCTAGACCCAAACCCACTCGGCTAGACCGAAACCCAATCGGCTAGACCCAAACCCACTCGGCTAGACCCATACCCTCTCGGCTAGACCCAAACCCACTCCGCTTGACCCAAACCGCTCCGCTAGACCCAAACACACTCCGCTAGACCCAAACCCCCTCGGCTCGACCCAAACCCACGCGGCTAGACCCAAACCCACTCGGCTAGACCCAAACCCACTCGGCTAGACTCAACCCCAGTCGGCTAGACCCAAATCCACTCGGCTAGACCCAAACCCACTCGGCTAGACCCAAACGCACTCGGCTACACCCAAACCCAATCTGCCAGACCCAAAGCCACTCCGCTAGACCCAAACCCACTCGGCTACACCCAAACCCACTCGGCTAGACCCAAACCCACTCGGCTAGACCCAAACCCACTCCGCTAGACCCAAACCCACTCCGCTAGAGGCAAACCCCCTCGGCTAGACCCAAACCCACTCGGCTAGACTCAAACCCACTCGGCTAGACACAAACCCACTTGGCTAGACCCAAACCCACTCGGCTAGACACAAACCCACTCGGCTACACCAAAACCCACTCGGCTAGACCCAAACCCACTCCGCTAGTCCCAAAACCACTCCGCTAGACCCAAACCCACTCAGCTAGACCCACATCCACTCCGCTAGACTCAAACCCACTCGGCTAGACCCAAACCCACTTGGCTAGACCCAAACCCACTCGGCTAGACCGAAACCCAATCGGCTAGACCCAAACCCAATCGGGTAGACACAAACCCACTCGGCTAGACCGAAACCAAATTGGCTAGACCCAAACCCACTCGGCTAGACCCATACCCTCTCGGCTAGACCCAAACCCACTCCGCTTGACCCAAACCCACTCCGCTAGACCCAAACCCCCTCGGCTAGACCCAAATCCACGCGGCTAGACCCAAACCCACTCGGCTAGACCCAAACCCACTCGTCTAGACTCAACCCCAGTCGGCCAGACCCAAATCCACTCGACTAGACCCAAAACCACTCGGCTAGACCCAAACGCACTCGGCTACACCCAAACCCAATCTGCCAGACCCAAAGCCACTCCGCTAGACCCAAACCCACTCGGCTACACCGAAACCCACTCGGCTAGACCCAAACCCACTCGGCTAGACCCAAACCCACTCCGCTAGACCGAAACCCACTCCGCTAGAGGCAAACCCCCTCGGCTAGACCCAAACCCACTCGGCTAGACCCAAACCCACTCGGCTTGAGCCAAACCCACTCGGCTACACCCAAACCCACTCGGCTAGACCCAACCCCACTCGGCTAGACCCAAACCCACTCGGCTAGACCCAAACCCACTCGGCTAGACCCAAACGCACTCGGCTACACGCAAACCCACTCCGCCAGACCCAAGGCCACTCCGCTAGACCCAAACCCAGTCGGCTAGACCCAAACCCACTCGGCTAGACCCAAACCCACTCGGCTAGACCCAAACCCACTCGGCTAGACACAAACCCACTCGGCTAGACCCAAACCCACTCGGCTAGACCCAAACCCACTCGGCTTGACCCAAACCCACTCGGCTAGACCCAAACCCACTCGGCTGGACCCAAACCCACTCGGCTAGACCCAAAACCACTCCGCTAGACCCAAACCCACTCGGCTGGACCCAAACCCACTCCGACAGTCCCAAACCCACTCCGCTAGACCCAAACCCACTCCACTAGACCCCAACCCACTCGGCCAGACCCAAAGCCACTCCGCTAGACCCAAACCCACTCGGCTACACCCAAACCCACTCGGCTAGACCCAAACACACTCGGCTAGATCCAAACCCACTCGGCTAGACACAAACCCACTCGGCTAGACCCAAACCCACTCGGCTAGACCCAAACCCACTCGGCTAGACCCAAACCCACTCGGCTAGACACAAACCCACTTGGCTACACCCAAACCCACTCGGCTAGACGCAAACCCACTCGGCTAGACCCAAACCCATTCCGCTAGACCCAAACCCACTCCGCCAGACCTAAACCCACTCCGCTAGACCCAAACCCACTCGGCTAGACACAAACCCACTCGGCTAGACCCAAACCCACTCGGCTAGACACAAACCCACTCGGCTACACCAAAACCCACTCGGCTGGACCCAAACCCACTCGGCTAGACCCAAACCCACTCCGCTAGACCCAAACCCACTCGGCTGGACTCAAACCCACTCCGTTAGTCCCAAACCCACTCCGCTAGACCCAAACACACTCCACTAGACCCAAACCCACTCGGCTAGTCCCAAACCCATTCCGCTAAACCCAAAGCCACTCCGCTACACTCAAACCCACTCGGCTAGACCCAAACCCACTTGGCTAGACCCAAACCCACTCGGCTAGATCCAAACTCACTCGGTTAGACCCCAACCCACTCGGCTAGACACAAACCCACACGGCTAGACCCAAACCAACTTGGCTAGACCCAAACCCACTCCGCTAGACCCAAACCCACTCGGCTCGACCCAAACCCACTCCGCTAGACCCAAACCCACTCGGCTAGACCCAAATCCACTCCGCTAGTCCCAAACCCAATCTGCCAGACCCAAACCCATGCCGCTAGACCCAAACCCACTCCGCTACACCAAACCCACTCGGCTAGACCCAAACCCAATCGGCTAGACCCAAACCCACTCGGCTAGACCGAAACCCAATCGGCTAGACCCAAACCCACTCGGCTAGACCCATACCCTCTCGGCTAGACCCAAACCCACTCCGCTTGACCCAAACCCACACCGCTAGACCCAAACCCACTCCGCTAGACCCAAACCCCCTCGGCTAGACCCAAACCCACGTGGCTAGACCCAAACCCACTCGGCTAGACCCAAATCCACTCCGCTAGTCCCAAACCCACTCTGTTAGACCCAAACCCATTCTGCTAGACCCAAACCCACTCCGCTAGACCCAAACCCACTCGGCTAGACCCAACCCACTCGGCCAGACCCAAACCCTCTCGGCTAGACCCAAACCCACTCTGCTAGACCCAAACCCACTCGGCTAGACCCAAACCCACTCGGCTAGACCCAAACCCACTCGGCTAGTCCCAAACCCACTCCGCTAAACCCAAACCCACTCCGCTAGACCAAAAACCCCTCGGCTAGACCCAAACCCACGCGGCTAGACCCAAACCCACTCGGCTAGACCCAAACCCACTCCGCTAGACCCAAACCCACTCGGCTAGACCCAAACCCACTCGGCTAGAACCAAACCCACTCGGCTAGACCCAAACCCACTCGGCTAGGCCCAAACCCACTCGGCTAGACCCAAACCCACTCAGCTAGACCCAAACCCACTCGGCTAGACACAAACCCACTCCGCTACACCCAACCCCACTTGGCTAGACCCAAACCCACACGGCTAGACCCAAACCCACTCCGCTAGACCCAAACCCACTCGGCTAGACCCAAACCCACTCCGCTAGACACAAACCCACTCCGCTAGACACAAACCCACTCCGCTAGACCCAAACCCACTCCGCTATACCCAAACCCACTCCTCTAGACACAAACACACTCAACTAGACACAAACCCACTCCTCTAGACCCAAACCCACTCGGCTAGACCCAAACCCACTCGGCTAGACCCAAACCCACTCGGCTAGACCCAAACCCACACGGCTAGACCCAAACCCACTCGGCTAGACCCAAACCCACTCGGCTAGACCCAAACCCACTCGGCTAGACCCTAACCCACTCCGCTAGACCCAAACCCACTCGGCTAGACCCAAAGCCAGTCCGCTAGACACAAACCCACTCGGGTAGACCCAACCTCCCACGGCTAGATCCAAACCCACTCGGCTAGACCCAAACCCAATCAGCTAGACCCAAACCCACTCGGCTAGACCCAAACCCACTCGGCTAGACCCAAACCCACTCCGCTAGACCCAAACCCACTCCGCTAGACCCAAACCCGTTCCGCTAGACCCAAACGCACTCGGCTACACCCAAACCCACTCCGCCAGACCCAAGGCCACTCCGCTAGACCCAAACCCAGTCGGCTAGACCCAAACCCACTCCGCTAGACCCAAACCCACTCGGCTAGAACCAAACCCACTCGGCTAGACCCAAACCCACTCGGCTAGACCCAAACCCACTCGGCTAGACACAAACCCACTCGGCTAGACCCAAACCCACTCGGCTAGACCCAAACCCACTCGGCTTGACCCAAACCCACTCGGCTAGACCCAAACCCACTCGGCTGGACCCAAACCCACTCGGCTAGACCCAAACCCACTCCGCTAGACCCAAACCCACTCGGCTGGACTCAAACCCACTCCGTTAGTCCCAAACCCACTCCGCTAGACCCAAACACACTCCACTAGACCCAAACCCACTCGGCTAGTCCCAAACCCATTCCGCTAAACCCAAAGCCACTCCGCTACACTCAAACCCACTCGGCTAGACCCAAACCCACTTGGCTAGACCCAAACCCACTCGGCTAGATCCAAACCCACTCGGCTAGACCCCAACCCACTCGGCTGGACACAAACCCACACGGCGAGACCCAAACCAACTTGGCTAGACCCAAACCCACTCCGCTAGACCCAAACCCACTCGGCTCGACCCAAACCCACTCCGCTAGACCCAAACCCACTCGGCTAGACCCAAATCCACTCCGCTAGACCCAAACCCAATCTGCCAGACCCAAACCCATTCCGCTAGACCCAAACCCACTCCGCTAGACCAAAACCCACTCGGCTAGACCCAAACCCAATCGGCTAGACCCAAACCCACTCGGCTAGACCGAAACCCAATCGGCTAGACCCAAACCCACTCGGCTAGACCCATACCCTCTCGGCTAGACCCAAACCCACTCCGCTTGACCCAAACCCACACCGCTAGACCCAAACCCACTCCGCTAGACCCAAACCCCCTCGGCTAGACCCAAACCCACGTGGCTAGACCCAAACCCACTCGGCTAGACCCAAATCCACTCCGCTAGTCCCAAACCCACTCTGTTAGACCCAAACCCATTCTGCTAGACCCAAACCCACTCCGCTAGACCCAAACCCACTCGGCTAGACCCAACCCACTCGGCCAGACCCAAACCCTCTCGGCTAGACCCAAACCCACTCTGCTAGACCCAAACCCACTCGGCTAGACCCAAACCCACTCGGCTAGACCCAAACCCACTCGGCTAGTCCCAAACCCACTCCGCTAGACCCAAACCCACTCCGCTAGACCAAAAACCCCTCCGCTAGACCCAAACCCACGCGGCTAGACCCAAACCCACTCGGCTAGACCCAAACCCACTCGGCTAGACCCAAACCCACTCCGCTAGACCCAAACCCACTCGGCTAGACCCAAACCCACTCGGCTAGAACCAAACCCACTCGGCTAGACCCAAACCCACTCGGCTAGGCCCAAACCCACTCGGCTAGACCCAAACCCACTCAGCTAGACCCAAACCCACTCGGCTAGACACAAACCCACTCCGCTACACCCAACCCCACTTGGCTAGACCCAAACCCACACGGCTAGACCCAAACCCACTCCGCTAGACCCAAACCCACTCGGCTAGACCCAAACCCACTCTGATAGACCCAAACCCACTCCGCTAGACCCAAACCCACTCCGCTAGACCCAAACCCACTCCGCTATACCCAAACCCACTCCTCTAGACACAAACACACTCAACTAGACACAAACCCACTCCTCTAGACCCAAACCCACTCGGCTAGACCCAAACCCACTCGGCTAGACCCAAACCCACACGGCTAGACCCAAACCCACTCGGCTAGACCCAAACCCACTCGGCTAGACCCAAACCCACTCGGCTAGACCCTAACCCACTCCGCTAGACCCAAACCCACTCGGCTAGACCCAAAGCCAGTCCGCTAGACACAAACCCACTCGGGTAGACCCAACCTCCCACGGCTAGATCCAAACCCACTCGGCTAGACCCAAACCCAATCAGCTAGACCCAAACCCACTCGGCTAGACCCAAACCCACTCGGCTAGACCCAAACCCACTCCGCTAGACCCAAACCCACTCCGCTAGACCCAAACCCGTTCCGCTAGACCCAAACCCACTCAGGTAGACCCAAACCCCGCTCGGCTAGACCCAAACCCACTCGGCTAGACTCAAACCCACTCGGCATGTCCCAAACCCACTCCGCTAGACCCAAACCCACTCAGCTAGACCCAAACCCACTCGGCTAGACACAAACCCACTCCGCTACACCCAAACCCACTCGGCTAGACCCAAACCCACACGGCTAGACCCAAACCCACTCCGCTAGACCCAAACCCACTCCTCTAGACCCAAACACACTCAACTAGACACAAACCCACTCCTCTAGACCCAAACCCACTCGGCTAGACCCAAACCCACTCGGCTAGACCCAAACCCACTCGGCTAGACCCAAACCCACACGGCTAGACCCAAACCCACTCGGCTAGACCCAAACCCACTCGGCCAGACCCAAACCCACTCGGCTAGACCCTAACCCACTCCGCTAGACCCAAACCCACTCGGCTAGACCCAAACCCAGTCCGCTAGACACAAACCCACTCGGGTAGACCCAACCTCCCACGGCTAGATCCAAACCCACTCGGCTAGACCCAAACCCACTCAGCTAGACCCAAACCCACTCGGCTAGACCCAAACCCACTCGGCTAGACCCAAACCCACTTTGCTAGACCCAAACCCACTCCGCTAGACCCAAACCCACTCCGCTAGACCCAAACCCGTTCCGCTAGACCCAAACCCAGTCAGGTAGACCCAAACCCCGCTCGGCTAGACCCAAACCCACTCGGCTATACTCAAACCCACTCGGCATGACCCAAACCCACTCCGCTAGACCCAAACCCACTCGGCTCGACCCAAACCCACTCCGCTAGACCCAAACCCACTCGGCTAGACCCAAATCCACTCCGCTAGTCCCAAACCCACTCGGTTAGACCCAAACCCATTCCGCTAGACCCAAACCCACTCCGCTAGACCCAAACCCACTCGGCTAGACCCAAACCCACTCGGCTAGACCCAAACCCTCTCGGCTAGACCCAAACCCACTCCGCTAGACCCAAACCCACTCCGCAAGACCCAAACCCACTCGGCTAGACGCAAACCCACTCGGCTAGACGCAAACCCACTCGGATAGACCCAAACCCACTCTGATAGACCCGAACCCACTCCGCTAGACACAAACCCACTCGGCTCGACTCAAAGCCACACCGCTAGACCCAAACCCACTCGGCTAGACCCAAATCCACTCCGCTAGTCCCAAAACCAATCGGCTAGACCCAAACCCATTCCGCTAGACCCAAAGCCGCTCCGCTAGACTCAAACCCACTCGGCTAGACCCAAACCCACTCGGCTAGACCCAAACCCACTCGGCTAGACCCAAACCCACTCGGCTAGACCCAAACCCACTCGGCTAGACCCAAACCCACACGGCTAGACCCAAACCCACTCGGCTAGACCCAAACCCACTCCGCTAGACCCAAACACACTCGGCTCGACCCAAACCCACTCCGCTAGACCCAAACCCACTCAGCTAGACCCAAATCCACTCCGCTAGTCTCAAACCCACTCTGCTAGACCCAAACACATTCCGCTAGACCCAAACCCACTCCGCTAGACCAAAACCCACTCGGCTAGACCCAAACCCAATCGGGTAGACCCAAACCCACTCGGCTAGACCGAAACCAAATCGGCTAGACCCAAACCCACTCGGCTAGACCCATACCCTCTCGGCTCGACCCAAACCCACTCCGCTTGACCCAAACCCACTCCGCCAGACCCAAACCCCCTCGGCTAGACAAAAATCCACGCGGCTAGACCCAAACCCACTCGGCTAGACCCAAACCCACTCGGCTAGACTCAACCCCAGTCGGCTAGACCCAAATCCACTCGACTAGACCCAAACCCACTCGGCTAGACCCAAACGCACTCGGCTACACCCAAACCCAATCTGCCAGACCCAAAGCCACTCCGCTAGACCCAAGCCCACTCGGCTAGACCCAACCCCACTCGGCTAGACCCAAACCCACTCGGCTAGACCCAAACCCACTCGGCTAGATCCAAACGCACTCGGCTACACCCAAACCCACTCCGCCAGACCCAAGGCCACTCCGCTAGACCCAAACCCAGTCGGCTATACCCAAACACACTCCACTAGACCCCAACCAACTTGGCTAGACCCAAACCCACTCCGCTAGACCCAAACCCACTCGGCTCGACCCAAACCCACTCCGCTAGACCCAAACCCACTCGGCTAGACCCAAATCCACTCCGCTAGTCCCAAACCCAATCTGCCAGACCCAAACCAACTCCGCTAGACCCAAACCCACTCCGCTAGACCAAAACCCACTCGGCTAGACCCAAACCCAATCGGCTAGACCCAAACCCACTCGGCTAGACCGAAACCCAATCGGCTAGACCCAAACCCACTCGGCTAGACCCATACCCTCTCGGCTAGACCCAAACCCACTCCGCTTGACCCAAACCCACACCGCTAGACCCAAACCCACTCCGCTAGACCCAAACCCCCTCGGCTAGACCCAAACCCACGTGGCTAGACCCAAACCCACTCGGCTAGACCCAAATCCACTCCGCTAGTCCCAAACCCACTCTGTTAGACCCAAACCCATTCTGCTAGACCCAAACCCACTCCGCTAGACCCAAACCCACTCGGCTAGACCCAACCCACTCGGCCAGACCCAAACCCTCTCGGCTAGACCCAAACCCACTCTGCTAGACCCAAACCCACTCGGCTAGACCCAAACCCACTCGGCTAGACCCAAACCCACTCGGCTAGTCCCAAACCCACTCCGCTAGACCCAAACCCACTCCGCTAGACCAAAAACCCCTCGGCTAGACCCAAACCCACGCGGCTAGACCCAAACCCACTCGGCTAGACCCAAACCCACTCGGCTAGACCCAAACCCACTCCGCTAGACCCAAACCCACTCGGCTAGACCCAAACCCACTCGGCTAGAACCAAACCCACTCGGCTAGACCCAAACCCACTCGGCTAGGCCCAAACCCACTCGGCTAGACCCAAACCCACTCCGCTAGACCAAAAACCCCTCGGCTAGACCCAAACCCACGCGGCTAGACCCAAACCCACTCGGCTAGACCCATACCCTCTCGGCTAGACCCAAACCCACTCCGCTTGACCCAAACCCACACCGCTAGACCCAAACCCACTCCGCTAGACCCAAACCCCCTCGGCTAGACCCAAACCCACGTGGCTAGACCCAAACCCACTCGGCTAGACCCAAATCCACTCCGCTAGTCCCAAACCCACTCTGTTAGACCCAAACCCATTCTGCTAGACCCAAACCCACTCCGCTAGACCCAAACCCACTCGGCTAGACCCAACCCACTTGGCCAGACCCAAACCCTCTCGGCTAGACCCAAACCCACTCTGCTAGACCCAAACCCACTCGGCTAGACCCAAACCCACTCGGCTAGACCCAAACCCACTCGGCTAGTCCCAAACCCACTCCGCTAGACCCAAACCCACTCCGCTAGACCAAAAACCCCTCGGCTAGACCCAAACCCACGCGGCTAGACCCAAACCCACTCGGCTAGACCCAAACCCACTCGGCTAGACCCAAACCCACTCCGCTAGACCCAAACCCACTCGGCTAGACCCAAACCCACTCGGCTAGACCCAAACCCACTCGGCTAGGCCCAAACCCACTCGGCTAGACCCAAACCCACTCAGCTAGACCCAAACCCACTCGGCTAGACACAAACGCACTCCGCTACACCCAACCCCACTTGGCTAGACCCAAACCCACACGGCTAGACCCAAACCCACTCCGCTAGACCCAAACCCACTCGGCTAGACCCAAACCCACTCTGATAGACCCAAACCCACTCCGCTAGACCCAAACCCACTCCGCTAGACCCAAACCCACTCCGCTATACCCAAACCCACTCCTCTAGACACAAACACACTCAACTAGACACAAACCCACTCCTCTAGACCCAAACCCACTCGGCTAGACCCAAACCCACTCGGCTAGACGCAAACCCACTCGGCTAGACCCAAACCCACACGGCTAGACCCAAACCCACTCGGCTAGACCCAAACCCACTCGGCTAGACCCAAACCCACTCGGCTAGACCCTAACCCACTCCGCTAGACCCAAACCCACTCGGCTAGACCCAAAGCCAGTCCGCTAGACACAAACCCACTCGGGTAGACCCAACCTCCCACGGCTAGATCCAAACCCACTCGGCTAGACCCAAACCCAATCAGCTAGACCCAAACCCACTCGGCTAGACCCAAACCCACTCGGCTAGACCCAAACCCACTCCGCTAGACCCAAACCCGTTCCGCTAGACCCAAACCCACTCAGGTAGACCCAAACCCCGCTCGGCTAGACCCAAACCCACTCGGCTAGACTCAAACCCACTCGGCATGTCCCAAACCCACTCCGCTAGACCCAAACCCACTCAGCTAGACCCAAACCCACTCGGCTAGACCCAAACCCACTCGGCTAGACCCAAACCCACACGGCTAGACCCAAACCCACTCCGCTAGACCCAAACCCACTCCTCTAGACCCAAACACACTCAACTAGACACAAACCCACTCCTCTAGACCCAAACCCACTCGGCTAGACCCAAACCCACTCGGCTAGACCCAAACCCACTCGGCTAGACCCAAACCCACACGGCTAGACCCAAACCCACTCGGCTAGACCCAAACCCACTCGGCCAGACCCAAACCCACTCGGCTAGACCCTAACCCACTCCGCTAGACCCAAACCCACTCGGCCAGACCCAAACCCAGTCCGCTAGACACAAACCCACTCGGGTAGACCCAACCTCCCACGGCTAGATCCAAACCCACTTGGCTAGACCCAAACCCACTCAGCTAGACCCAAACCCACTCGGCTAGACCCAAACCCACTCGGCTAGACACAAACCCACTTTGCTAGACCCAAACCCACTCCGCTAGACCCAAACCCACTCCGCTAGACCCAAACCCGTTCCGCTAGACCCAAACCCACTCAGGTAGACCCAAACCCCGCTCGGCTAGACCCAAACCCACTCGGCTATACTCAAACCCACTCGGCATGACCCAAACCCACTCCGCTAGACCCAAACCCACTCGGCTCGACCCAAACCCACTCCGCTAGACCCAAACCCACTCGGCTAGACCCAAATCCACTCCGCTAGTCCCAAACCCACTCGGTTAGACCCAAACCCATTCCGCTAGACCCAAACCCACTCCGCTAGACCCAAACCCACTCGGCTAGACCCAAACCCACTCGGCTAGACCCAAACCCTCTCGGCTAGACCCAAACCCACTCCGCTAGACCCAAACCCACTCCGCAAGACCCAAACCCACTCGGCTAGACGCAAACCCACTCGGCTAGACGCAAACCCACTCGGATAGACCCAAACCCACTCTGATAGACCCGAACCCACTCCGCTAGACACAAACCCACTCGGCTCGACTCAAAGCCACACCGCTAGACCCAAACCCACTCGGCTAGACCCAAATCCACTCCGCTAGTCCCAAAACCAATCGGCTAGACCCAAACCCATTCCGCTAGACCCAAAGCCGCTCCGCTAGACTCAAACCCACTCGGCTAGACCCAAACCCACTCGGCTAGACCCAAACCCACTCGGCTAGACCCAAACCCACTCGGCTAGACCCAAACCCACACGGCTAGACCCAAACCCACTCGGCTAGACCCAAACCCACTCCGCTAGACCCAAACACACTCGGCTCGACCCAAACCCACTCCGCTAGACCCAAGCCCACTCAGCTAGACCCAAATCCACTCCGCTAGTCTCAAACCCACTCTGCTAGACCCAAACACATTCCGCTAGACCCAAACCCACTCCGCTAGACCAAAACCCACTCGGCTAGACCCAAACCCAATCGGGTAGACCCAAACCCACTCGGCTAGACCGAAACCAAATCGGCTAGACCCAAACCCACTCGGCTAGACCCATACCCTCTCGGCTAGACCCAAACCCACTCCGCTTGACCCAAACCCACTCCGCCAGACCCAAACCCCCTCGGCTAGACAAAAATCCACGCGGCTAGACCCAAACCCACTCGGCTAGACCCAAACCCACTCGGCTAGACTCAACCCCAGTCGGCTAGACCCAAATCCACTCGACTAGACCCAAACCCACTCGGCTAGACCCAAACGCACTCGGCTACACCCAAACCCAATCTGCCAGACCCAAAGCCACTCCGCTAGACCCAAGCCCACTCGGCTAGACCCAACCCCACTCGGCTAGACCCAAACCCACTCGGCTAGACCCAAACCCACTCGGCTAGACCCAAACGCACTCGGCTACACCCAAACCCACTCCGCCAGACCCAAGGCCACTCCGCTAGACCCAAACCCAGTCGGCTATACCCAAACCCACTCCGCTAGACCCAAACCCACTCGGCTAGAACCAAACCCACTCGGCCAGACCCAAACCCACTCGGGTAGACCCAAACCCACTCGGCTAGACACAAACCCACTCGGCTAGACACAAACCCACTCGGCTAGACACAAACCCACTCGGCTACACCAAAACCCACTCGGCTAGACCCAAACCCACTCGGCTAGACCCAAACCCACTCGGCTAGACTCAAACCCACTCGGCTAGACCCAAACCCACTCGGCTAGACCCAAACCCACTCCGCTAGACCCAAACCCACTCGGCTAGACCCAAACCCACTCGGCCAGACGCAAACCCACTCGGCTAGACGCAAACCCACTCGGATAGACCCAAACCCACTCTAATAGACCCGAACCCACTCCGCTAGACCCAAACCCACTCGGCTCGACTCAAAGCCACACCGCTAGACCCAAACCCACTCGGCTAGACCCAAATCCACTCCGCTAGTCCCAAAACCAATCGGCTAGACCCAAACCCATTCCGCTAGACCCAAAGCCGCTCCGCTAGACTCAAACCCACTCGGCTAGACCCAAACCCTCTTGGCTAGACCCAAACCCACTCGGCTAGACCCAAACCCCAGTCGGCTAGACCCAAATCCACTCGACTAGACCCAAACCCACTCGGCTAGACCCAAACGCACTCGGCTACACCCAAACCCAATCTGCCAGACCCAAAGCCACTCCGCTAGACCCAAACCCACTCGGCTACACCCAAACCCACTCAGCTAGACCCAAACCCACTCGGCTAGACCCAAACCCACTCGGCTAGATCCAAACCCACTCCGCTAGAGGCAAACCCCCTCGGCTAGACCCAAACCCACTCGGCTAGACCCAAACCCACTCGGCTTGACCCAAACCCACTCGGCTAGACCCAAACCCACTCGGCTAGACGCAACCCCACTCGGCTAGACCCAAACCCACTCGGCTAGACCCAAACCCACTCGGCTAGACCCAAACGCACTCGGCGACACCCAAACCCACTCCGCCAGACCCAAGGCCACTCCGCTAGATCCAAACCCAGTCGGCTATACCCAAACCCACTCCGCTAGACCCAAACCCACTCGGCTAGAACCAAACCCACTCGGCCAGACCCAAACCCACTCGGCTAGACCCAAACCCACTCGGCTAGACACAAACCCACTCGGCTAGACCCAAACCCACTCGGCTAGACACAAACCCACTCGGCAACACCAAAACCCACTCGGCTAGACCCAAACCCACTCGCCTAGACGCAAAACCACTCCGCTAGACCCAAACCCACTCGGCTGGACCCAAACCCACTCCGATAGTCCCAAACCCACTCCGCTAGACCCAAACACACTCCACTAGACCCCAACCCACTCGGCCAGACCCAAAGCCACTCCGCTAGACCCAAACCCACTCGGCTACACCCAAACCCACTCGGCTAGACCCAAACCCACTCGGCTAGACCCAAACCCACTCGGCTAGACCCAAACCCACTCGGCTAGACCCAAACCCACTCGGCTAGACCCAAACCCACTCCGCTAGACCCAAACCCACTCGGCTAGACCCAAACCCACTCGGCTAGACACAAACCCACTCGGCTAGACCCAAACCCACTCGGCTAGACACAAACCCACTCGGCAACACCAAAACCCACTCGGCTAGACCCAAACCCACTCGCCTAGACGCAAAACCACTCCGCTAGACCCAAACCCACTCGGCTGGACCCAAACCCACTCCGATAGTCCCAAACCCACTCCGCTAGACCCAAACACACTCCACTAGACCCCAACCCACTCGGCCAGACCCAAAGCCACTCCGCTAGACCCAAACCCACTCGGCTACACCCAAACCCACTCGGCTAGACCCAAACCCACTCGGCTAGACCCAAACCCACTCGGCTAGACCCAAACCCACTCGGCTAGACCCAAACCCACTCGGCTAGACCCAAACCCACTCCGCTAGACCCAAACCCACTCGGCTAGACCCAAACCCACTCGGCTAGACGCAAACCCACTCGGCCAGACTCAAACCCACTCGGATAGACACAAACCCACTCTGATAGACCCGAACCCACTCCGCTAGACCCAAACCCACTCGGCTCGACTCAAAGCCACTCCGCTAGACCCAAACCCACTCGGCTCGACCCAAATCCACTCCGCTAGTCCCAAAGCCAATCGGCTAGACCCAAACCCATTCCGCTAGACCCAAAGCCACTCCGCTAGACTCAAACCCACTCGGCTAGACCCAAACCCACTTGGCTAGACCCAAACCCACTCGGCTAGACCCAAACCCACTCAGCTAGACCCAAACCCTCTCGGCTAGACCCAAACCCACACGGCTAGACCCAAACCCACTCGGCTAGACCCAAACCCACTCCGCTAGACCGAAACCCACTTGGCTCGACCCAAACCCACTCCGCTAGTCCCAAACATTCTTTACAGAGGAAAACATTCTTTACACAGAGAGTGGTGAGTCTCTGGAATTCTCTGCCACAGAAGGTAGTTGAGGCCAGTTCATTGGCTATATTTAAGAGGGCGTTAGATGTGGCACTTGTGGCTAAAGGGATCAGGGGGTATGGAGAGAAGGCAGGTACGGGATACTGAGTTGGATGATCAGCCATGATCACATTGAATGGCGGTGCAGGCTCGAAGGGCCGAATGGCCTACTCCTGCACCTATTTTCTATGTTTCTATGTTTCTAAACCCACTCGGCTAGACCCAAATCCACTCCGCTAGTCCCAAACCCACTCTGCTAGACCCAAACCCATTCCGCTAGACGCAAACCCACTCCGCTAGACCAAAACCCACTCGGCTAGACCCAAACCCAATCGGCTAGACCCAAACCCACTCGGCTAGACCCATACCCTCTCGGCTAGACCCAAACCCACTCCGCTTGACCCAAACGCACTCCGCTGGACCCAAACCCACTCCGCTAGACCCAAATCCCCTCGGCTAGACCCAAACCCACGCGGCTAGACCCAAACCCACTCGGCTAGACCCAAACCCACTCGGCTAGACTCAACCCCAGTCGGCCAGACCCAAATCCACTCGGCTAGACCCAAACCCACTCGGCTAGACCCAAACGCACTCGGCTACACCCAAACCCAATCTGCCAGACCCAAAGCCACTCCGCTAGACCCAAACCCACTCGGCTACACACAAACCCACTCGGCTAGACCCAAACCCACTCGGCTAGACCCAAACCCACTCGGCTAGACCCAAACCCACTCGGCTAGACCCAAACCCACTCGGCTAGACCCAAACCCACTCGGCTAGACACAAACCCGCTTGGCTACACCCAAACCCACTCGGCTAGACCCAAACCCACTCGGCTAGACCCAAACCCACTCCGCTAGACCCAAACCCTCTCCGCCAGACCCAAACCCACACCGCTAGACCCAAACCCACTCCTCTAGACCCAAACCCACTCCGCTAGAGGCAAACCCCCTCGGCTGGACCCAAATCACTCGGCTACACCCAAACCCACTCGGCTTGACCCAAACCCACTTGGCTAGACCCAAACCTACTCGGCTAGACCCAACCCCACTCGGCTAGACCCAAACCCACTCGGCTAGACCCAAACCCATTCGGCTAGACCCAAACGCACTCGGCTACACCCAAACCCACTCCGCCAGACCCAAAGCCACTCGGCTAGACCCAAACCAACTCGGCTAGACCCAAACCCACTCGGCTAGACACAAACCCACTCGGCTAGACCCAAACCCACTCGGCTAGACCCAAACCCACTCGGCCAGACCCAAACCCACTCGGCTAGACCCAAACCCACTCGGCTAGACACAAACCCACTCGGCTACACCCACACACACTCGGCTAGACCCGAACCCACTCGGCTAGACACAAACCCAATCCGCTAGACCCAAACCCACTCCGCCAGACCCAAACCCACTCCGCTAGACCCAAACCCACTCCTCTAGACCCAAACCCACTCCACTAGACCCAAACCCACTCGGCTTGACCCAAACTCACTCGGCTAGACCCAAACCCACTCGCCTAGACCCAAACCCACTCGGCTAGACCCAAACCCACTCCGCTAGACCCAAACCCACTCCGCTAGACCCAAACCTACTCCTCTAGACCCAAACCCACTCCACTAGACCCAAACCCACTCGGCTTGACCCAAACTCACTCGGCTAGACCCAAACCCACTCGCCTAGACCCAAACCCACTCGGCTAGACCCAAACCCACTCCGCTAGACCCAAACCCACTCCGCTAGAGGCAAACCCCCTCGGCTAGACCCAAACCCACTCGGCTAGACCCAAACCCACTCGGCTTGACCCAAACCCACTCGGCTAGACCCAAACCCACTCGGCTAGACCCAACCCCACTCGGCTAGACCCAAACCCACTCGGCTAGACCCAAACCCACTTGCCTAGACCCAAACGCACTCGGCTACACCCAAACCCACTCCGCCAGACCCAAAGCCACTCCGCTAGACCCAAACCCAGTCGGCTACACCCAAACCCACTCGGCTAGACCCAAACCCACTCAGCTAGACCAAAACCCAATCGGCTAGACCCAAACCCACTCGGCTAGACACATACCCTCTCGGCTACACCCAAACCCACTCGGCTAGACCCAAACCCACTCGGCTAGACCCAAACCCACTCGGCTAGACCCAAACCCACTCGGCTAGACCCAAACCCACTCGGCTAGACCCAAACCCACTCGGCTAGACACAAACCCACTCGGCTACACCCACACACACTCGGCTAGACCCGAACCCACTCGGCTAGACACAAACCCAATCCGCTATACCCAAACCCACTCCGCCAGACCCAAACCCACTCCGCTAGACCCAAACCCACTCCTCTAGACCCAAACCCACTCCACTAGACCCAAACCCACTCGGCTTGACCCAAACTCACTCGGCTAGACCCAAACCCACTCGCCTAGACCCAAACCCACTCGGCTAGACCCAAACCCACTCCGCTAGACCCAAACCCACTCCGCTAGAGGCAAACCCCCTCGGCTAGACCCAAACCCACTCGGCTAGACCCAAACCCACTCGGCTTGACCCAAACCCACTCGGCTAGACCCAACCCCACTCGGCTAGACCCAACCCCACTCGGCTAGACCCAAACCCACTCGGCTAGACCCAAACCCACTTGCCTAGACCCAAACGCACTCGGCTACACCCAAACCCACTCCGCCAGACCCAAAGCCACTCCGCTAGACCCAAACCCAGTCGGCTACACCCAAACCCACTCGGCTAGACCCAAACCCACTCGGCTAGACCCAAACACAATCGGCTAGACCCAAACCCACTCGGCTAGACTGAAACCCAATCGGCTAGACCCAAACCCACTCGGCTAGACCCATACCCTCTCGGCTAGACCCAAACCCTCTCCGCTTGACCCAAACCCACTCCGCTGGACCCAAACCCACTCCGCTAGACCCAAACACCCTCGGCTAGACCCAAACCCACGCGGCTAGACCCAAACCAACTCGGCTGGACCCAAACCCACTCGGCTAGACTCAACCCCAGTCGGCTAGACCCAAATCCACTCGGCTAGACCCAAACCCACTCGGCTAAACCCAAACGCACTTGGCTACACCCAAACCCAATCTGCCAGACCCAAAGCCACTCCGCTAGACCCAAACCCACTCGGCTAGACCCAAACCCACTCGGCTAGACCCAAACCCACTCGGCTAGACCCAAACCCACTCGGCCAGACCCAAACCCACTCGGCTAGACCCAAACCCACTCGGCTAGACACAAACCCACTCGGCTACACCCACACCCACTCGGCTAGACCCGAACCCACTCGGCTAGACACAAACCCAATCCGCTAGACCCAAACCCACTCCGCCAGACCCAAACCCACTCCGCTAGACCCAAACCCACTCCTCTAGACCCAAACACACTCCACTAGACCCAAACCCACTCGGCTTGACCCAAACTCACTCGGCTAGACCCAAACCCACTCGCCTAGACCCAAACCCACTCGGCTAGACCCAAACCCACTCGGCTAGACCCAAACCCACTCGGCTAGACCCAAACCCACTCGGCTAGACCCAAACCCACTCCGTTAGACCCAAACCCACTCGGCTAGACCCAAACCCACTCCGATAGTCCCAAACCCACTCCGCTAGACCCAAACCCACTCCGCTAGACCCAAACCCACTCTGCTATACCCAAACCCACTCCTCTAGACCCAAACACACTCCACTAGACCCAAACCCACTCGGCTAGACCCAAATCCACTCCGCTAGTCCCAAACCCACTCTGCTAGACCCAAACCCATTCCGCTAGATCCAAACCCACTCAGCTAGACCAAAACCCACTCGGCTAGACCCAAACCCAATCGGCTAGACCCAAACCCACTCGGCTAGACCGAAACCCAATCGGCTAGACCCAAACCCACTCGGCTAGACCCATACCCTCTCGGCTACACCCAAACCCACTCGGCTAGACCCAAACCCACTCGGCTAGGCCCAAACCCACTCAGCTAGACCCAAACCCACTCGGCTAGACCCAAACCCACTCGGCTAGACCCAAACCCACTCGGCTAGACACAAACCCACTCGGCTACACCCACACCCACTCGGCTAGACCCGAACCCACTCGGCTAGACACAAACCCAATCCGCTAGACCCAAACCCACTCCGCCAGACCCAAACCCACTCCGCTAGACCCAAACCTACTCCTCTAGACCCAAACCCACTCCACTAGACCCAAACCCACTCGGCTTGACCCAAACTCACTCGGCTAGACCCAAACCCACTCGCCTAGACCCAAACCCACTCGGCTAGACCCAAACCCACTCCGCTAGACCCAAACCCACTCCGCTAGAGGCAAACCCCCTCGGCTGGACCCAAACCCACTCGGCTAGACCCAAACCCACTCGGCTTGACCCAAACCCACTCGGCTAGACCCAAACCCACTCGGCTAGACCCAACCCCACTCGGCTAGACCCAAACCCACTCGGCTAGACCCAAACCCACTTGGCTAGACCCAAATGCACTCGGCTACACCCAAACCCACTCCGCCAGACCGAAAGCCACTCCGCTAGACCAAAACCCACTCCGCTATACCCAAACCCACTCCTCTAGACCCAAACACACTCCACTAGACTGAAACCCACTCGGCTAGACCCAAACTCAGTCGGCTAGACCCAAACCCAGGGTTACACAAAAAGCTGGAGAAACTCAGCGGGTGCAGCAGCATCTAAGGAGTGAAGGAGATAGGCGACGTTTCGGGTCGAGACCCCTCTTCAGACCGAGTTGACCCAAACCCACTCGGCTAGACCCAAACCCTCTCGGCTAGACCCAAACCCACTCGGCTAGACCCAAACCCACTCGGCTAGACCCAAACCCACTCGGCTAGACCCAAACCCACTCCGCTAGACCCAAACCCACTCGGCTACACCCAAACCCACTCCGCTAGACCCAAACACCCTCGGGTAGACCCAAACCCACGCGGCTAGACCCAAACCAACTTGGCTACACCCAAACCCACTCGGCTAGACCCAACCCCACGCGGCTAGACCCAAACCCACACGGCTAGACCCAAACCCACTCGGCTAGACCCAATCCCACTCCGCTAGACCCAAACCCACTCGGCTAGACCCAAACCCACTCGGCTAGACCCAAACTCACTCCGCTATACCCAAACCCACTCCGCTAGAGGCAAACCCCCTCGGCTAGACCCAAACCCACTCGGCCAGACCCAAACCCACTCGGCTAGACCCAAACCCACTCTGCCAGACCCAACCCCACTCGGCTAGACCCAAACCCACTCGGCTAGACCAAAACCCACTCGGCTAGACCCAAACCCACTCGGCTAAACCCAAACCCACTCCGCCAGACCAAAACCCACTCCGCTAGACCCAAACCCCCTCGGCTAGATCCAAATCCACGCGGCTAGACCCAAACCCACTCGGCTAGACCCAAACCAACTTGGCCAGACCCAAACCCACTCCGCTAGACTCAAACCCACTCGGCTAGACCCAAACGCACTCGGCTACACCCAAACCCACTCCGCCAGACCCATAGCGACTCCGCTAGACCCAAACCCTCTCAGCTAGACACAAACCCACTCGGCTAAACCCAAACCCACATGGGCTAGAGCCGAACCCACTCCGCCAGAGCCATAGCCACTCCGCTAGACCCAAACCCTCTCGGCTCGACCCAAACCCACTTGACTGGACTCAAACCCACTCAGCTGGACCCAAACCCACTCGGCTAAACCCAAACCCACATGGGCTAGAGCCGAACCCACTCCGCCAGAGCCATAGCCACTCCGCCAGACCCAAACCCTCTCGGCTCGACGCAAACCCACTCGGCTAGACCAAAACCCACTCGGCTAGACCCAAACCCACTCGGCTGGACCCAAACCAACTCCGCCAGACCCAAACCCACTCGGCTAGACCCAAACCCACTCGGCTAGACCCAAACCCACTCGGCTGGACCCAAACCCACTCGGCTAGACCCAAACCCAGTCCGCTAGACCCAAACCCACTCGGCCAGACTCAACCTCACTCGGCTAGACCCAAACCCACTCGGCTAGACCCAAACCCAGTCTGCTAGACCCAAAACCACTCGGATAGACCCAAACCCACTCGGCTAAACCCAAACCCACTCGGCTAGACCCAAACCCACTTGGCTAGACCCAAACCCACTCCGCTAGACACAAACCCACTCGGCTAGACCCAAACCCAGTCCGCCAGACCCAAACCCACACGGCTAGACCCAACCTCAGTCGGCTAGATCCAAACCCACTCGGCTAGACCCAAACCCACACAGCTAGACCCAAACCCACTCGGCTAGACCCAAACCCACTCGGCTAGAGCCAAACCCACTCGGCTAGACCCAAACCCACTCCGCTAGACACAAACCCACTCCGCTAGACCCAAACCCCCTCGGCACCACCCAAACCCACGCGGCTAGACCCAAACCCACTCCGCTAGACCCAAACCCACTCCGCTAGACCCAAACCCACTCCGCGAGACCCAAACCCACTCGGCTGGACCCAAACCCATTCCACTAGACCCAAACCCACTCCGCTAGACCCAAACCCACTCCGCTAGACCAAAACCCACTCCGCTATACCCAAACCCACTCCTCTAGACCCAAACACACTCCACTAGACCGAAACCCACTCGGCTAGACACATACCCTCTCGGCTACACCCAAACCCACTCGGCTAGACCCAAACCCACTCGGCTAGACCCAAACCCACTCGGCTAGACCCAAACCCACTCGGCTAGACCCAAACCCACTCGGCTAGACCCAAACCCACTCGGCTAGACACAAACCCACTCGGCTACACCCACACACACTCGGCTAGACCCGAACCCACTCGGCTAGACACAAACCCAATCCGCTAGACCCAAACCCACTCCGCCAGACCCAAACCCACTCCGCTAGACCCAAACCCACTCCTCTAGACCCAAACCCACTCCACTAGACCCAAACCCACTCGGCTTGACCCAAACTCACTCGGCTAGACCCAAACCCACTCGCCTAGACCCAAACCCACTCGGCTAGACCCAAACCCACTCCGCTAGACCCAAACCCACTCCGCTAGAGGCAAACCCCCTCGGCTAGACCCAAACCCACTCGGCTAGACCCAAACCCACTCGGCTTGACCCAAACCCACTCGGCTAGACCCAACCCCACTCGGCTAGACCCAACCCCACTCGGCTAGACCCAAACCCACTCGGCTAGACCCAAACCCACTTGCCTAGACCCAAACGCACTCGGCTACACCCAAACCCACTCCGCCAGACCCAAAGCCACTCCGCTAGACCCAAACCCAGTCGGCTACACCCAAACCCACTCGGCTAGACCCAAACCCACTCGGCTAGACCCAAACACAATCGGCTAGACCCAAACCCACTCGGCTAGACTGAAACCCAATCGGCTAGACCCAAACCCACTCGGCTAGACCCATACCCTCTCGGCTAGACCCAAACCCACTCCGCTTGACCCAAACCCACTCCGCTGGACCCAAACTCACTCCGCTATACCCAAACCCACTCCGCTAGAGGCAAACCCCCTCGGCTAGACCCAAACCCACTCGGCCAGACCCAAACCCACTCGGCTAGACCCAAACCCACTCTGCCAGACCCAACCCCACTCGGCTAGACCCAAACCCACTCGGCTAGACCAAAACCCACTCGGCTAGACCCAAACCCACTCGGCTAAACCCAAACCCACTCCGCCAGACCAAAACCCACTCCGCTAGACCCAAACCCCCTCGGCTAGATCCAAATCCACGCGGCTAGACCCAAACCCACTCGGCTAGACCCAAACCAACTTGGCCAGACCCAAACCCACTCCGCTAGACTCAAACCCACTCGGCTAGACCCAAACGCACTCGGCTACACCCAAACCCACTCCGCCAGACCCATAGCGACTCCGCTAGACCCAAACCCTCTCAGCTAGACACAAACCCACTCGGCTAAACCCAAACCCACATGGGCTAGAGCCGAACCCACTCCGCCAGAGCCATAGCCACTCCGCTAGACCCAAACCCTCTCGGCTCGACCCAAACCCACTTGACTGGACTCAAACCCACTCAGCTGGACCCAAACCCACTCGGCTAAACCCAAACCCACATGGGCTAGAGCCGAACCCACTCCGCCAGAGCCATAGCCACTCCGCCAGACCCAAACCCTCTCGGCTCGACGCAAACCCACTCGGCTAGACCAAAACCCACTCGGCTAGACCCAAACCCACTCGGCTGGACCCAAACCAACTCCGCCAGACCCAAACCCACTCGGCTAGACCCAAACCCACTCGGCTAGACCCAAACCCACTCGGCTGGACCCAAACCCACTCGGCTAGACCCAAACCCAGTCCGCTAGACCCAAACCCACTCGGCCAGACTCAACCTCACTCGGCTAGACCCAAACCCACTCGGCTAGACCCAAACCCAGTCTGCTAGACCCAAAACCACTCGGATAGACCCAAACCCACTCGGCTAAACCCAAACCCACTCGGCTAGACCCAAACCCACTTGGCTAGACCCAAACCCACTCCGCTAGACACAAACCCACTCGGCTAGACCCAAACCCAGTCCGCCAGACCCAAACCCACACGGCTAGACCCAACCTCAGTCGGCTAGATCCAAACCCACTCGGCTAGACCCAAACCCACACAGCTAGACCCAAACCCACTCGGCTAGACCCAAACCCACTCGGCTAGAGCCAAACCCACTCGGCTAGACCCAAACCCACTCCGCTAGACACAAACCCACTCCGCTAGACCCAAACCCCCTCGGCACCACCCAAACCCACGCGGCTAGACCCAAACCCACTCCGCTAGACCCAAACCCACTCCGCTAGACCCAAACCCACTCCGCGAGACCCAAACCCACTCGGCTGGACCCAAACCCATTCCACTAGACCCAAACCCACTCCGCTAGACCCAAACCCACTCCGCTAGACCAAAACCCACTCCGCTATACCCAAACCCACTCCTCTAGACCCAAACACACTCCACTAGACCGAAACCCACTCGGCTAGACACATACCCTCTCGGCTACACCCAAACCCACTCGGCTAGACCCAAACCCACTCGGCTAGACCCAAACCCACTCGGCTAGACCCAAACCCACTCGGCTAGACCCAAACCCACTCGGCTAGACCCAAACCCACTCGGCTAGACACAAACCCACTCGGCTACACCCACACACACTCGGCTAGACCCGAACCCACTCGGCTAGACACAAACCCAATCCGCTAGACCCAAACCCACTCCGCCAGACCCAAACCCACTCCGCTAGACCCAAACCCACTCCTCTAGACCCAAACCCACTCCACTAGACCCAAACCCACTCGGCTTGACCCAAACTCACTCGGCTAGACCCAAACCCACTCGCCTAGACCCAAACCCACTCGGCTAGACCCAAACCCACTCCGCTAGACCCAAACCCACTCCGCTAGAGGCAAACCCCCTCGGCTAGACCCAAACCCACTCGGCTAGACCCAAACCCACTCGGCTTGACCCAAACCCACTCGGCTAGACCCAACCCCACTCGGCTAGACCCAACCCCACTCGGCTAGACCCAAACCCACTCGGCTAGACCCAAACCCACTTGCCTAGACCCAAACGCACTCGGCTACACCCAAACCCACTCCGCCAGACCCAAAGCCACTCCGCTAGACCCAAACCCAGTCGGCTACACCCAAACCCACTCGGCTAGACCCAAACCCACTCGGCTAGACCCAAACACAATCGGCTAGACCCAAACCCACTCGGCTAGACTGAAACCCAATCGGCTAGACCCAAACCCACTCGGCTAGACCCATACCCTCTCGGCTAGACCCAAACCCACTCCGCTTGACCCAAACCCACTCCGCTGGACCCAAACCCACTCCGCTAGACCCAAACACCCTCGGCTAGACCCAAACCCACGCGGCTAGACCCAAACCAACTCGGCTGGACCCAAACCCACTCGGCTAGACTCAACCCCAGTCGGCTAGACCCAAATCCACTCGGCTAGACCCAAACCCACTCGGCTAAACCCAAACGCACTTGGCTACACCCAAACCCAATCTGCCAGACCCAAAGCCACTCCGCTAGACCCAAACCCACTCGGCTAGACCCAAACCCACTCGGCTAGACCCAAACCCACTCGGCTAGACCCAAACCCACTCGGCCAGACCCAAACCCACTCGGCTAGACCCAAACCCACTCGGCTAGACACAAACCCACTCGGCTACACCCACACCCACTCGGCTAGACCCGAACCCACTCGGCTAGACACAAACCCAATCCGCTAGACCCAAACCCACTCCGCCAGACCCAAACCCACTCCGCTAGACCCAAACCCACTCCTCTAGACCCAAACACACTCCACTAGACCCAAACCCACTCGGCTTCACCCAAACTCACTCGGCTAGACCCAAACCCACTCGCCTAGACCCAAACCCACTCGGCTAGACCCAAACCCACTCGGCTAGACCCAAACCCACTCGGCTAGACCCAAACCCACTCGGCTAGACCCAAACCCACTCCGTTAGACCCAAACCCACTCGGCTAGACCCAAACCCACTCCGATAGTCCCAAACCCACTCCGCTAGACCCAAACCCACTCCGCTAGACCCAAACCCACTCTGCTATACCCAAACCCACTCCTCTAGACCCAAACACACTCCACTAGACCCAAACCCACTCGGCTAGACCCAAATCCACTCCGCTAGTCCCAAACCCACTCTGCTAGACCCAAACCCATTCCGCTAGATCCAAACCCACTCAGCTAGACCAAAACCCACTCGGCTAGACCCAAACCCAATCGGCTAGACCCAAACCCACTCGGCTAGACCGAAACCCAATCGGCTAGACCCAAACCCACTCGGCTAGACCCATACCCTCTCGGCTACACCCAAACCCACTCGGCTAGACCCAAACCCACTCGGCTAGGCCCAAACCCACTCAGCTAGACCCAAACCCACTCGGCTAGACCCAAACCCACTCGGCTAGACCCAAACCCACTCGGCTAGACACAAACCCACTCGGCTACACCCACACCCACTCGGCTAGACCCGAACCCACTCGGCTAGACACAAACCCAATCCGCTAGACCCAAACCCACTCCGCCAGACCCAAACCCACTCCGCTAGACCCAAACCTACTCCTCTAGACCCAAACCCACTCCACTAGACCCAAACCCACTCGGCTTGACCCAAACTCACTCGGCTAGACCCAAACCCACTCGCCTAGACCCAAACCCACTCGGCTAGACCCAAACCCACTCCGCTAGACCCAAACCCACTCCGCTAGAGGCAAACCCCCTCGGCTGGACCCAAACCCACTCGGCTAGACCCAAACCCACTCGGCTTGACCCAAACCCACTCGGCTAGACCCAAACCCACTCGGCTAGACCCAACCCCACTCGGCTAGACCCAAACCCACTCGGCTAGACCCAAACCCACTTGGCTAGACCCAAATGCACTCGGCTACACCCAAACCCACTCCGCCAGACCGAAAGCCACTCCGCTAGACCAAAACCCACTCCGCTATACCCAAACCCACTCCTCTAGACCCAAACACACTCCACTAGACTGAAACCCACTCGGCTAGACCCAAACTCAGTCGGCTAGACCCAAACCCAGGGTTACACAAAAAGCTGGAGAAACTCAGCGGGTGCAGCAGCATCTAAGGAGTGAAGGAGATAGGCGACGTTTCGGGTCGAGACCCCTCTTCAGACCGAGTTGACCCAAACCCACTCGGCTAGACCCAAACCCTCTCGGCTAGACCCAAACCCACTCGGCTAGACCCAAACCCACTCGGCTAGACCCAAACCCACTCGGCTAGACCCAAACCCACTCCGCTAGACCCAAACCCACTCGGCTACACCCAAACCCACTCCGCTAGACCCAAACACCCTCGGGTAGACCCAAACCCACGCGGCTAGACCCAAACCAACTTGGCTACACCCAAACCCACTCGGCTAGACCCAACCCCACGCGGCTAGACCCAAACCCACACGGCTAGACCCAAACCCACTCGGCTAGACCCAATCCCACTCCGCTAGACCCAAACCCACTCGGTTAGACCCAAACCCACTCGGCTAGACCCAAACTCACTCCGCTATACCCAAACCCACTCCGCTAGAGGCAAACCCCCTCGGCTAGACCCAAACCCACTCGGCCAGACCCAAACCCACTCGGCTAGACCCAAACCCACTCTGCCAGACCCAACCCCACTCGGCTAGACCCAAACCCACTCGGCTAGACCCAAACCCACTCGGCTAAACCCAAACCCACTCCGCCAGACCAAAACCCACTCCGCTAGACCCAAACCCCCTCGGCTAGATCCAAATCCACGCGGCTAGACCCAAACCCACTCGGCTAGACCCAAACCAACTTGGCCAGACCCAAACCCACTCCGCTAGACTCAAACCCACTCGGCTAGACCCAAACGCACTCGGCTACACCCAAACCCACTCCGCCAGACCCATAGCGACTCCGCTAGACCCAAACCCTCTCAGCTAGACACAAACCCACTCGGCTAAACCCAAACCCACATGGGCTAGAGCCGAACCCACTCCGCCAGAGCCATAGCCACTCCGCTAGACCCAAACCCTCTCGGCTCGACCCAAACCCACTTGACTGGACTCAAACCCACTCAGCTGGACCCAAACCCACTCGGCTAAACCCAAACCCACATGGGCTAGAGCCGAACCCACTCCGCCAGAGCCATAGCCACTCCGCCAGACCCAAACCCTCTCGGCTCGACGCAAACCCACTCGGCTAGACCAAAACCCACTCGGCTAGACCCAAACCCACTCGGCTGGACCCAAACCAACTCCGCCAGACCCAAACCCACTCGGCTAGACCCAAACCCACTCGGCTAGACCCAAACCCACTCGGCTGGACCCAAACCCACTCGGCTAGACCCAAACCCAGTCCGCTAGACCCAAACCCACTCGGCCAGACTCAACCTCACTCGGCTAGACCCAAACCCACTCGGCTAGACCCAAACCCAGTCTGCTAGACCCAAAACCACTCGGATAGACCCAAACCCACTCGGCTAAACCCAAACCCACTCGGCTAGACCCAAACCCACTTGGCTAGACCCAAACCCACTCCGCTAGACACAAACCCACTCGGCTAGACCCAAACCCAGTCCGCCAGACCCAAACCCACACGGCTAGACCCAACCTCAGTCGGCTAGATCCAAACCCACTCGGCTAGACCCAAACCCACACAGCTAGACCCAAACCCACTCGGCTAGACCCAAACCCACTCGGCTAGAGCCAAACCCACTCGGCTAGACCCAAACCCACTCCGCTAGACACAAACCCACTCCGCTAGACCCAAACCCCCTCGGCACCACCCAAACCCACGCGGCTAGACCCAAACCCACTCGGCTAGACCCAAACCCACTCCGCTAGACCCAAACCCACTCCGCGAGACCCAAACCCACTCGGCTGGACCCAAACCCATTCCACTAGACCCAAACCCACTCCGCTAGACCCAAACCCACTCCGCTAGACCAAAACCCACTCCGCTATACCCAAACCCACTCCTCTAGACCCAAACACACTCCACTAGACCGAAAGCCACTCGGCTAGACCCAAACTCAGTCGGCTAGACCCAAACCCAGGGTTACACAAAAAGCTGGAGAAACTCAGCGGGTGCAGCAGCATCTAAGGAGTGAAGGAGATAGGCAACGTTTCGGGTCGAGACCCTTCTTCAGACCCAGTTGACCCAAACCCACTTGGCTACACCCAAACCCACTCGGCTAGACCCAACCCCACGCGGCTAGACCCAAACCCACACGGCTAGACCCAAACCCACTCGGCTAGACCCAATCCCACTCCGCTAGACCCAAACCCACTCGGCTAGACCCAAACCCACTCGGCTAGACCCAAACCAACTTGGCCAGACCCAAACCCACTCCGCTAGACCCAAACCCACTCGGCTAGACCCAAACCCACTCCGCTAGACCCAAATCCACTCCGCTATACCCAAACCCACTCCTCTAGACCGAAACCCACTCCGCTAGACCGAAACCCACTCCGCTATACCCAAACCCACTCCTCTAGACCCAAACCCACTCGGCTAGACCCACACTCACTCGGCTAGACACAAACCCACTCGGCTAGACCAAAACCCACTCGGCTAGACCCAAACCCACTCGGCTAGACCCAAGCGCATTCGGCTACACCCAAACCCACTCCGCCAGACCTAAAGCCACTCCGCTAGACCCAAACCCACTCGGCTAGACACAAACCCACTCGGCTAGACCCAAACCCACTCGGGTAGACACAAACCCACTCGGCTACACCCAAACCCACTCGGCTAGACCCAAACTCAGTCGGCTAGACCCAAACCCAGGGTTACACAAAAAGCTGGAGAAACTCAGCGGGTGCAGCAGCATCTAAGGAGTGAAGGAGATAGGCAACGTTTCGGGTCGAGACCCTTCTTCAGACCCAGTTGACCCAAACCCACTTGGCTACACCCAAACCCACTCGGCTAGACCCAACCCCACGCGGCTAGACCCAAACCCACACGGCTAGACCCAAACCCACTCGGCTAGACCCAATCCCACTCGGCTAGACCCAAACCCACTCCGCTAGACCCAAATCCACTCCGCTATACCCAAACCCACTCCTCTAGACCGAAACCCACTCCGCTAGACCGAAACCCACTCCGCTATACCCAAACCCACTCCTCTAGACCCAAACCCACTCGGCTAGACCCACACTCACTCGGCTAGACACAAACCCACTCGGCTAGACCAAAACCCACTCGGCTAGACCCAAACCCACTCGGCTAGACCCAAGCGCATTCGGCTACACCCAAACCCACTCCGCCAGACCTAAAGCCACTCCGCTAGACCCAAACCCACTCGGCTAGACACAAACCCACTCGGCTAGACCCAAACCCACTCGGGTAGACACAAACCCACTCGGCTACACCCAAACCCACTCGGCTAGACCAAAACCCACTCGGCTAGACCCAAACCCACTCCGCTAGACCCAAACCCACTCGGCTGGACCCATACCCACTCCGATAGTCCCAATCCCACTCGGCTAGACCCAAACCCACTCCGCTAGACCCAAACCCACTCGGCTAGACCAAAACCCACTCGGCTAGACCCAAACCCCCTCCGCTATACCCAAACCCACTCCGCTACAGGCAAACCCCCTCGGCTAGACCCAAACCCACTCGGCTAGACCCAAACCCACTCGGCTAGACCCAAACCCACTCTGCTAGACCCAACCCCACTCGGCTAGACCAAAACCCACTCGGCTAGACCAAAACCCACTCGGCTAGACCCAAACCCACTCGGCTAAACCCAATCCCACTCTGCCAGACCCAAACCCACTCCGCTAGACCCAAACCCCCTCGGCTAGATCCAGATCCACGCGGCTAGACCCAAACCCACTCGGCTAGACCCATAACCCACTTGGCCAGACCCAAACCCACTCCGCGAGACCCAAACCCACTCGGCGAGACCCAAACCCACTCCGCTAGACCCAAACCCACTCCGCTAGACCAGAACCCACTCCGCTAGACCCAAATCCACTCCGCTATACCCAAACCCACTGCTCTAGACCCAAACCCACTCGGCTAGACCCACACTCACTCGGCTAGACACAAACCCACTCGGCTAGACCAAAACCCACTCGGCTAGACCCAAACCCACTCGGCTAGACCCAAGCGCACTCGGCTACACCCAAACCCACTCTGCCAGACCCAAAGCCACTCCGCTAGACCCAAACCCACTCGGCTAGACCCAAACCCACTCGGCTAGACCCAAACCCACTCGGCTAGAACCAAACCCACTCGGCTAGACCCAAACCCACTCGGCTAGACCCAAACCCACTCGGCTAGGCACAAACCCACTCGGCTAGACCCAAACCCACTCGGCTAGACACAAACCCACTCGGCTACACCCAAACCCACTCGGCTAGACCCAAACCCACTCGGCTAGACCCAAACCCACTCCGTTAGACCCAAACCCACTCGGCTAGACCCAAACCCACTCCGATAGTCCCAAACCCACTCCGCTAGACCCAAACCCACTCCGCTAGACCCAAACCCACTCTGCTATACCCAAACCCACTCCTCTAGACCCAAACACACTCCACTAGACCCAAACCCACTCGGCTAGACCCAAACTCACTCGACTAGACCCAAACCCACTCGGCTAAACCCAAACCCACACGGCTAGACCCAAACCCACTCGGCCTGACCCAAACCAACTCAGCTAGACCAAAACCCACACGGCTAGACCAAAACCCACTCCGCTACATCCAAACCCACTCGGCTAGACCCAAACCCACTCGGCTAGACCCAAACCCACTCGGCTAGACCCAAACTCACTCGGCTAGACCCAAACCCACTCGCCCAGACCCAAACCCACTCGGCTAGACCCAAACCCACTCCGCTAGACCCAAACCCACTCCGCTAGAGGCAAACCCCCTCGGCTGGACCCAAACCCCCTCGGCTAGACCCAAACCCCCTCGGCTAGACCCAAACCCACTCGGCTTGACCCAAACCCACTCGGCTAGACCCAAACCCACTCGGCTAGACCCAACCCCACTCGGCTAGACCCAAACCCACTCGGCTAGACCCAAACCCACTTGGCTAGACCCAAATGCACTCGGCTACACCCAAACCCACTCCGCCAGACCCAAAGCCACTCCGCTAGACCCAAACCCAGTCGGCTACACCCAAACCCACTCGGCTAGACCCAAACCCACTCGGCTAGACCCAAACCCAATCGCCAAACCCAAACCCACTCGGCTAGACTGAAACCCAATCGGCCAGACCCAAACCCACTCGGCTAGACCCATACCCTCTCGGCTAGACCCAAACCCACTCCGCTTGACCCAAACCCACTCCGCTAGACCCAAACCCACTCCGCTAGACCCAAACACCCTCGGCTAGACCCAAACCCACGCGGCTAGACCCAAACCCACTCGGCTAGACCCAAACCCACTCGGCTAGACTCAACCCCACTCGGCTAAACCCAAATGCACTTGGCTGCACCCAAACCCAATCTGCCAGACCCAAAGCCACTCCGCTAGACCCAAACCCACTCGGCTACACCCAAACCCACTCGGCTAGACCCAAACCCACTCGGCTAGACCCAAACCCACTCGGCTAGACCCAAACCCACTCGGCCAGACCCAAACCCACTCGGCTAGACCCAAACCCACTCGGCTAGACACAAACCCACTCGGCTACACCCACACACACTCGGCTAGACCCGAACCCACTCGGCTAGACACAAACCCAATCCGCTAGACCCAAACCCACTCCGCCAGACCCAAACCCACTCCGCTAGACCCAAACCCACTCCTCTAGACCCAAACCCACTCCACTAGACCCAAACCCACTCGGCTTGACCCAAACTCACTCGGCTAGACCCAAACCCACTCGCCTAGACCCAAACCCACTCGGCTAGACCCAAACCCACTCCGCTAGACCCAAACCCACTCCGCTAGAGGCAAACCCCCTCGGCTAGACCCAAACCCACTCGGCTAGACCCAAACCCACTCGGCTAGACCCAAACCCACTCGGCTTGACCCAAACCCACTCGGCTAGACCCAAACCCACTCGGCTAGACCCAACCCCACTCGGCTAGACCCAAACCCACTCGGCTAGACCCAAACCCACTTGCCTAGACCCAAACGCACTCGGCTACACCCAAACCCACTCCGCCAGACCCAAAGCCACTCCGCTAGACCCAAACCCAGTCGGCTACACCCAAACCCACTCGGCTAGACCCAAACCCACTCGGCTAGACCAAAACCCAATCGGCTAGACCCAAACCCACTCGGCTAGACCCATACCCTCTCGGCTACACCCAAACCCACTCGGCTAGACCCAAACCCACTCGGCTAGACCCAAACCCACTCGGCTAGACCCAAACCCACTCGGCTAGACCCAAATCCACTCGGCTAGACCCAAACCCACTCGGCTAGACACAAACCCACTCGGCTACACCCACACCCACTCGGCTAGACCCGAACCCACTCGGCTAGACACAAACCCAGTCCGCTAGACCCAAACCCACTCCGCCAGACCCAAACCCACTCCGCTAGACCCAAACCTACTCCTCTAGACCCAAACCCACTCCACTAGACCCAAACCCACTCGGCTTGACCCAAACTCACTCGGCTGGACCCAAACCCACTCGCCTAGACCCAAACCCACTCGGCTAGACCCAAACCCACTCCACTAGACCCAAACCCACTCCGCTAGAGGCAAACCCCCTCGGCTAGACCCAAACCCACTCGGCTAGACCCAAACCCACTCGGCTTGACCCAAACCCACTCGGCTAGACCCAACCCCACTCGGCTAGACCCAAACCCACTCGGCTAGACCCAAACCCACTCGGCTAGACCCAAACCCACTTGGCTAGACCCAAACGCACTCGGCTACACCCAAACCCACTCCGCCAGACCCAAAGCCACTCCGCTAGACCCAAACCCAGTCGGCTACACCCAAACCCACTCGGCTAGACCCAAACCCACTCGGCTAGACCCAAACACAATCGGCTAGACCCAAACCCACTCGGCTAGACTGAAACCCAATCGGCTAGACCCAAACCCACTCGGCTAGACCCATACCCTCTCGGCTAGACCCAAACCCACTCAGCTAGACCCAAACCCACTCCGCTAGACCCAAACCCACTCCGCTAGACCCAAACACCCTCGGCTAGACCCAAACCCACGTGGCTAGACCCAAACCCACTCGGCTGGACCCAAACCCACTCGGCTAGACTCAACCCCAGTCGGCTAGACCCAAATCCACTCGGCTAGACCCAAACCCACTCGGCTGAACCCAAACGCACTTGGCTACACCCAAACCCAATCTGTCAGACCCAAAGCCACTCCGCTAGACCCAAACCCACTCGGCTAGACCCAAACCCACTCGGCTAGACCCAAACCCACTCGGCTAGACCCAAACCCACTCGGCTAGACCCAAACCCACTCGGCCAGACCCAAACCCACTCGGCTAGACCCAAACCCACTCGGCTAGACACAAACCCACTCGGCTACACCCACACCCACTCGGCTAGACCCGAACCCACTCGGCTAGACACAAACCCAATCCGCTAGACCCAAACCCACTCCGCCAGACCCAAACCCACTCCGCTAGACCCAAACCCACTCCTCTAGACCCAAACACACTCCACTAGACCCAAACCCACTCGGCTTGACCCAAACTCACTCGGCTAGACCCAAACCCACTCGCCTAGACCCAAACCCACTCGGCTAGACCCAAACCCACTCTGCTAGACCCAAACCCACTCCGCTAGACCCAAACCTACTCCTCTAGACCCAAACCCACTCCACTAGACCCAAACCCACTCGGCTTGACCCAAACCCACTCGCCTAGACCCAAACCCACACGGCTAGACCAAAACCCACTCCGCTACATCCAAACCCACTCGGCTAGACCCAAACCCACTCGGCTAGACCCAAACCCACACCGCTAGACCCAAATCCACTCGGCTAGACCCAAACCCACTCCGCTAGACCCAAACCCACTCGGCTCGACCCAAACCCACTCCGCTAGACCCAAACCCACTCGGCTAGACCCAAATCCACTCCGCTAGTCCCAAACCCACTCTGCTAGACCCAAACCCATTCCGCTAGATCCAAACCCACTCAGCTAGACCAAAACCCACTCGGCTAGACCCAAACCCAATCGGATAGACCCAAACCCACTCGGCTAGACCGAAACCCAATCGGCTAGACCCAAACCCACTCGGCTAGACCCATACCCACTCGGCTAGACCCAAACCCACTCGGCTAGACCCAAACCCACTCGGCTAGGCCCAAACCCACTCAGCTAGACCCAAACCCACTCGGCTAGACCCAAACCCACTCGGCTAGACCCAAACCCACTCGGCTAGACACAAACCCACTCGGCTACACCCACACCCACTCGGCTAGACCCGAACCCACTCGGCTAGACACAAACCCAATCCGCTAGACCCAAACCCACTCCGCCAGACCCAACCCCACTCCGCTAGACTCAAACCTACTCCTCTAGACCCAAACCCACTCCGCTAGACCCAAACCCACTCCGCTAGAGGCAAACCCCCTCGGCTGGACCCAAACCCACTCGGCTAGACCCAAACCCACTCGGCTTGACCCAAACCCACTCGGCTAGACCCAAACCCACTCGGCTAGACCCAACCCCACTCGGCTAGACCCAACCCCACTCGGCTAGACCCAAACCCACTCGGCTAGACCCAAACCCACTTGGCTAGACCCAAATGCACTCGGCTACACCCAAACCCACTCCGCCAGACCCAAAGCCACTCCGCTAGACCCAAACCCAGTCGGCTACACCCAAACCCACTCGGCTAGACCCAAACCCACTCGGCTAGACCCAAACCCAATCGGCTAGACCCAAACCCACTCGGCTAGACTGAAACCCAATCGGCCAGACCCAAACCCACTCGGCTAGACCCATACCTTCTCGGCTAGACCCAAACCCACTCCGCTTGACCCAAACCCACTCCGCTAGACCCAAACCCACTCCGCTAGACCCAAACACCCTCGGCTAGACCCAAACCCACGCGGCTAGACCCAAACCCACTCGGCTAGACCCAAACCCACTCGGCTAGACTCAACCCCAGTCGGCTAGACCCAAATCCACTCGGCTAGTCCCAAACCCACTCGGCTAAACCCAAACGCACTTGGCTGCACCCAAACCCAATCTGCCAGACCCAAAGCCACTCCGCTAGACCCAAACCAACTCGGCTACACCCAAACCCACTCGGCTAGACCCAAACCCACTCGGCTAGACCCAAACCCACTCGGCTAGACCCAAACCCACTCGGCCAGACCCAAACCCACTCGGCTAGACCCAAACCCACTCGGCTAGACACAAACCCACTCGGCTACACCCACACACACTCAGCTAGACCCGAACCCACTCGGCTAGACACAAACCCAATCCGCTAGACCCAAACCCACTCCGCCAGACCCAAACCCACTCCGCTAGACCCAAACCCACTCCTCTAGACCCAAACCCACTCCACTAGACCCAAACCCACTCGGCTTGACCCAAACTCACTCGGCTAGACCCAAACCCACTCGCCTAGACCCAAACCCACTCGGCTAGACCCAAACCCACTCCGCTAGACCCAAACCCACTCCGCTAGACCCAAACCTACTCCTCTAGACCCAAACCCACTCCACTAGACCCAAACCCACTCGGCTTGACCCAAACTCACTCGGCTAGACCCAAACCCACTCGCCTAGACCCAAACCCACTCGGCTAGACCCAAACCCACTCCGCTAGACCCAAACCCACTCCGCTAGAGGCAAACCCCCTCGGCTAGACCCAAACCCACTCGGCTAGACCCAAACCCACTCGGCTTGACCCAAACCCACTCGGCTAGACCCAAACCCACTCGGCTAGACCCAACCCCACTCGGCTAGACCCAAACCCACTCGGCTAGACCCAAACCCACTTGCCTAGACCCAAACGCACTCGGCTACACCCAAACCCACTCCGCCAGACCCAAAGCCACTCCGCTAGACCCAAACCCAGTCGGCTACACCCAAACCCACTCGGCTAGACCCAAACCCACTCGGCTAGACCAAAACCCAATCGGCTAGACCCAAACCCACTCGGCTAGACCCATACCCTCTCGGCTACACCCAAACCCACTCGGCTAGACCCAAACCCACTCGGCTAGACCCAAACCCACTCGGCTAGACCCAAACCCACTCGGCTAGACCCAAACCCACTCGGCTAGACCCAAACCCACTCGGCTAGACACAAACCCACTCGGCTACACCCACACACACTCGGCTAGACCCAAACCCACTCGGCTAGACCCAAACCCACTTGGCTAGACCCAAACGCACTCGGCTACACCCAAACCCACTCCGCCAGACCCAAAGCCACTCCGCTACACCCAAACCCAGTCGGCTACACCCAAACCCACTCGGCTAGACCCAAACCCACTCGGCTAGACCCAAACACAATCGGCTAGACCCAAACCCACTCGGCTAGACTGAAACCCAATCGGCTAGACCCAAACCCACTCGGCTAGACCCATACCCTCTCGGCTAGACCCAAACCCACTCCGCTTGACCCAAACCCACTCCGCTAGACCCAAACCCACTCCGCTAGACCCAAACACCCTCGGCTAGACCCAAACCCACGTGGCTAGACCCAAACCCACTCGGCTGGACCCAAACCCACTCGGCTAGACTCAAACCCAATCTGCCAGACCCAAAGCCACTCCGCTAGACCCAAACCCACTCGGCTAGACCCAAACCCACTCGGCTAGACCCAAACCCACTCGGCTAGACCCAAACCCACTCGGCTAGACCCAAACCCACTCGGCCAGACCCAAACCCACTCGGCTAGACCCAAACCCACTCGGCTAGACACAAACCCACTCGGCTACACCCACACCCACTCGGCTAGACCCGAACCCACTCGGCTAGACACAAACCCAATCCGCTAGACCCAAACCCACTCCGCCAGACCCAAACCCACTCCGCTAGACCCAAACCCACTCCTCTAGACCCAAACACACTCCACTAGACCCAAACCCACTCGGCTTGACCCAAACTCACTCGGCTAGACCCAAACCCACTCGCCTAGACCCAAACCCAGTCGGCTAGACCCAAACCCACTCTGCTAGACCCAAACCCACTCCGCTAGACCCAAACCTACTCCTCTAGACCCAAACCCACTCCACTAGACCCAAACCCACTCGGCTTGACCCAAACCCACTCGCCTAGACCCAAACCCACACGGCTAGACCAAAACCCACTCCGCTACATCCAAACCCACTCGGCTAGACCCAAACCCACTCGGCTAGACCCAAACCCACACCGCTAGACCCAAACCCACTCGGCTAGACCCAAACCCACTCCGCTAGACCCAAACCCACTCGGCTCGACCCAAACCCACTCCGCTAGACCCAAACCCACTCGGCTAGACCCAAATCCACTCCGCTAGTCCCAAACCCACTCTGCTAGACCCAAACCCATTCCGCTAGATCCAAACCCACTCAGCTAGACCAAAACCCACTCGGCTAGACCCAAACCCAATCGGATAGACCCAAACCCACTCGGCTAGACCGAAACCCAATCGGCTAGACCCAAACCCACTCGGCTAGACCCATACCCACTCGGCTAGACCCAAACCCACTCGGCTAGACCCAAACCCACTCGGCTAGGCCCAAACCCACTCAGCTAGACCCAAACCCACTCGGCTAGACCCAAACCCACACGGCTAGACCCAAACCCACTCGGCTAGACACAAACCCACTCGGCTACACCCACACCCACTCGGCTAGACCCGAACCCACTCGGCTAGACACAAACCCAATCCGCTAGACCCAAACCCACTCCGCCAGACCCAACCCCACTCCGCTAGACTCAAACCTACTCCTCTAGACCCAAACCCACTCCGCTAGACCCAAACCCACTCCGCTAGAGGCAAACCCCCTCGGCTGGACCCAAACCCACTCGGCTAGACCCAAACCCACTCGGCTTGACCCAAACCCACTCGGCTAGACCCAAACCCACTCGGCTAGACCCAACCCCACTCGGCTAGACCCAACCCCACTCGGCTAGACCCAAACCCACTCGGCTAGACCCAAACCCACTTGGCTAGACCCAAATGCACTCGGCTACACCCAAACCCACTCCGCCAGACCCAAAGCCACTCCGCTAGACCCAAACCCAGTCGGCTACACCCAAACCCACTCGGCTAGACCCAAACCCACTCGGCTAGACCCAAACCCAATCGGCTAGACCCAAACCCACTCGGCTAGACTGAAACCCAATCGGCCAGACCCAAACCCACTCGGCTAGACCCATACCTTCTCGGCTAGACCCAAACCCACTCCGCTTGACCCAAACCCACTCCGCTAGACCCAAACCCACTCCGCTAGACCCAAACACCCTCGGCTAGACCCAAACCCACGCGGCTAGACCCAAACCCACTCGGCTAGACCCAAACCCACTCGGCTAGACTCAACCCCAGTCGGCTAGACCCAAATCCACTCGGCTAGTCCCAAACCCACTCGGCTAAACCCAAACGCACTTGGCTGCACCCAAACCCAATCTGCCAGACCCAAAGCCACTCCGCTAGACCCAAACCAACTCGGCTACACCCAAACCCACTCGGCTAGACCCAAACCCACTCGGCTAGACCCAAACCCACTCGGCTAGACCCAAACCCACTCGGCCAGACCCAAACCCACTCGGCTAGACCCAAACCCACTCGGCTAGACACAAACCCACTCGGCTACACCCACACACACTCGGCTAGACCCGAACCCACTCGGCTAGACACAAACCCAATCCGCTAGACCCAAACCCACTCCGCCAGACCCAAACCCACTCCGCTAGACCCAAACCCACTCCTCTAGACCCAAACCCACTCCACTAGACCCAAACCCACTCGGCTTGACCCAAACTCACTCGGCTAGACCCAAACCCACTCGCCTAGACCCAAACCCACTCGGCTAGACCCAAACCCACTCCGCTAGACCCAAACCCACTCCGCTAGACCCAAACCTACTCCTCTAGACCCAAACCCACTCCACTAGACCCAAACCCACTCGGCTTGACCCAAACTCACTCGGCTAGACCCAAACCCACTCGCCTAGACCCAAACCCACTCGGCTAGACCCAAACCCACTCCGCTAGACCCAAACCCACTCCGCTAGAGGCAAACCCCCTCGGCTAGACCCAAACCCACTCGGCTAGACCCAAACCCACTCGGCTTGACCCAAACCCACTCGGCTAGACCCAAACCCACTCGGCTAGACCCAACCCCACTCGGCTAGACCCAAACCCACTCGGCTAGACCCAAACCCACTTGCCTAGACCCAAACGCACTCGGCTACACCCAAACCCACTCCGCCAGACCCAAAGCCACTCCGCTAGACCCAAACCCAGTCGGCTACACCCAAACCCACTCGGCTAGACCCAAACCCACTCGGCTAGACCAAAACCCAATCGGCTAGACCCAAACCCACTCGGCTAGACCCATACCCTCTCGGCTACACCCAAACCCACTCGGCTAGACCCAAACCCACTCGGCTAGACCCAAACCCACTCGGCTAGACCCAAACCCACTCGGCTAGACCCAAACCCACTCGGCTAGACCCAAACCCACTCGGCTAGACACAAACCCACTCGGCTACACCCACACACACTCGGCTAGACCCGAACCCACTCGGCTAGACACAAACCCAATCCGCTAGACCCAAACCCACTCCGCCAGACCCAAACCCACTCCGCCAGACCCAAACCCACTCCGCTAGACCCAAACCTACTCCTCTAGACCCAAACCCACTCCACTAGACCCAAACCCACTCGGCTTGACCCAAACTCACTCGGCTGGACCCAAACCCACTCGCCTAGACCCAAACCCACTCGGCTAGACCCAAACCCACTCCACTAGACCCAAACCCACTCCGCTAGAGGCAAACCCCCTCGGCTAGACCCAAACCCACTCGGCTAGACCCAAACCCACTCGGCTTGACCCAAACCCAATCGGCCAGACCCAAACCCACTCGGCTAGACCCATACCTTCTCGGCTAGACCCAAACCCACTCCGCTTGACCCAAACCCACTCCGCTAGACCCAAACCCACTCCGCTAGACCCAAACACCCTCGGCTAGACCCAAACCCACGCGGCTAGACCCAAACCCACTCGGCTAGACCCAAACCCACTCGGCTAGACTCAACCCCAGTCGGCTAGACCCAAATCCACTCGGCTAGTCCCAAACCCACTCGGCTAAACCCAAACGCACTTGGCTGCACCCAAACCCAATCTGCCAGACCCAAAGCCACTCCGCTAGACCCAAACCAACTCGGCTACACCCAAACCCACTCGGCTAGACCCAAACCCACTCGGCTAGACCCAAACCCACTCGGCTAGACCCAAACCCACTCGGCCAGACCCAAACCCACTCGGCTAGACCCAAACCCACTCGGCTAGACACAAACCCACTCGGCTACACCCACACACACTCGGCTAGACCCGAACCCACTCGGCTAGACACAAACCCAATCCGCTAGACCCAAACCCACTCCGCCAGACCCAAACCCACTCCGCTAGACCCAAACCCACTCCTCTAGACCCAAACCCACTCCACTAGACCCAAACCCACTCGGCTTGACCCAAACTCACTCGGCTAGACCCAAACCCACTCGCCTAGACCCAAACCCACTCGGCTAGACCCAAACCCACACCGCTAGACCCAAACCCACTCCGCTAGACCCAAACCTACTCCTCTAGACCCAAACCCACTCCACTAGACCCAAACCCACTCGGCTTGACCCAAACTCACTCGGCTAGACCCAAACCCACTCGCCTAGACCCAAACCCACTCGGCTAGACCCAAACCCACTCCGCTAGACCCAAACCCACTCCGCTAGAGGCAAACCCCCTCGGCTAGACCCAAACCCACTCGGCTAGACCCAAACCCACTCGGCTTGACCCAAACCCACTCGGCTAGACCCAAACCCACTCGGCTAGACCCAACCCCACTCGGCTAGACCCAAACCCACTCGGCTAGACCCAAACCCACTTGCCTAGACCCAAACGCACTCGGCTACACCCAAACCCACTCCGCCAGACCCAAAGCCACTCCGCTAGACCCAAACCCAGTCGGCTACACCCAAACCCACTCGGCTAGACCCAAACCCACTCGGCTAGACCAAAACCCAATCGGCTAGACCCAAACCCACTCGGCTAGACCCATACCCTCTCGGCTACACCCAAACCCACTCGGCTAGACCCAAACCCACTCGGCTAGACCCAAACCCACTCGGCTAGACCCAAACCCACTCGGCTAGACCCAAACCCACTCGGCTAGACCCAAACCCACTCGGCTAGACACAAACCCACTCGGCTACACCCACACACACTCGGCTAGACCCGAACCCACTCGGCTAGACACAAACCCAATCCGCTAGACCCAAACCCACTCCGCCAGACCCAAACCCACTCCGCTAGACCCAAACCCACTCCTCTAGACCCAAACCCACTCCACTAGACCCAAACCCACTCGGCTTGACCCAAACTCACTCGGCTAGACCCAAACCCACTCGCCTAGACCCAAACCCACTCGGCTAGACCCAAACCCACTCCGCTAGACCCAAACCCACTCCGCTAGAGGCAAACCCCCTCGGCTAGACCCAAACCCACTCGGCTAGACCCAAACCCACTCGGCTTGACCCAAACCCACTCGGCTAGACCCAAACCCACTCGGCTAGACCCAACCCCACTCGGCTAGACCCAAACCCACTCGGCTAGACCCAAACCCACTTGCCTAGACCCAAACGCACTCGGCTACACCCAAACCCACTCCGCCAGACCCAAAGCCACTCCGCTAGACCCAAACCCAGTCGGCTACACCCAAACCCACTCGGCTAGACCCAAACCCACTCGGCTAGACCAAAACCCAATCGGCTAGACCCAAACCCACTCGGCTAGACCCATACCCTCTCGGCTACACCCAAACCCACTCGGCTAGACCCAAACCCACTCGGCTAGACCCAAACCCACTCGGCTAGACCCAAACCCACTCGGCTAGACCCAAATCCACTCGGCTAGACCCAAACCCACTCAGCTAGACACAAACCCACTCGGCTACACCCACACCCACTCGGCTAGACCCGAACCCACTCGGCTAGACACAAACCCAGTCCGCTAGACCCAAACCCACTCCGCCAGACCCAAACCCACTCCGCTAGACCCAAACCTACTCCTCTAGACCCAAACCCACTCCACTAGACCCAAACCCACTCGGCTTGACCCAAACTCACTCGGCTGGACCCAAACCCACTCGCCTAGACCCAAACCCACTCGGCTAGACCCAAACCCACTCCACTAGACCCAAACCCACTCCGCTAGAGGCAAACCCCCTCGGCTAGACCCAAACCCACTCGGCTAGACCCAAACCCACTCGGCTTGACCCAAACCCACTCGGCTAGACCCAAACCCACTCGGCTAGACCCAACCCCACTCGGCTAGACCCAAACCCACTCGGCTAGACCCAAACCCACTCGCCTAGACCCAAACGCACTCGGCTACACCCAAACCCACTCCGCCAGACCCAAAGCCACTCCGCTAGACCCAAACCCAGTCGGCTACACCCAAACCCACTCGGCTAGACCCAAACCCACTCGGCTAGACCAAAACCCAATCGGCTAGACCCAAACCCACTCGGCTAGACCCATACCCTCTCGGCTACACCCAAACCCACTCGGCTAGACCCAAACCCACTCGGCTAGACCCAAACCCACTCGGCTAGACCCAAACCCACTCGGCTAGACCCAAATCCACTCGGCTAGACCCAAACCCACTCGGCTAGACACAAACCCACTCGGCTACACCCACACCCACTCGGCTAGACCCGAACCCACTCGGCTAGACACAAACCCAGTCCGCTAGACCCAAACCCACTCCGCCAGACCCAAACCCACTCCGCTAGACCCAAACCTACTCCTCTAGACCCAAACCCACTCCACTAGACCCAAACCCACTCGGCTTCACCCAAACTCACTCGGCTGGACCCAAACCCACTCGCCTAGACCCAAACCCACTCGGCTAAACCCAAACCCACTCCACTAGACCCAAACCCACTCCGCTAGAGGCAAACCCCCTCGGCTAGACCCAAACCCACTCGGCTAGACCCAAACCCACTCGGCTTGACCCAAACCCACTCGGCTAGACCCAAACCCACTCGGCTAGACCCAACCCCACTCGGCTAGACCCAAACCCACTCGGCTAGACCCAAACCCACTTGGCTAGACCCAAACGCACTCGGCTACACCCAAACCCACTCCGCCAGACCCAAAGCCACTCCGCTAGACCCAAACCCAGTCGGCTACACCCAAACCCACTCGGCTAGACCCAAACCCACTCGGCTAGACCCAAACACAATCGGCTAGACCCAAACCCACTCGGCTAGACCGAAACCCAATCGGCTAGACCCAAACCCACTCGGCTAGACCCATACCCTCTCGGCTAGACCCAAACCCACTCCGCTTGACCCAAACCCACTCCGCTAGACCCAAACCCACTCCGCTAGACCCAAACACCCTCGGCTAGACCCAAACCCACGCGGCTAGACCCAAACCCACTCGGCTGGACCCAAACCCACTCGGCTAGACTCAACCCCAGTCGGCTAGACCCAAATCCACTCGGCTAGACCCAAACCCACTCGGCTAAACCCAAACGCACTTGGCTACACCCAAACCCAATCTGCCAGACCCAAAGCCACTCCGCTAGACCCAAACCCACTCGGCTAGACCCAAACCCACTCGGCTAGACCCAAACCCACTCGGCTAGACCCAAACCCACTCGGCTACACCCAAACCCACTCGGCCAGACCCAAACCCACTCGGCTAGACCCAAACCCACTCGGCTAGACACAAACCCACTCGGCTACACCCACACCCACTCGGCTAGACCCGAACCCACTCGGCTAGACACAAACCCAATCCGCTAGACCCAAACCCACTCCGCCAGACCCAAACCCACTCCGCTAGACCCAAACCCACTCCTCTAGACCCAAACACACTCCACTAGACCCAAACCCACTCGGCTTGACCCAAACTCACTCGGCTAGACCCAAACCCACTCGCCTAGACCCAAACCCACTCGGCTGGACCCAAACCCACTCTGCTAGACCCAAACCCACTCCGCTAGACCCAAACCTACTCCTCTAGACCCAAACCCACTCCACTAGACCCAAACCCACTCGGCTTGACCCAAACCCACTCGCCTAGACCCAAACCCACACGGCTAGACCAAAACCCACTCCGCTACATCCAAACCCACTCGGCTAGACCCAAACCCACTCGGCTAGACCCAAACCCACACCGCTAGACCCAAACCCACTCGGCTAGACCCAAACCCACTCCGCTAGACCCAAACCCACTCGGCTCGACCCAAACCCACTCCGCTAGACGCAAACCCACTCGGCTAGACTCAAATCCACTCCGCTAGTCCCAAACCCACTCTGCTAGACCCAAACCCATTCCGCTAGATCCAAACCCACTCAGCTAGACCAAAACCCACTCGGCTAGACCCAAACCCAATCGGATAGACCCAAACCCACTCGGCTAGACCAAAACCCAATCGGCTAGACCCAAACCCACTCGGCTAGACCCATACCCTCTCGGCTACACCCAAACCCACTCGGCTAGACCCAAACCCACTCGGCTAGGCCCAAACCCACTCAGCTAGACCCAAACCCACTCGGCTAGACCCAAACCCACTCGGCTAGACACAAACCCACTCGGCTACACCCACACCCACTCGGCTAGACCCGAACCCACTCGGCTAGACACAAACCCAATCCGCTAGACCCAAACCCACTCCGCCAGACCCAACCCCACTCCGCTAGACCCAAACCTACTCCTCTAGACCCAAACCCACTCCGCTAGACCCAAACCCACTCCGCTAGAGGCAAACCCCCTCGGCTGGACCCAAACCCACTCGGCTAGACCCAAACCCACTCGGCTTGACCCAAACCCACTCGGCTAGACCCAAACCCACTCGGCTAGACCCAACCCCACTCGGCTAGACCCAAACCCACTCGGCTAGACCCAAACCCACTTGGCTAGACCCAAATGCACTCGGCTACACCCAAACCCACTCCGCCAGACCCAAAGCCACTCCGCTAGACCCAAACCCAGTCGGCTACACCCAAACCCACTCGGCTAGACCCAAACCCACTCGGCTAGACCCAAACCCAATCGGCTAGACCCAAACCCACTCAGCTAGACTGAAACCCAATCGGCCAGACCCAAACCCACTCGGCTAGACCCATACCCTCTCGGCTAGACCCAAACCCACTCCGCTTGACCCAAACCCACTCCGCTAGACCCAAACCCACTCCGCTAGACCCAAACACCCTCGGCTAGACCCAAACCCACGCGGCTAGACCCAAACCCACTCGGCTAGACCCAAACCCACTCGGCTAGACTCAACCCCAGTCGGCTAGACCCAAATCCACTCGGCTAGTCCCAAACCCACTCGGCTAAACCCAAACGCACTTGGCTGCACCCAAACCCAATCTGCCAGACCCAAAGCCACTCCGCTAGACCCAAACCAACTCGGCTACACCCAAACCCACTCGGCTAGACCCAAACCCACTCGGCTAGACCCAAACCCACTCGGCTAGACCCAAACCCACTCGGCCAGACCCAAACCCACTCGGCTAGACCCAAACCCACTCGGCTAGACACAAACCCACTCGGCTACACCCACACACACTCGGCTAGACCCGAACCCACTCGGCTAGACACAAACCCAATCCGCTAGACCCAAACCCACTCCGCCAGACCCAAACCCACTCCGCTAGACCCAAACCCACTCCTCTAGACCCAAACCCACTCCACTAGACCCAAACCCACTCGGCTTGACCCAAACTCACTCGGCTAGACCCAAACCCACTCGCCTAGACCCAAACCCACTCGGCTTGACCCAAACTCACTCGGCTAGACCCAAACCCACTCGCCTAGACCCAAACCCACTCGGCTAGACCCAAACCCACTCCGCTAGACCCAAACCCACTCCGCTAGAGGCAAACCCCCTCGGCTAGACCCAAACCCACTCGGCTAGACCCAAACCCACTCGGCTTGACCCAAACCCACTCGGCTAGACCCAAACCCACTCGGCTAGACCCAACCCCACTCGGCTAGACCCAAACCCACTCGGCTAGACCCAAACCCACTTGCCTAGACCCAAACGCACTCGGCTACACCCAAACCCACTCCGCCAGACCCAAAGCCACTCCGCTAGACCCAAACCCAGTAGGCTACACCCAAACCCACTCGGCTAGACCCAAACCCACTCGGCTAGACCAAAACCCAATCGGCTAGACCCAAACCCACTCGGCTAGACCCATACCCTCTCGGCTACACCCAAACCCACTCGGCTAGACCCAAACCCACTCGGCTAGACCCAAACCCACTCGGCTAGACCCAAACCCACTCGGCTAGACCCAAACCCACTCGGCTACACCCACACCCACTCGGCTAGACCCAAACCCACTCGGCTAGACACAAACCCAGTCCGCTAGACCCAAACCCACTCCGCCAGACCCAAACCCACTCCGCTAGACCCAAACCTACTCCTCTAGACCCAAACCCACTCCACTAGACCCAAACCCACTCGGCTTGACCCAAACTCACTCGGCTGGACCCAAACCCACTCGCCTAGACCCAAACCCACTCGGCTAGACCCAAACCCACTCCGCTAGACCCAAACCCACTCCGCTAGAGGCAAACCCCCTCGGCTAGACCCAAACCCACTCGGCTAGACCCAAACCCACTCGGCTTGACCCAAACCCACTCGGCTAGACCCAAACCCACTCGGCTAGACCCAACCCCACTCGGCTAGACCCAAACCCACTCGGCTAGACCCAAACCCACTTGGCTAGACCCAAACGCACTCGGCTACACCCAAACCCACTCCGCCAGACCCAAAGCCACTCCGCTAGACCCAAACCCAGTCGGCTACACCCAAACCCACTCGGCTACACCCAAACCCACTCGGCTAGACCCAAACACAATCGGCTAGACCCAAACCCACTCGGCTAGACCGAAACCCAATCGGCTAGACCCAAACCCACTCGGCTAGACCCATACCCTCTCGGCTAGACCCAAACCCACTCCGCTTGACCCAAACCCACTCCGCTAGACCCAAACCCACTCCGCTAGACCCAAACACCCTCGGCTAGACCCAAACCCACGCGGCTAGACCCAAACCCACTCGGCTGGACCCAAACCCACTCGGCTAGACTCAACCCCAGTCGGCTAGACCCAAATCCACTCGGCTAGACCCAAACCCACTCGGCTAAACCCAAACGCACTTGGCTACACCCAAACCCAATCTGCCAGACCCAAAGCCACTCCGCTAGACCCAAACCCACTCGGCTAGACCCAAACCCACTCGGCTAGACCCAAACCCACTCGGCTAGACCCAAACCCACTCGGCTAGACCCAAACCCACTCGGCCAGACCCAAACCCACTCGGCTAGACCCAAACCCACTCGGCTAGACACAAACCCACTCGGCTACACCCACACCCACTCGGCTAGACCCGAACCCACTCGGCTAGACACAAACCCAATCCGCCAGACCCAAACCCACTCCGCCAGACCCAAACCCACTCCGCTAGACCCAAACCCACTCCTCTAGACCCAAACACACTCCACTAGACCCAAACCCACTCGGCTTGACCCAAACTCACTCGGCTAGACCCAAACCCACTCGCCTAGACCCAAACCCACTCGGCTAGACCCAAACCCACTCTGCTAGACCCAAACCCACTCCGCTAGACCCAAACCTACTCCTCTAGACCCAAACCCACTCCACTAGACCCAAACCCACTCGGCTTGACCCAAACTCACTCGGCTAGACCCAAACCCACTCGCCTAGACCCAAACCCACTCGGCTAGACCCAAACCCACTCCGCTAGACCCAAACCCACTCCGCTAGAGGCAAACCCCCTCGGCTAGACCCAAACCCACTCGGCTAGACCCAAACCCACTCGGCTTGACCCAAACCCACTCGGCTAGACCCAAACCCACTCGGCTAGACCCAACCCCACTCGGCCAGACCCAAACCCACTCGGCTAGACCCAAACCCACTCCCCCAGACCCAAAGCCACTCCGCTAGACCCAAACCCAGTCGGCTACACCCAAACCCACTCGGCTAGACCCAAACCCACTCGGCTAGACCCAAACCCAATCGGCTAGACCCAAACCCACTCGGCTAGACCGAAACCCAATCGGCTAGACCCAAACCCACTCGGCTAGACCCATACCCTCTCGGCTAGACCCAAACCCACTCCGCTTGACCCAAACCCACTCCGCTAGACCCAAACCCACTCCGCTAGACCCAAACACCCTTGGCTAGACCCAAACCCACGCGGCTAGACCCAAACCCACTCGGCTAGACCCAAACCCACTCGGCTAGACTCAACCCCAGTCGGCTAGACCCAAATCCACTCGGCTAGACCCAAACCCACTCGGCTAAACCCGAACGCACTTGGCTACACCCAAACCCAATCTGCCAGACCCAAAGCCACTCCGCTAGACCCAAACCCACTCGCCTAGACCCAAACCCACTCGGCTAGACCCAAACCCACTCCGCTAGACCCAAACCCACTCCGCTAGAGGCAAACCCCCTCGGCTAGACCCAAACCCACTCGGCTAGACCCAAACCCACTCGGCTTGACCCAAACCCACTCGGCTAGACCCAAACCCACTCGGCTAGACCCAACCCCACTCGGCTAGACCCAAACCCACTCGGCTAGACCCAAACCCACTTGGCTAGACCCAAACGCACTCGGCTACACCCAAACCCACTCCGCCAGACCCAAAGCCACTCCGCTAGACCCAAACCCAGTCGGCTACACCCAAACCCACTCGGCTAGACCCAAACCCACTCGGCTAGACCCAAACACAATCGGCTAGACCCAAACCCACTCGGCTAGACCCAAACCCAATCGGCTAGACCCAAACCCACTCGGTAGACCCATACCCTCTCGGCTAGACCCAAACCCACTCCGCTTGACCCAAACCCACTCCGCTAGACCCAAACCCACTCCGCTAGACCCAAACACCCTCGGCTAGACCCAAACCCACGCGGCTAGACCCAAACCCACTCGGCTGGACCCAAACCCACTCGGCTAGACTCAACCCCAGTCGGCTAGACCCAAATCCACTCGGCTAGACCCAAACCCACTCGGCTAAACCCAAACGCACTTGGCTACACCCAAACCCAATCTGCCAGACCCAAAGCCACTCCGCTAGACCCAAACCCACTCGGCTAGACCCAAACCCACTCGGCTAGACCCAAACCCACTCGGCTAGACCCAAACCCACTCGGCCAGACCCAAACCCACTCGGCTAGACCCAAACCCACTCGGCTAGACACAAACCCACTCGGCTACACCCACACCCACTCGGCTAGACCCGAACCCACTCGGCTAGACACAAACCCAATCCGCTAGACCCAAACCCACTCCGCCAGACCCAAACCCACTCGGCTAGACCCAAACCCACTCCTCTAGACCCAAACACACTCCACTAGACCCAAACCCACTCGGCTTGACCCAAACTCACTCGGCTAGACCCAAACCCACTCGCCTAGACCCAAACCCACTCGGCTAGACCCAAACCCACTCTGCTAGACCCAAACCCACTCCGCTAGACCCAAACCTACTCCTCTAGACCCAAACCCACTCCACTAGACCCAAACCCACTCGGCTTGACCCAAACTCACTCGGCTAGACCCAAACCCACTCGCCTAGACCCAAACCCACTCGGCTAGACCCAAACCCACTCCGCTAGACGCAAACCCACTCCGCTAGAGGCAAACCCCCTCGGCTAGACCCAAACCCACTCGGCTAGACCCAAACCCACTCGGCTTGACCCAAACCCACTCGGCTAGACCCAAACCCACTCGGCTAGACCCAACCCCACTCCGCCAGACCCAAACCCACTCGGCTAGACCCAAACCCACTTGGCTAGACCCAAACGCACTCGGCTACACCCAAACCCACTCCGCCAGACCCAAAGCCACTCCGCTAGACCCAAACCCAGTCGGCTACACCCAAACCCACTCGGCTAGACCCAAACCCAATCGGCTAGACCCAAACCCACTCGGCTAGACCCATACCCTCTCGGCTAGACCCAAACCCACTCCGCTTGACCCAAACCCACTCCGCTAGACCCAAACCCACTCCGCTAGACCCAAACACCCTTGGCTAGACCCAAACCCACGCGGCTAGACCCAAACCCACTCGGCTAGACCCAAACCCACTCGGCTAGACTCAACCCCAGTCGGCTAGACCCAAATCCACTCGGCTAGACCCAAACCCACTCGGCTAAACCCGAACGCACTTGGCTACACCCAAACCCAATCTGCCAGACCCAAAGCCACTCCGCTAGACCCAAACCCACTCGCCTAGACCCAAACCCACTCGGCTAGACCCAAACCCACTCCGCTAGACCCAAACCCACTCCGCTAGAGGCAAACCCCCTCGGCTAGACCCAAACCCACTCGGCTAGACCCAAACCCACTCGGCTTGACCCAAACCCACTCGGCTAGACCCAAACCCACTCGGCTAGACCCAACCCCACTCGGCTAGACCCAAACCCACTCGGCTAGACCCAAACCCACTTGGCTAGACCCAAACGCACTCGGCTACACCCAAACCCACTCCGCCAGACCCAAAGCCACTCCGCTAGACCCAAACCCAGTCGGCTACACCCAAACCCACTCGGCTAGACCCAAACCCACTCGGCTAGACCCAAACACAATCGGCTAGACCCAAACCCACTCGGCTAGACCGAAACCCAATCGGCTAGACCCAAACCCACTCGGCTAGACCCATACCCTCTCGGCTAGACCCAAACCCACTCCGCTTGACCCAAACCCACTCCGCTAGACCCAAACCCACTCCGCTAGACCCAAACACCCTCGGCTAGACCCAAACCCACGCGGCTAGACCCAAACCCACTCGGCTGGACCCAAACCCACTCGGCTAGACTCAACCCCAGTCGGCTAGACCCAAATCCACTCGGCTAGACCCAAACCCACTCGGCTAAACCCAAACGCACTTGGCTACACCCAAACCCAATCTGCCAGACCCAAAGCCACTCCGCTAGACCCAAACCCACTCGGCTAGACCCAAACCCACTCGGCTAGACCCAAACCCACTCGGCTAGACCCAAACCCACTCGGCCAGACCCAAACCCACTCGGCTAGACCCAAACCCACTCGGCTAGACACAAACCCACTCGGCTACACCCACACCCACTCGGCTAGACCCGAACCCACTCGGCTAGACACAAACCCAATCCGCTAGACCCAAACCCACTCCGCCAGACCCAAACCCACTCGGCTAGACCCAAACCCACTCCTCTAGACCCAAACACACTCCACTAGACCCAAACCCACTCGGCTTGACCCAAACTCACTCGGCTAGACCCAAACCCACTCGCCTAGACCCAAACCCACTCGGCTAGACCCAAACCCACTCTGCTAGACCCAACCCCACTCCGCTAGACCCAAACCTACTCCTCTAGACCCAAACCCACTCCACTAGACCCAAACCCACTCGGCTTGACCCAAACTCACTCGGCTAGACCCAAACCCACTCGCCTAGACCCAAACCCACTCGGCTAGACCCAAACCCACTCCGCTAGACCCAAACCCACTCCGCTAGAGGCAAACCCCCTCGGCTAGACCCAAACCCACTCGGCTAGACCCAAACCCACTCGGCTTGACCCAAACCCACTCGGCTAGACCCAAACAAACTCGGCTAGACCCAACCCCACTCGGCCAGACCCAAACCCACTCGGCTAGACCCAAACCCACTTGGCTAGACCCAAACGCACTCGGCTACACCCAAACCCACTCCGCCAGACCCAAAGCCACTCCGCTAGACCCAAACCCAGTCGGCTACACCCAAACCCACTCGGCTAGACCCAAACCCACTCGGCTAGACCCAAACCCACTCGGCTAGACCCAAACCCAATCGGCTAGACCCAAACCCACTCGGCTAGACCGAAACCCAATCGGCTAGACCCAAACCCACTCGGCTAGACCCATACCCTCTCGGCTAGACCCAAACCCACTCCGCTTGACCCAAACCCACTCCGCTAGACCCAAACCCACTCCGCTAGACCCAAACACCCTTGGCTAGACCCAAACCCACGCGGCTAGACCCAAACCCACTCGGCTAGACCCAAACCCACTCGGCTAGACTCAACCCCAGTCGGCTAGACCCAAATCCACTCGGCTAGACCCAAACCCACTTGGCTAAACCCGAACGCACTTGGCTACACCCAAACCCAATCTGCCAGACCCAAAGCCACTCCGCTAGACCCAAACCCACTCGGCTACACCCAAACCCACTCGGCTAGACCCAAACCCACTCGGCTAGACCCAAACCCACTCGGCTAGACCCAAACCCACTCGGCCAGACCCAAACCCACTCGGCTAGACCCAAACCCACTCGGCTAGACACAAACCCACTCGGCTACACCCACACACACTCGGCTAGACCCGAACCCACTCGGCTAGACACAAACCCAATCCGCTAGACCCAAACCCACTTCGCCAGACCCAAACCCACTCCGCTAGACCCAAACCCACTCCTCTAGACCCAAACCCACTCCACTAGACCCAAACCCACTCGGCTTGACCCAAACTCACTCGGCTGGACCCAAACCCACTCGCCTAGACCCAAACCCACTCGGCTAGACCCAAACCCACTCCGCTAGACCCAAACCCACTCCGCTAGACCCAAACCTACTCCTCTAGACCCAAACCCACTCCACTAGACCCAAACCCACTCGGCTTGACCCAAACTCACTCGGCTAGACCCAAACCCACTCGCCTAGACCCAAACCCACTCGGCTAGACCCAAACCCACTCCGCTAGACCCAAACCCACTCCGCTAGAGGCAAACCCCCTCGGCTAGACCCAAACCCACTCGGCTAGACCCAAACCACTCGGCTTGACCCAAACCCACTCGGTTGGACCCAAACCCACTCGGCTAGACCCAACCCCACTCGGCTAGACCCAAACCCACTCGGCTAGACCCAAACCCACTTGGCTAGACCCAAACGCACTCGGCTACACCCAAACCCACTCCGCCAGACCCAAAGCCACTCCGCTAGACCCAAACCCAGTCGGCTAGACCCAAACCCACTCGGCTAGACCCAAACCCACTCGGCTAGACCCAAACCCAATCGGCTAGACCCAAACCCACTCGGCTTGACCGAAACCCAATCGGCTAGACCCAAACCCTCTCGGCTAGACCCAAACCCACTCCGCTTGACCCAAACCCACTCCGCTAGACCCAAACCCACTCCGCTAGACCCAAACACCCTCGGCTAGACCCAAACCCACGCGGCTAGACCCAAACCCACTCGGGTAGACCCAAACCCACTCGGCTAGACTCAACCCCAGTCGGCTAGACCCAAATCCACTCGGCTAGACCCAAACCCACTCGGCTAAACCCAAACGCACTTGGCTACACCCAAACCCAATCTGCCAGACCCAAAGCCACTCCGCTAGACCCAAACCCACTCGGCTACACCCAAACCCACTCGGCTACACCCAAACCCACTCGGCTAGACCCAAACCCACTCGGCTAGGCCCAAACCCACTCGGCTAGACCCAAACCCACTCGGCCAGACCCAAACACACTCGGCTAGACCCAAACCCACTCGGCTAGACACAAACCCACTCGGGTACACCCACACCCACTCGGCTAGACCCGAACCCACTCGGCTAGACACAAACCCAATCCGCTAGACCCAAACCCACTCCGCCAGACCCAAACCCACTCCGCTAGACCCAAACCCACTCCTCTAGACCCAAACCCACTCCACTAGACCCAAACCCACTCGGCTTGACCCAAACTCACTCGGCTAGACCCAAACCCACTCGCCAAGACCCAAACCCACTCGCCTAGACCCAAACCCACTCGGCTAGACCCAAACCCAGTCCGCTAGACCCAAACCCACTCCGCTAGACCCAAACCTACTCCTCTAGACCCAAACCCACTCCACTAGACCCAAACCCACTCGGCTTGACCCAAACTCACTCGGCTAGACCCAAACCCACTCGCCTAGACCCAAACCCAATTGGCTAGACCCAAACCCACTCCGCTAGACCCAAACCCACTCCGCTAGAGTCAAACCCCCTCGGCTAGACCCAAACCCACTCGGCTAGACCCAAACCCACTCGGCTTGACCCAAACCCACTCGGCTAGTCCCAAACCCACTCGGCTAGACCCAACCCAACTCGGCTAGACCCAAACCCACTCGGCTAGACCCAAACCCACTTGGCTAGACCCAAACGCACTCGGCTACGCCCAAACCCACTCCGCCAGACCCAAAGCCACTCCGCTAGACCCAAACCCAGTCGGCTACACCCAAACCCACTCGGCTAGACCCAAACCCACTCGGCTAGACCCAAACCCAATCGGCTAGACCCAAACCCACTCGGCTAGACCGAAACCCAATCGGCTGGACCCACACCCACTCAGCTAGACCCATACCCTCTCGGCTAGACCCAAACCCACTCCGCTTGACCCAAACCCACTCCGCTAGACCCAAACCCACTCCGCTAGACCCAAACACCCATGGCTAGACAAAAACCCACGCGGCTAGACCCAAACCCACTCGGCTAGACCCAAACCCACTCGGCTAGACTCAACCCCAGTCGGCTAGACCCAAATCCACTCGGCTAGACCCAAACCCACTCGGCTAAACCCAAACGCACTTGGCTACACCCAAACCCAATCTGCCAGACCCAAAGCCACTCCGCTAGACCCACACCCACTCGGCTACACCCAAACCCACTCAGCTAGACCCAAACCCACTCGGCTAGACCCAAACCCACTCGGCTAGACCCAAACCCACTCGGCTAGACACAAACCCACTCGGCTACACCCACACCCACTCGGCTAGACCCGAACCCACTCGGCTAGACACAAACCCAATCCGCTAGACCCAAACCCACTCCGCCAGACCCAAACCCACTCCGCTAGACCCAAACCCAATCCTCTAGACCCAAACCCACTCCACTAGACCCAAACGCACTCGGCTTGACCCAAACTCACTCGGCTAGACCCAAACCCACTCGCCTAGACCCAAACCCACTCGGCTAGACCCAAACCCACTCCGCTAGACCCAAACCCACTCCGCTAGAGGCAAACCCCCTCGGCTAGACCCAAACCCACTCGGCTAGACCCAAACCCACTCGGCTTGACCCAAACCCACTCGGCTAGACCCAAACCCACTCGGCTTGACCCAAACCCACTCGGCTAGACCCAAACCCACTCGGCTAGACCCAACCCCACTCGGCTAGACCCAAACCCACTCGGCTAGACCCAAACCCACTCGGCTAGACCCAAACGCACTCGGCTACACCCAAACCCACTCCGCCAGACCCAAAGCCACTCCGCTAGACCCAAACCCAGTCGGTTCGCCCCACACCCACTCCGCTAGACCCAAACCCACTCGGCTAGAACCAAACCCACTCGGCTAGACCCAAACCCACTCGGCTAGACCCAAACCCACTCGGCTAGACCCAAACCCACTCGGCTAGACCCAAACCCACTCGGCTACACCCAAACGCACTCGGCTAGACCCAAACCCACTCGGCTAGACCCAAACCCACTCGGCTAGACACAAACCCACTCGGCTAGACCCGAACCCACTCGGCTAGACACAAACCCAATCCGCTAGACCCAAACCCACTCCGCCAGACCCAAACCCACTCGGCTAGACCCAAACCCACTCCGCTAGACCCAAACCCACTCCGCTAGACCCAAACCTACTCCTCTAGACCCAAACCCACTCCACTAGACCCAAACCCACTCGGCTTGACCCAAACTCACTCGGCTAGACCCAAACCCACTCGCCTAGACCCAAACCCACTCGGCTAGACCCAAACCCACTCCGCTAGACCCAAACCCACTCCGCTAGAGGCAAACCCCCTCGGCTAGACCCAAACCCACTCGGCTTGACCCAAACCCACTCGGCTAGACCCAAACCCACTCGGCTAGACCCAACCCCACTCGGCTAGACCCAAACCCACTCGGCTAGACCCAAACCCACTTGGCTAGACCCAAACGCACTCGGCTACACCCAAACCCACTCCGCCAGACCCAAAGCCACTCCGCTAGACCCAAACCCAGTCGGCTACACCCAAACCCACTCGGCTAGACCCAAACCCACTCGGCTAGACCCAAACCCAATCGGCTAGACCCAAACCCACTCGGCTTGACCGAAACCCAATCGGCTAGACCCAAACCCTCTCGGCTAGACCCAAACCCACTCCGCTTGACCCAAACCCACTCCGCTAGACCCAAACCCACTCCGCTAGACCCAAACACCCTCGGCTAGACCCAAACCCATGCGGCTAGACCCAAACCCACTCGGCTAGACCCAAACCCACTTGGCTAGACTCAACCCCAGTCGGCTAGACCCAAATCCACTCGGCTAGACCCAAACCCACTCGGCTAAACCCAAACGCACTTGGCTACACCCAAACCCAATCTGCCAGACCCAAAGCCACTCCGCTAGACCCAAACCCACTCGGCTACACCCAAACCCACTCGGCTAGACCCAAACCCACTCGGCTAGACCCAAACCCACTCGGCTAGACCCAAACCCACTCGGCCAGACCCAAACCCACTCGGCTAGACCCAAACCCACTCGGCTAGACACAAACACACTCGGCTACACCCACACCCACTCGGCTAGACCCGAACCCACTCGGCTAGACACAAACCCAATCCGCTAGACCCAAACCCACTCCGCCAGACCCAAACCCACTCCGCTAGACCCAAACCCACTCCTCTAGACCCAAACCCACTCCACTAGACCCAAACCCACTCGGCTTGACCCAAACTCACTCGGCTAGACCCAAACCCACTCGCCTAGACCCAAACCCACTCGCCTAGACCCAAACCCACTCGGCTAGACCCAAACCCAGTCCGCTAGATCCAAACCCACTCCGCTAGACCCAAACCTACTCCTCTAGACCCAAACCCACTCCACTAGACCCAAACCCACTCGGCTTGACCCAAACTCACTCGGCTAGACCCAAACCCACTCGCCTAGACCCAAACCCACTTGGCTAGACCCAAACCCACTCCGCTAGACCCAAACCCACTCCGCTAGAGTCAAACCCCCTCGGCTAGACCCAAACCCACTCGGCTAGACCCAAACCCACTCGGCTAGACCCAAACCCACTCGGCTAGTCCCAAACCCACTCGGCTAGACCCAACCCCACTCGGCTAGACCCAAACCCACTCGGCTAGACCCAAACCCACTTGGCTAGACCCAAACGCACTCGGCTACGCCCAAACCGACTCCGCCAGACCCAAAGCCACTCCGCTAGACCCAAACCCAGTCGGCTACACCCAAACCCACTCGGCTAGACCCAAACCCACTCGGCTAGACCCAAACCCAATCGGCTAGACCCAAACCCACTCGGCTAGACCGAAACCCAATCGGCTGGACCCACACCCACTCAGCTAGACCCATACCCTCTCGGCTAGACCCAAACCCACTCCGCTTGACCCAAACCCACTCCGCTAGACCCAAACCCATTCCGCTAGACCCAAACACCCATGGCTAGACAAAAACCCACGCGGCTAGACCCAAACCCACTCGGCTAGACCCAAACCCACTCGGCTAGACTCAACCCCAGTCGGCTAGACCCAAATCCACTCGGCTAGACCCAAACCCACTCGGCTAAACCCAAACGCACTTGGCTACACCCAAACCCAATCTGCCAGACCCAAAGCCACTCCGCTAGACCCACACCCACTCGGCTACACCCAAACCCACTCAGCTAGACCCAAACCCACTCGGCTAGACCCAAACCCACTCGGCTAGACCCAAACCCACTCGGCTAGACACAAACCCACTCGGCTACACCCACACCCACTCGGCTAGACCCGAACCCACTCGGCTAGACACAAACCCAATCCGCTAGACCCAAACCCACTCCGCCAGACCCAAACCCACTCCGCTAGACCCAAACCCAATCCTCTAGACCCAAACCCACTCCACTAGACCCAAACGCACTCGGCTTGACCCAAACTCACTCGGCTAGACCCAAACCCACTCGCCTAGACCCAAACCCACTCGGCTAGACCCAAACCCACTCCGCTAGACCCAAACCCACTCCGCTAGAGGCAAACCCCCTCGGCTAGACCCAAACCCACTCGGCTAGACCCAAACCCACTCGGCTTGACCCAAACCCACTCGGCTAGACCCAAACCCACTCGGCTTGACCCAAACCCACTCGGCTAGACCCAAACCCATTCGGCTAGACCCAACCCCACTCGGCTAGACCCAAACCCACTCGGCTAGACCCAAACCCACTCGGCTAGACCCAAACGCACTCGGCTACACCCAAACCCACTCCGCCAGACCCAAAGCCACTCCGCTAGACCCAAACCCAGTCGGCTCGCCCCACACCCACTCCGCTAGACCCAAACCCACTCGGCTAGAACCAAACCCACTCCGCCAGACCCAAACCCACTCCGCTAGACCCAAACCCACTCCTCTAGACAAAAACCAACTCCACTAGACCCAAACCCACTCGGCTTGACCCAAACTCACTCGGCTAGACCCAAACCCACTCGCCTAGACCCAAACCCACTCGGCTAGACCCAAACCCACTCCGCTAGACCCAAACCCACTCCGCTAGACCCAAACCTACTCCTCTAGACCCAAACCCACTCCACTAGACCCAAACCCACTCGGCTTGACCCAAACTCACTCGGCTAGACCCAAACCCACTCGCCTAGACCCAAACCCACTCGGCTAGACCCAAACCCACTCCGCTAGACCCAAACCCACTCCGCTAGAGGCAAACCCCCTCGGCTAGACCCAAACCCACTCGGCTTGACCCAAACCCACTCGGCTAGACCCAAACCCACTCGGCTAGACCCAACCCCACTCGGCTAGACCCAAACCCACTCGGCTAGACCCAAACCCACTTGGCTAGACCCAAACGCACTCGGCTACACCCAAACCCACTCCGCCAGACCCAAAGCCACTCCGCTAGACCCAAACCCAGTCGGCTACACCCAAACCCACTCGGCTAGACCCAAACCCACTCGGCTAGACCCAAACCCAATCGGCTAGACCCAAACCCACTCGGCTTGACCGAAACCCAATCGGCTAGACCCAAACCCTCTCGGCTAGACCCAAACCCACTCCGCTTGACCCAAACCCACTCCGCTAGACCCAAACCCACTCCGCTAGACCCAAACACCCTCGGCTAGACCCAAACCCACGCGGCTAGACCCAAACCCACTCGGCTAGACCCAAACCCACTTGGCTAGACTCAACCCCAGTCGGCTAGACCCAAATCCACTCGGCTAGACCCAAACCCACTCGGCTAAACCCAAACGCACTTGGCTACACCCAAACCCAATCTGCCAGACCCAAAGCCACTCCGCTAGACCCAAACCCACTCCGCTAGACCCAAACCCACTCGGCTAGACCCAAACCCACTCGGCTAGACCCAAACCCACTCGGCTAGACACAAACACACTCGGCTACACCCACACCCACTCGGCTAGACCCGAACCCACTCGGCTAGACACAAACCCAATCCGCTAGACCCAAACCCACTCCGCCAGACCCAAACCCACTCCGCTAGACCCAAACCCACTCCTCTAGACCCAAACCCACTCCACTAGACCCAAACCCACTCGGCTTGACCCAAACTCACTCGGCTAGACCCAAACCCACTCGCCTAGACCCAAACCCACTCGCCTAGACCCAAACCCACTCGGCTAGACCCAAACCCAGTCCGCTAGACCCAAACCCACTCCGCTAGACCCAAACCTACTCCTCTAGACCCAAACCCACTCCACTAGACCCAAACCCACTTGGCTTGACCCAAACTCACTCGGCTAGACCCAAACCCACTCGCCTAGACCCAAACCCACTCGGCTAGACCCAAACCCACTCCGCTAGACCCAAACCCACTCCGCTAGCGTCAAACCCCCTCGGCTAGACCCAAACCCACTCGGCTAGACCCAACCCCACTCGGCTAGACCCAAACACCCTCGGCTAGACCCAAACCCACGCGGCTAGACCCAAACCCACTCGGCTAGACCCAAACCCACTCGGCTAGACTCAACCCCAGTCGGCTAGACCCAAATCCACTCGGCTAGACCCAAACCCACTCGGCTAAACCCAAACGCACTTGGCTACACCCAAACCCAATCTGCCAGACCCAAAGCCACTCCGCTAGACCCAAACCCACTCGGCTACACCCAAACCCACTCGGCTAGACCCAAACCCACTCGGCTAGACTCAAACCCACTCGGCATGTCCCAAACCCACTCCGCTAGACCCAAACCCACTCAGCTAGACCCAAACCCACTCGGCTAGACACAAACCCACTCCGCTACACCCAAACCCACTCGGCTAGACCCAAACCCACACGGCTAGACCCAAACCCACTCCGCTAGACCCAAACCCACTCCTCTAGACCCAAACCCACTCAACTAGACACAAACCCACTCCTCTAGACCCAAACCCACTCGGCTAGACCCAAACCCACTCGGCTAGACCCAAACCCACTCGGCTAGACCCAAACCCACACGGCTAGACCCAAACCCACTCGGCTAGACCCAAACCCACTCGGCCAGACCCAAACCCACTCGGCTAGACCCTAACCCACTCCGCTAGACCCAAACCCACTCGGCCAGACCCAAACCCAGTCCGCTAGACACAAACCCACTCGGGTAGACCCAACCTCCCACGGCTAGATCCAAACCCACTCGGCTAGACCCAAACCCACTCAGCTAGACCCAAACCCACTCGGCTAGACCCAAACCCACTCGGCTAGACACAAACCCACTTTGCTAGACCCAAACCCACTCCGCTAGACCCAAACCCACTCCGCTAGACCCAAACCCGTTCCGCTAGACCCAAACCCACTCAGGTAGACCCAAACCCCGCTCGGCTAGACCCAAACCCACTCGGCTATACTCAAACCCACTCGGCATGACCCAAACCCACTCCGCTAGACCCAAACCCACTCGGCTCGACCCAAACCCACTCCGCTAGACCCAAACCCACTCGGCTAGACCCAAATCCACTCCGCTAGTCCCAAACCCACTCGGTTAGACCCAAACCCATTCCGCTAGACCCAAACCCACTCCGCTAGACCCAAACCCACTCGGCTAGACCCAAACCCACTCGGCTAGACCCAAACCCTCTCGGCTAGACCCAAACCCACTCCGCTAGACCCAAACCCACTCCGCAAGACCCAAACCCACTCGGCTAGACGCAAACCCACTCGGCTAGACGCAAACCCACTCGGATAGACCCAAACCCACTCTGATAGACCCGAACCCACTCCGCTAGACACAAACCCACTCGGCTCGACTCAAAGCCACACCGCTAGACCCAAACCCACTCGGCTAGACCCAAATCCACTCCGCTAGTCCCAAAACCAATCGGCTAGACCCAAACCCATTCCGCTAGACCCAAAGCCGCTCCGCTAGACTCAAACCCACTCGGCTAGACCCAAACCCACTCGGCTAGACCCAAACCCACTCGGCTAGACCCAAACCCACTCGGCTAGACCCAAACCCACACGGCTAGACCCAAACCCACTCGGCTAGACCCAAACCCACTCCGCTAGACCCAAACACACTCGGCTCGACCCAAACCCACTCCGCTAGACCCAAACCCACTCAGCTAGACCCAAATCCACTCCGCTAGTCTCAAACCCACTCTGCTAGACCCAAACACATTCCGCTAGACCCAAACCCACTCCGCTAGACCAAAACCCACTCGGCTAGACCCAAACCCAATCGGGTAGACCCAAACCCACTCGGCTAGACCGAAACCAAATCGGCTAGACCCAAACCCACTCGGCTAGACCCATACCCTCTCGGCTAGACCCAAACCCACTCCGCTTGACCCAAACCCACTCCGCCAGACCCAAACCCCCTCGGCTAGACAAAAATCCACGCGGCTAGACCCAAACCCACTCGGCTAGACCCAAACCCACTCGGCTAGACTCAACCCCAGTCGGCTAGACCCAAATCCACTCGACTAGACCCAAACCCACTCGGCTAGACCCAAACGCACTCGGCTACACCCAAACCCAATCTGCCAGACCCAAAGCCACTCCGCTAGACCCAAGCCCACTCGGCTAGACCCAACCCCACTCGGCTAGACCCAAACCCACTCGGCTAGACCCAAACCCACTCGGCTAGACCCAAACGCACTCGGCTACACCCAAACCCACTCCGCCAGACCCAAGGCCACTCCGCTAGACCCAAACCCAGTCGGCTATACCCAAACCCACTCCGCTAGACCCAAACCCACTCGGCTAGAACCAAACCCACTCGGCCAGACCCAAACCCACTCGGGTAGACCCAAACCCACTCGGCTAGACACAAACCCACTCGGCTAGACACAAACCCACTCGGCTAGACACAAACCCACTCGGCTACACCAAAACCCACTCGGCTAGACCCAAACCCACTCGGCTAGACCCAAACCCACTCGGCTAGACTCAAACCCACTCGGCTAGACCCAAACCCACTCGGCTAGACCCAAACCCACTCCGCTAGACCCAAACCCACTCGGCTAGACCCAAACCCACTCGGCCAGACGCAAACCCACTCGGCTAGACGCAAACCCACTCGGATAGACCCAAACCCACTCTGATAGACCCGAACCCACTCCGCTAGACCCAAACCCACTCGGCTTGACTCAAAGCCACACCGCTAGACCCAAACCCACTCGGCTAGACCCAAATCCACTCCGCTAGTCCCAAAACCAATCGGCTAGACCCAAACCCATTCCGCTAGACCCAAAGCCGCTCCGCTAGACTCAAACCCACTCGGCTAGACCCAAACCCTCTTGGCGAGACCCAAACCCACTCGGCTAGACCCAAACCCCAGTCGGCTAGACCCAAATCCACTCGACTAGACCCAAACCCACTCGGCTAGACCCAAACGCACTCGGCTAGACCCAAACCCAATCTGCCAGACCCAAACCCACTCCGCTAGACCCAAACCCACTCGGCTACACCCAAACCCACTCAGCTAGACCCAAACCCACTCGGCTAGACCCAAACCCACTCGGCTAGATCCAAACCCACTCCGCTAGAGGCAAACCCCCTCGGCTAGACCCAAACCCACTCGGCTAGACCCAAACCCACTCGGCTTGACCCAAACCCACTCGGCTAGACCCAAACCCACTCGGCTAGACGCAACCCCACTCGGCTAGACCCAAACCCACTCGGCTAGACCCAAACCCACTCGGCTAGACCCAAACGCACTCGGCGACACCCAAACCCACTCCGCCAGACCCAAGGCCACTCCGCTAGATCCAAACCCAGTCGGCTATACCCAAACCCACTCCGCTAGACCCAAACCCACTCGGCTAGAACCAAACCCACTCGGCCAGACCCAAACCCACTCGGCTAGACCCAAACCCACTCGGCTAGACACAAACCCACTCGGCTAGACCCAAACCCACTCGGCTAGACACAAACCCACTCGGCAACACCAAAACCCACTCGGCTAGACCCAAACCCACTCGCCTAGACCCAAAACCACTCCGCTAGACCCAAACCCACTCGGCTGGACCCAAACCCACTCCGATAGTCCCAAACCCACTCCGCTAGACCCAAACACACTCCACTAGACCCCAACCCACTCGGCCAGACCCAAAGCCACTCCGCTAGACCCAAACCCACTCGGCTACACCCAAACCCACTCGGCTAGACCCAAACCCACTCGGCTAGACCCAAACCCACTCGGCTAGACCCAAACCCACTCGGCTAGACCCAAACCCACTCGGCTAGACCCAAACCCACTCGGCTAGACCCAAACCCACTCGGCTAGACCCAAACCCACTCGGCTAGACGCAAACCCACTCGGCCAGACTCAAACCCACTCGGATAGACACAAACCCACTCTGATAGACCCGAACCCACTCCGCTAGACCCAAACCCACTCGGCTCGACTCAAAGCCACTCCGCTAGACCCAAACCCACTCGGCTCGACCCAAATCCACTCCGCTAGTCCCAAAGCCAATCGGCTAGACCCAAACCCATTCCGCTAGACCCAAAGCCACTCCGCTAGACTCAAACCCACTCGGCTAGACCCAAACCCACTTGGCTAGACCCAAACCCACTCGGCTAGACCCAAACCCACTCAGCTAGACCCAAACCCTCTCGGCTAGACCCAAACCCACACGGCTAGACCCAAACCCACTCGGCTAGACCGAAACCCACTTGGCTCGACCCAAACCCACTCCGCTAGTCCCAAACATTCTTTACAGAGGAAAACATTCTTTACACAGAGAGTGGTGAGTCTCTGGAATTCTCTGCCACAGAAGGCAGTTGAGGCCAGTTCATTGGCTATATTTAAGAGGGCGTTAGATGTGGCACTTGTGGCTAAAGGGATCAGGGGGTATGGAGAGAAGGCAGGTACGGGATACTGAGTTGGATGATCAGCCATGATCACATTGAATGGCGGTGCAGGCTCGAAGGGCCGAATGGCCTACTCCTGCACCTATTTTCTATGTTTCTATGTTTCTAAACCCACTCGGCTAGACCCAAATCCACTCCGCTAGTCCCAAACCCACTCTGCTAGACCCAAACCCATTCCGCTAGACGCAAACCCACTCGGCTAGATCCAAACCCACTCCGCTAGAGGCAAACCCCCTCGGCTAGACCCAAACCCACTCGGCTAGACCCAAACCCACTCGGCTTGACCCAAACCCACTCGGCTAGACCCAAACCCACTCGGCTAGACGCAACCCCACTCGGCTAGACCCAAACCCACTCGGCTAGACCCAAACCCACTCGGCTAGACCCAAACGCACTCCGCCAGACCCAAGGCCACTCCGCTAGATCCAAACCCAGTCGGCTATACCCAAACCCACTCCGCTAGACCCAAACCCACTCGGCTAGAACCAAACCCACTCGGCCAGACCCAAACCCACTCGGCTAGACCCAAACCCACTCGGCTAGACACAAACCCACTCGGCTAGACCCAAACCCACTCGGCTAGACACAAACCCACTCGGCAACACCAAAACCCACTCGGCTAGACCCAAACCCACTCGCCTAGACCCAAAACCACTCCGCTAGACCCAAACCCACTCGGCTGGACCCAAACCCACTCCGATAGTCCCAAACCCACTCCGCTAGACCCAAACACACTCCACTAGACCCCAACCCACTCGGCCAGACCCAAAGCCACTCCGCTAGACCCAAACCCACTCGGCTACACCCAAACCCACTCGGCTAGACCCAAACCCACTCGGCTAGACCCAAACCCACTCGGCTAGACCCAAACCCACTCGGCTAGACCCAAACCCACTCGGCTAGACCCAAACCCACTCGGCTAGACCCAAACCCACTCGGCTAGACCCAAACCCACTCGGCTAGACGCAAACCCACTCGGCCAGACTCAAACCCACTCGGATAGACACAAACCCACTCTGATAGACCCGAACCCACTCGGCTAGACCCAAACCCACTCCGCTAGACCCAAACCCTCTCCGCCAGACCCAAACCCACACCGCTAGACCCAAACCCACTCCTCTAGACCCAAACCCACTCCGCTAGAGGCAAACCCCCTCGGCTGGACCCAAATCACTCGGCTACACCCAAACCCACTCGGCTTGACCCAAACCCACTTGGCTAGACCCAAACGTACTCGGCTAGACCCAACCCCACTCGGCTAGACCCAAACCCACTCGGCTAGACCCAAACCCATTCGGCTAGACCCAAACGCACTCGGCTACACCCAAACCCACTCCGCCAGACCCAAAGCCACTCGGCTAGACCCAAACCAACTCGGCTAGACCCAAACCCACTCGGCTAGACACAAACCCACTCGGCTAGACCCAAACCCACTCGGCTAGACACAAACCCACTCGGCTACAAAAAAACCCAATCGGATAGACCCAAACCCACTCGGCTAGACCCAAACCCACTCCGCTAGACCCAAACCCACTCAGCTGGACCCAAACCCACTCCGATAGTCCCAAACCCACTCCGCTAGACCCAAACACACTCCACTAGACCCCAACCCACTCGGCCAGACCCAAAGCCACTCCGCTAGACCCAAACCCACTCGGCTACACCCAAACCCACTCGGCTACACCCAAACCCACTCGGCTAGACCCAAACCCACTCGGCTAGACCCAAACCCACTCCGCTAGACCCAAACCCTCTCCGCTAGAGGCAAACCCCCTCGGCTAGACCCAAACCCACTCGGCTAGACCCAAACCCACTCGGCTAGACCCAAACCCACTCGGCTAGACCCAAACCCACTCGGCTAGACCCAAACCCACTCGGCTAGACGCAAACCCACTCGGCCAGACTCAAACCCACTCGGATAGACACAAACCCACTCTGATAGACCCGAACCCACTCCGCTAGACCCAAACCCACTCGGCTCGACTCAAAGCCACTCCGCTAGACCCAAACCCACTCGGCTCGACCCAAATCCACTCCGCTAGTCCCAAAGCCAATCGGCTAGACCCAAACCCATTCCGCTAGACCCAAAGCCACTCCGCTAGACTCAAACCCACTCGGCTAGACCCAAACCCACTTGGCTAGACCCAAACCCACTCGGCTAGACCCAAACCCACTCAGCTAGACCCAAACCCTCTCGGCTAGACCCAAACCCACACGGCTAGACCCAAACCCACTCGGCTAGACCGAAACCCACTTGGCTCGACCCAAACCCACTCCGCTAGTCCCAAACATTCTTTACAGAGGAAAACATTCTTTACACAGAGAGTGGTGAGTCTCTGGAATTCTCTGCCACAGAAGGCAGTTGAGGCCAGTTCATTGGCTATATTTAAGAGGGCGTTAGATGTGGCACTTGTGGCTAAAGGGATCAGGGGGTATGGAGAGAAGGCAGGTACGGGATACTGAGTTGGATGATCAGCCATGATCACATTGAATGGCGGTGCAGGCTCGAAGGGCCGAATGGCCTACTCCTGCACCTATTTTCTATGTTTCTATGTTTCTAAACCCACTCGGCTAGACCCAAATCCACTCCGCTAGTCCCAAACCCACTCTGCTAGACCCAAACCCATTCCGCTAGACGCAAACCCACTCGGCTAGATCCAAACCCACTCCGCTAGAGGCAAACCCCCTCGGCTAGACCCAAACCCACTCGGCTAGACCCAAACCCACTCGGCTTGACCCAAACCCACTCGGCTAGACCCAAACCCACTCGGCTAGACGCAACCCCACTCGGCTAGACCCAAACCCACTCGGCTAGACCCAAACCCACTCGGCTAGACCCAAACGCACTCCGCCAGACCCAAGGCCACTCCGCTAGATCCAAACCCAGTCGGCTATACCCAAACCCACTCCGCTAGACCCAAACCCACTCGGCTAGAACCAAACCCACTCGGCCAGACCCAAACCCACTCGGCTAGACCCAAACCCACTCGGCTAGACCCAAACCCACTCGGCTAGACCCAAACCCACTCGGCTAGACACAAACCCACTCGGCAACACCAAAACCCACTCGGCTAGACCCAAACCCACTCGCCTAGACCCAAAACCACTCCGCTAGACCCAAACCCACTCGGCTGGACCCAAACCCACTCCGATAGTCCCAAACCCACTCCGCTAGACCCAAACACACTCCACTAGACCCCAACCCACTCGGCCAGACCCAAAGCCACTCCGCTAGACCCAAACCCACTCGGCTACACCCAAACCCACTCGGCTAGACCCAAACCCACTCGGCTAGACCCAAACCCACTCGGCTAGACCCAAACCCACTCGGCTAGACCCAAACCCACTCGGCTAGACCCAAACCCACTCGGCTAGACCCAAACCCACTCGGCTAGACCCAAACCCACTCGGCTAGACGCAAACCCACTCGGCCAGACTCAAACCCACTCGGATAGACACAAACCCACTCTGATAGACCCGAACCCACTCGGCTAGACCCAAACCCACTCCGCTAGACCCAAACCCTCTCCGCCAGACCCAAACCCACACCGCTAGACCCAAACCCACTCCTCTAGACCCAAACCCACTCCGCTAGAGGCAAACCCCCTCGGCTGGACCCAAATCACTCGGCTACACCCAAACCCACTCGGCTTGACCCAAACCCACTTGGCTAGACCCAAACGTACTCGGCTAGACCCAACCCCACTCGGCTAGACCCAAACCCACTCGGCTAGACCCAAACCCATTCGGCTAGACCCAAACGCACTCGGCTACACCCAAACCCACTCCGCCAGACCCAAAGCCACTCGGCTAGACCCAAACCAACTCGGCTAGACCCAAACCCACTCGGCTAGACACAAACCCACTCGGCTAGACCCAAACCCACTCGGCTAGACACAAACCCACTCGGCTACAAAAAAACCCAATCGGATAGACCCAAACCCACTCGGCTAGACCCAAACCCACTCCGCTAGACCCAAACCCACTCAGCTGGACCCAAACCCACTCCGATAGTCCCAAACCCACTCCGCTAGACCCAAACACACTCCACTAGACCCCAACCCACTCGGCCAGACCCAAAGCCACTCCGCTAGACCCAAACCCACTCGGCTACACCCAAACCCACTCGGCTACACCCAAACCCACTCGGCTAGACCCAAACCCACTCGGCTAGACCCAAACCCACTCCGCTAGACCCAAACCCTCTCCGCTAGAGGCAAACCCCCTCGGCTAGACCCAAACCCACTCGGCTAGACCCAAACCCACTTGGCTTGATCCAAACCCACTCGGCTAGACCCAACCCCACTCGGCTAGACCCAAACCAACTCGGCTAGACCCAAACCCACTTGGCTAGACCCAAACGCACTCGGCTACACCCAAACCCACTCCGCCAGACACAAAGCCACTCCGCTAGACCCAAACCCAGTCGGCTAGACCCAAACCCACTCCGCTAGACCCAAACCCACTCGGCTAGAACCAAACCCACTCAGCTAGACCCAAACCCACTCGGCTAGACCCAAACCCACTCCGCTAGACCCAAACCCACTCGGCTAGACCCAAACCCACTCGGCTAGACGCAAACCCACTCGGCTAGACGCAAACCCACTCGGATAGACCCAAACCCACTCTGATAGACCCGAACCCACTCCGCTAGACCCAAACCCACTCGGCTCGACTCAAAGCCACACCGCTAGACCCAAACCCACTCGGCTAGACCCAAATCCACTCCGCTAGTCCCAAAACCAATCGGCTAGACCCAAACCCATTCCGCTAGACCCAAAGCCGCTCCGCTAGACTCAAACCCACTCGGCTAGACCCAAACCCACTTGGCTAGACCCAAACCCACTCGGCTAGACCCAAACCCACTCGGCTAGACCCAAACCCACTCGGCTAGACCCAAACCCACACGGCTAGACCCAAACCCACTCGGCTAGACCCAAACCCACTCCGCTAGACCCAAACACACTCGGCTCGACCCAAACCCACTCCGCTAGACCCAAACCCACTCAGCTAGACCCAAATCCACTCCGCTAGTCCCAAACCCACTCTGCTAGACCCAAACACATTCCGCTAGACCCAAACCTACTCCGCTAGACCCAAACCCACTCGGCTAGACCCAAACCCCAGTCGGCTAGACCCAAATCCACTCGACTGGACCCAAACCCACTCGGCTAGACCCAAACGCACTCGGCTACACCCAAACCCAATCTGCCAGACCCAAAGCCACTCCGCTAGACCCAAACCCACTCGGCTACACCCAAACCCACTCGGCTAGACCCAAACCCACTCGGCTAGACCCAAACCCACTCCGCTTGACCCAAACCCACTCCGCTAGAGGCAAACCCCCTCGGCTAGACCCAAACCCACTCGGCTAGACCCAAACCCACTCGGCTTGACCCAAACCCACTCGGCTAGACCCAAACCCACTCGGCTAGACGCAACCCCACTCGGCTTGACCCAAACCCACTCGGCTAGACCCAAACCCACTCGGCTAGACCCAAACGCACTCGGCTACACCCAAACCCACTCCGCCAGACCCAAGGCCACTCCGCTAGACCCAAACCCAGTCGGCTATACCCAAACCCACTCCGCTAGACCCAAACCCACTCGGCTAGACCCAAACCCACTTGGCTAGACCCAAACGCACTCGGCTACACCCAAACCCACTCCGCCAGACCCAAAGCCACTCCGCTAGACCCAAACCCAGTTGGCTAGACCCAAACCCACTCCGCTAGACCCAAACCCACTCGGCTAGAACCAAACCCACTCGGCTAGACCCAAACCCACTCGGCTAGACTCAAACCCACTCGGCTAGACACAAACCCACTTGGCTAGACCCAAACCCACTCAGCTAGACACAAACCCACTCGGCTACACCAAAACCCACTCGGCTAGACCTAAACCCACTCGGCTAGACCCAAACCCACTCGGCTACACCCAAACCCACTCGGCTAAACCCAAACCCACTCGGCTAGACCCAAACCCACTCGGCTAGACCCAAACCCACTCGGCTAGACCCAAACCCACTCGGCTAGACCCAAACCCAACCCGCTAGACCCAAACCCACTCGGCTAGACCCAAACCCACTCGGCTAGACGCAAACCCACTCGGCTAGACTCAAACCCACTCGGATAGACACAAACCCACTCTGATAGACCCGAACCCACTCCGCTAGACCCAAACCCACTCGGCTCGACTCAAAGCCACTCCGCTAGACCCAAACCCACTCGGCTCGACCCAAATCCACTCCGCTAGTCCCAAAGCCAATCGGCTAGACCCAAACCCATTCCGCTAGACCCAAAGCCACTCCGCTAGACTCAAACCCACTCGGCTAGACCCAAACCCACTTGGCTAGACCCAAACCCACTCGGCTAGACCCAAACCCACTCCGCTAGACTCAAACCCACTCGGCTAGACCCAAACCCACTTGGCTAGACCCAAACCCACTCGGCTAGACCCAAACCCACTCGGCTAGACCCAAACCCACTCGGCTAGACCCAAACCCACACGGCTAGACCCAAACCCACTCGGCTAGACCCAAACCCACTCCGCTAGACCCAAACACACTCGGCTCGACCCAAACCCACTCCGCTAGACCCAAACCCACTCAGCTAGACCCAAACCCACTCAGCTAGACCCAAATCCACTCCGCTAGTCCCAAACCCACTCTGCTAGACCCAAACACATTCCGCTAGACCCAAACCCACTCCGCTAGACCCAAACCCACTCGGCTAGACCCAAACCCCAGTCGGCTAGACCCAAATCCACTCGACTGGACCCAAACCCACTCGGCTAGACCCAAACGCACTCGGCTACACCCAAACACAATCTGCCAGACCCAAAGCCACTCCGCTAGACCCAAACCCACTCGGCTACACCCAAACCCACTCGGCTAGACCCAAACCCACTCCGCTAGAGGCAAACCCCCTCGGCTAGACCCAAACCCACTCGGCTAGACCCAAACCCACTCGGCTTGACCCAAACCCACTCGGCTAGACCCAAACCCACTCGGCTAGACGCAACCCCACTCGGCTTGACCCAAACCCACTCGGCTAGACCCAAACCCACTCGGCTAGACCCAAACGCACTCGGCTACACCCAAACCCACTCCGCCAGACCCAAGGCCACTCCGCTAGACCCAAACCCAGTCGGCTATACCCAAACCCACTCCGCTAGACCCAAACCCACTCGGCTAGACCCAAACCCACTCGGCTAGACCCAAACGCACTCGGCTACACCCAAACCCACTCCGCCAGACCCAAAGCCACTCCGCTAGACCCAAACCCACTCGGCTAGACCCAAACCCACTCGGCTAGACACAAACCCACTCGGCTAGACCCAAACCCACTCAGCTAGACACAAACCCACTCGGCTACACCAAAACCCACTCGGCTAGACCTAAACCCACTCGGCTAGACCCAAACCCATTCGGCTACACCCAAACCCACTCGGCTAGACCCAAACCCACTCGGCTAGACCCAAACCCACTCGGCTAGACCCAAACCCACTCGGCTAGACCCAAACCCACTCGGCTAGACCCAAACCCACTCGGCTAGACCCAAACCCACTCGGCTAGACCCAAACCCACTCGGCTAGACTCAAACCCACTCGGCTAGACCCAAACCCACTCGGCTAGACCCAAACCCACTCGGCTAGACCCAAACCCACTCGGCTAGACCCAAACCCACTCGGCTAGACCCAAACCCACTCGGCTAGACGCAAACCCACTCGGCTAGACTCAAACCCACTCGGATAGACACAAACCCACTCTGATAGACCCGAACCCACTCCGCTAGACCCAAACCCACTCGGCTCGACTCAAAGCCACTCCGCTAGACCCAAACCCACTCGGCTCGACCCAAATCCACTCCGCTAGTCCCAAAGCCAATCGGCTAGACCCAAACCCATTCCGCTAGACCCAAAGCCACTCCGCTAGACTCAAACCCACTCGGCTAGACCCAAACCCACTTGGCTAGACCCAAACCCACTCGGCTAGACCCAAACCCACTCGGCTAGACCCAAACCCTCTCGGCTAGACCCAAACCCACACGGCTAGACCCAAACCCACTCGGCTAGACCCAAACCCACTCCGCTAGACCGAAACCCACTTGGCTTGACCCAAACCCACTCCGCTAGTCCCAAACCCACTCGGCTAGACCCAAATCCACTCCGCTAGTCCCAAACCCACTCTGCTAGACCCAAACCCATTCCGCTAGACGCAAACCCACTCCGCTAGACCCAAACCCACTCGGCTAGACCCAAACCCCAGTCGGCTAGACCCAAATCCACTCGACTGGACCCAAACCCACTCGGCTAGACCCAAACGCACTCGGCTACACCCAAACCCAATCTGCCAGACCCAAAGCCACTCCGCTAGACCCAAACCCACTCGGCTACACCCAAACCCACTCGGCTAGACCCAAACCCACTCGGCTAGACCCAAACCCACTCCGCTTGACCCAAACCCACTCCGCTAGAGGCAAACCCCCTCGGCTAGACCCAAACCCACTCGGCTAGACCCAAACCCACTCGGCTTGACCCAAACCCACTCGGCTAGACCCAAACCCACTCGGCTAGACGCAACCCCACTCGGCTTGACCCAAACCCACTCGGCTAGACCCAAACCCACTCGGCTAGACCCAAACGCACTCGGCTACACCCAAACCCACTCCGCCAGACCCAAGGCCACTCCGCTAGACCCAAACCCAGTCGGCTATACCCAAACCCACTCCGCTAGACCCAAACCCACTCGGCTAGACCCAAACCCACTTGGCTAGACCCAAACGCACTCGGCTACACCCAAACCCACTCCGCCAGACCCAAAGCCACTCCGCTAGACCCAAACCCAGTTGGCTAGACCCAAACCCACTCCGCTAGACCCAAACCCACTCGGCTAGAACCAAACCCACTCGGCTAGACCCAAACCCACTCGGCTAGACTCAAACCCACTCGGCTAGACACAAACCCACTTGGCTAGACCCAAACCCACTCAGCTAGACACAAACCCACTCGGCTACACCAAAACCCACTCGGCTAGACCTAAACCCACTCGGCTAGACCCAAACCCACTCGGCTACACCCAAACCCACTCGGCTAGACCCAAACCCACTCGGTTAGACCCAAACCCACTCGGCTAGACCCAAACCCACTCGGCTAGACCCAAACCCACTCGGCTAGACCCAAACCCAACCCGCTAGACCCAAACCCACTCGGCTAGACCCAAACCCACTCGGCTAGACGCAAACCCACTCGGCTAGACTCAAACCCACTCGGATAGACACAAACCCACTCTGATAGACCCGAACCCACTCCGCTAGACCCAAACCCACTCGGCTCGACTCAAAGCCACTCCGCTAGACCCAAACCCACTCGGCTCGACCCAAATCCACTCCGCTAGTCCCAAAGCCAATCGGCTAGACCCAAACCCATTCCGCTAGACCCAAAGCCACTCCGCTAGACTCAAACCCACTCGGCTAGACCCAAACCCACTTGGCTAGACCCAAACCCACTCGGCTAGACCCAAACCCACTCCGCTAGACTCAAACCCACTCGGCTAGACCGAAACCCACTTGGCTAGACCCAAACCCACTCGGCTAGACCCAAACCCACTCGGCTAGACCGAAACCCACTCGGCTAGACCCAAACCCACACGGCTAGACCCAAACCCACTCGGCTAGACCCAAACCCACTCCGCTAGACCCAAACACACTCGGCTCGACCCAAACCCACTCCGCTAGACCCAAACCCACTCAGCTAGACCCAAATCCACTCCGCTAGTCCCAAACCCACTCTGCTAGACCCAAACACATTCCGCTAGACCCAAACCCACTCCGCTAGACCCAAACCCACTCGGCTAGACCCAAACCCCAGTCGGCTAGACCCAAATCCACTCGACTGGACCCAAACCCACTCGGCTAGACCCAAACGCACTCGGCTACACCCAAACCCAATCTGCCAGACCCAAAGCCACTCCGCTAGACCCAAACCCACTCGGCTACACCCAAACCCACTCGGCTAGACCCAAACCCACTCGGCTAGACCCAAACCCACTCCGCTTGACCCAAACCCACTCCGCTAGAGGCAAACCCCCTCGGCTAGACCCAAACCCACTCGGCTAGACCCAAACCCACTCGGCTTGACCCAAACCCACTCGGCTAGACCCAAACCCACTCGGCTAGACGCAACCCCACTCGGCTTGACCCAAACCCACTCGGCTAGACCCAAACCCACTCGGCTAGACCCAAACGCACTCGGCTACACCCAAACCCACTCCGCCAGACCCAAGGCCACTCCGCTAGACCCAAACCCAGTCGGCTATACCCAAACCCACTCCGCTAGACCCAAACCCACTCGGCTAGACCCAAACCCACTTGGCTAGACCCAAACGCACTCGGCTACACCCAAACCCACTCCGCCAGACCCAAAGCCACTCCGCTAGACCCAAACCCAGTCCGCTAGACCCAAACCCACTCCGCTAGACCCAAACCCACTCGGCTAGAACCAAACCCACTCGGCTAGACCCAAACCCACTCGGCTAGACTCAAACCCACTCGGCTAGACACAAACCCACTTGGCTAGACCCAAACCCACTCAGCTAGACACAAACCCACTCGGCTACACCAAAACCCACTCGGCTAGACCTAAACCCACTCGGCTAGACCCAAACCCATTCGGCTACACCCAAACCCACTCGGCTAGACCCAAACCCACTCGGCTAGACCCAAACCCACTCGGCTAGACCCAAACCCACTCGGCTAGACCCAAACCCACTCGGCTAGACCCAAACCCACTCGGCTAGACCCAAACCCACTCGGCTAGACTCAAACCCACTCGGCTAGACACAAACCCACTTGGCTAGACCCAAACCCACTCAGCTAGACACAAACCCACTCGGCTACACCAAAACCCACTCGGCTAGACCTAAACCCATCGGCTAGACCCAAACCCACTCGGCTACACCCAAACCCACTCGGCTAGACCCAAACCCACTCGGCTAGACCCAAACCCACTCGGCTAGACCCAAACCCACTCGGCTAGACCCAAACCCACTCGGCTAGACCCAAACCCACTCCGCTAGACCCAAACCCACTCGGCTAGACCCAAACCCACTCGGCTAGACGCAAACCCACTCGGCTAGACTCAAACCCACTCGGATAGACACAAACCCACTCTGATAGACCCGAACCCACTCCGCTAGACCCAAACCCATTCCGCTAGACCCAAAGCCACTCCGCTAGACTCAAACCCACTCGGCTAGACCCAAACCCACTTGGCTAGACCCAAACCCACTCGGCTAGACCCAAACCCACTCGGCTAGACCCAAACCCTCTCGGCTAGACCCAAACCCACACGGCTAGACCCAAACCCACTCGGCTAGACCCAAACCCACTCCGCTAGACCGAAACCCACTTGGCTCGACCCAAACCCACTCCGCTAGTCCCAAACCCACTCGGCTAGACCCAAATCCACTCCGCTAGTCCCAAACCCACTCTGCTAGACCCAAACCCATTCCGCTAGACGCAAACCCACTCCGCTAGACCAAAACCCACTCGGCTAGACCCAAACCCAATCGGCTAGACCCAAACCCACTCGGCTAGATGGAAACCCAATCGGCTAGACCCAAACCCACTCGGCTAGACCCATACCCTCTCGGCTAGACGCAAACCCACTCCGCTTGACCCAAACGCACTCCGCTGGACCCAAACCCACTCCGCTAGACCCAAATCCCCTCGGCTAGACGCAAACCCACGCGGCTAGACCCAAACCCACTCGGCTAGACCCAAACCCACTCGGCTAGACTCAACCCCAGTCGGCCAGACCCAAATCCACTCGGCTAGACCCAAACCCACTCGGCTAGACCCAAACGCACTCGGCTACACCCAAATCCAATCTGCCAGACCCAAACCCACTCCGCCAGACCCAAACCCACTCGGCTAGACCCAAACCCACTCGGCTAGACCCAAACCCACTCGGCTAGACCCAAACCCACTCGGCTAGACCCAAACCCACTCGGCTAGACCCAAACCCACTCCGCTAGACCCAAACCCACTCCGCCAGACCCAAAGCCACTCCGCTAGACCCAAACCCAGTCGGCTAGACCCAAACCCACTCCGCTAGACCCAAACCCACTCGGCTAGAACCAAACCCACTCGGCTAGACCCAAACCCACTCGGCTAGACCCAAACCCACTCCGCTAGACCCAAACCCACTCGGCTAGACCCAAACCCACTCGGCTAGACGCAAACCCACTCGGCTAGACGCAAACCCACTCGGATAGACCCAAACCCACTCTGATAGACCCGAACCCACTCCGCTAGACCCAAACCCACTCAGCTTGACTCAAAGCCACACCGCTAGACCCAAACCCACTCGGCTAGACCCAAATCCACTCCGCTAGTCCCAAAACCAATCGGCTAGACCCAAACCCACTCGGCTAGACCCAAACCCACTCGGCTAGACCCAAACCCACTCGGCTAGACCCAAACCCACACGGCTAGACCCAAACCCACTCGGCTAGACCCAAACCCACTCCGCTAGACCCAAACACACTCGGCTCGACCCAAACCCACTCCGCTAGACCCAAACCCACTCAGCTAGACCCAAATCCACTCCGCTAGTCCCAAACCCACTCTGCTAGACCCAAACCCACTCCGCTAGACCCAAACCCACTCGGCTAGAACCAAACCCACTCGGCTAGACCCAAACCAACTCGGCTAGACCCAAACCCACTCGGCTGGACCCAAACCCACTCGGCTAGACCCAAACCCACTCCGCTAGACCCAAACCCACTCCGCCAGACCCAAACCCACACCGCTAGACCCAAACCCACTCCTCTAGACCCAAACCCACTCCGCTAGAGGCAAACCCCCTCGGCTGGACCCAAATCACTCGGCTAGACCCAAACCCACTCGGCTTGACCCAAACCCACTCGGCTAGACCCAAACCCACTCGGCTAGACCCAACCCCACTCGGCTAGACCCAAACCCACTCGGCTAGACCCAAACCCATTCGGCGGGACCCAAACGCACTCGGCTACACCCAAACCCACTCCGCCAGACCCAAAGCCACTCCGCTAGACCCAAACCCAGTCGGCTAGACCCAAACCCACTCCGCTAGACCCAAACCCACTCGGCTAGAACCAAACCCACTCGGCTAGACCCAAACCAACTTGGCTAGACCCAAACCCACTCGGCTGGACACAAACCCACTCGGCTAGACCCAAACCCACTCGGCTAGACACAAACCCACTCGGCTACAAAAAAACCCAATCGGATAGACGCAAACCCACTCGGCTAGACCCAAACCCACTCCGCTAGACCCAAACCCACTCGGCTGGACCCAAACCCACTCCGATAGTCCCAAACACACACCGCTAGACCCAAACACACTCCACTAGACCCCAACCCACTCGGCCAGACCCAAAGCCACTCCGCTAGACCCAAACCCACTCGGCTACACCCAAACCCACTCGGCTAGACCCAAACCCTCTCGGCTAGACCCAAACCCACTCGGCTAGACCCAAACCCACTCCGCTAGACCCAAACCCTCTCCGCTAGAGGCAAACCCCCTCGGCTAGACCCAAACCCACTCGGCTAGACCCAAACCCACTTGGCTTGATCCAAACCCATTCGGCTAGACCCAAACGCACTCGGCTACACCCAAACCCACTCCGCCAGACCCAAAGCCACTCCGCTAGACCCAAACCCAGTCGGCTAGACCCAAACCCACTCCGCTAGACCCAAACCCACTCGGCTAGAACCAAACCCACTCAGCTAGACCCAAACCAACTCGGCTAGACCCAAACCCACTCGGCTAGACCCAAACCCACTCGGCTAGACCCAAACCCACTCGGCTAGACACAAACCCACTCGGCTACAAAAAAACCCAATCGGATAGACCCAAACCCACTCGGCTAGACCCAAACCCACTCCGCTAGACCCAAACCCACTCGGCTGGACCCAAACCCACTCCGATAGTCCCAAACCCACTCCGTTAGACCCAAACACACTCCACTAGACCCCAACCCACTCGGCCAGACCCAAAGCCACTCCGCTAGACCCAAACCCACTCGGCTACACCCAAACCCACTCGGCTACACCCAAACCCACTCGGCTTGACCCAAACCCACTCCGCTAGACCCAAACCCTCTCCGCTAGAGGCAAACCCCCTCGGCTAGACCCAAACCCACTCGGCTAGACCCAAACCCACTTGGCTTGATCCAAACCCACTCGGCTAGACCCAACCCCACTCGGCTAGACCCAAACCAACTCGGCTAGACCCAAACCCACTTGGCTAGACCCAAACGCACTCGGCTACACCCAAACCCACTCCGCCAGACCCAAAGCCACTCCGCTAGACCCAAACCCAGTCGGCTAGACCCAAACCCACTCCGCTAGACCCAAACCCACTCGGCTAGAACCAAACCCACTCGGCTAGACCCAAACCCACTCGGCTAGACCCAAACCCACTCCGCTAGACCCAAACCCACTCGGCTAGACCCAAACCCACTCGGCTAGACGCAAACCCACTCGGCTAGACGCAAACCCACTCGGATAGACCCAAACCCACTCTGATAGACCCGAACCCACTCCGCTAGACCCAAACCCACTCAGCTTGACTCAAAGCCACACCGCTAGACCCAAACCCACTCGGCTAGACCCAAATCCACTCCGCTAGTCCCAAAACCAATCGGCTAGACCCAAACCCACTCGGCTAGACCCAAACCCACTCGGCTAGACCCAAACCCACTCGGCTAGACCCAAACCCACACGGCTAGACCCAAACCCACTCGGCTAGACCCAAACCCACTCCGCTAGACCCAAACACACTCGGCTCGACCCAAACCCACTCCGCTAGACCCAAACCCACTCAGCTAGACCCAAATCCACTCCGCTAGTCCCAAACCCACTCTGCTAGACCCAAACACATTCCGCTAGACCCAAACCCACTCCGCTAGACCCAAACCCACTCGGCTAGACCCAAACCCCAGTCGGCTAGACCCAAACCCACTCGGCTAGACCCAAACGCACTCGGCTACACCCAAACCCAATCTGCCAGACCCAAAGCCACTCCGCTAGACCCAAACCCACTCGGCTACACCCAAACGCACTCGGCTAGACCCAAACCCACTCGGCTAGACCCAAACCCACTCCGCTTGACCCAAACCCACTCCGCTAGAGGCAAACCCCCTCGGCTAGACCCAAACCCACTCGGCTAGACCCAAACCCACTCGGCTTGACCCAAAACCCACTCGGCTAGACCCAAACCCACTCGGCTAGACGCAACCCCACTCGGCTTGACCCAAACCCACTCGGCTAGACCCAAACCCACTCGGCTAGACCCAAACGCACTCGGCTACACCCAAACCCACTCCGCCAGACCCAAGGCCACTCCGCTAGACCCAAACCCAGTCGGCTATACCCAAACCCACTCCGCTAGACCCAAACCCACTCGGCTAGACCCAAACACACTTGGCTAGACGCAAACGCACTCGGCTACACCCAAACCCACTCCGCCAGACCCAAAGCCACTCCGCTAGACCCAAACCCAGTCGGCTAGACCCAAACCCACTCCGCTAGACTCAAACCCACTTGGCTAGAACCAAACCCACTCGGCTAGACCCAAACCCACTCGGCTAGACTCAAACCCACTCGGCTAGACACAAACCCACTTGGCTGGACCAAAACCCACTCAGCTAGACACAAACCCACTCGGCTACACCAAAACCCACTCGGCTAGACCCAAACCCACTCGGCTAGACCCAAACCCACTCGGCTACACCCAAACCCACTCGGCCAGACCCAAACCCACTCGGCGAGACCCAAACCCACTCGGCTAGACCCAAACCCACTCCGCTAGACCCAAACCCACTCGGCTAGACCCAAACCCACTCGGCTAGACGCAAACCCACTCGGCTAGACTCAAACCCACTCGGATAGACACAAACCCACTCTGATAGACCCGAACCCACTCCGCTAGACCCAAACCCACTCGGCTCGACTCAAAGCCACTCCGCTAGACCCAAACCCACTCGGCTCGACCCAAATCCACTCCGCTAGTCCCAAAGCCAATCGGCTAGACCCAAACCCATTCCGCTAGACCCAAAGCCACTCCGCTAGACTCAAACCCACTCGGCTAGACCCAAACCCACTTGGCTAGACCCAAACCCACTCGGCTAGACCCAAACCCACGCGGCTAGACCCAAACCCTCTCGGCTAGACCCAAACCCACACGGCTAGACCCAAACCCACTCGGCTAGACCCAAACCCACTCCGCTAGACCGATACCCTCTCGGCTAGTCGCAAACCCACTCCACTTGACCCAAACGCACTCCGCTGGACCCAAACCCACTCCGCTAGACCCAAATCCCCTCGGCTAGACCCAAACCCACGCGGCTAGACCCAAACCCACTCGGCTAGACCCAAACCCACTCGGCTAGACTCAACCCCAGTCGGCCAGACCCAAATCCACTCGGCTAGACCCAAACCAACTCGGCTAAACCCAAACCCACTCGGCTACACCCAAACCCAATCTGCCAGACCCAAAGCCACTCCGCTAGACCCAAACCCACTCGGCTACACCCAAACCCACTCGGCTACACCCAAACCCACTCAGCTAGACCCAAACCCACTCGGCTAGACCCAAACCCACTCGGCTAGACCCAAACCCACTCGGCTAGACCCAAACCCACTCGGCTAGACACAAACCCACTCGGCTACACCCAAACCCACTCGGCTAGACCCAAACCCACTCCACTAGACCCAAACCCACTCCGCTAGACCCAAACCCACTCCGCCAGACCCAAACCCACACCGCTAGACCCAAACCCACTCCTCTAGACCCAAACCCACTCCGCTAGAGGCAAACCCCCTCGGCTGGACCCAAATCACTCGGCTAGACCCAAACCCACTCGGCTTGACCCAAACCCACTCGGCTAGACCCAAACCCACTCGGCTAGACCCAACCCCACTCGGCTAGACCCAAACCCACTCGGCTAGACACAAACCCATTCGGCTGGACCCAAACGCACTCGGCTACACCCAAACCCACTCCGCCAGACCCAAAGCCACTCCGCTAGACCCAAACCCAGTGGGCTAGACCCAAACCCACTCCGCTAGACCCAAACCCACTCGGCTGGAACCAAACCCACTCGGCTAGACCCAAACCAACTCGGCTAGTCCCAAACCCACTCGGCTGGACACAAACCCACTCGGCTAGACCCAAACCCACTCGGCTAGACACAAACCCACTCGGCTACAAAAAAACCCAATCGGATAGACGCAAACCCACTCGGCTAGACCCAAACCCACTCCGCTAGACCCAAACCCACTCGGCTAGACCCAAACCCACTCCGCTAGACCCAAACACACTCCACTAGACCCCAACCCACTCGGCCAGACCCAAAGCCACTCCGCTAGACCCAAACCCACTCGGCTACACCCAAACCCACTCGGCTAGACCCAAACCCTCTCGGCTAGACCCAAACCCACTCGGCTAGACCCAAACCCACTCCGCTAGACCCAATCCCTCTCCGCTAGAGGCAAACCCCCTCGGCTAGACCCAAACCCACTCGGCTAGACCCAAACCCACTTGGCTTGATCCAAACCCACTCGGCTAGACCCAAACCAACTCGGCTAGACCCAAACCCACTTGGCTAGACCCAAACGCACTCGGCTACACCCAAACCCACTCCGCCAGACCCAAAGCCACTCCGCTAGACCCAAACCCAGTCGGCTAGACCCAACCCCACTCCGCTAGACCCAAACCCACTCGGCTAGAACCAAACCCACTCGGCTAGACCCAAACCCACTCGGCTAGACCCAAACCCACTCGGCTCGACCCAAACACACTCCGCTAGACCCAAACCCACTCGGCTAGACCCAAATCCACTCCGCTAGTCCCAAACCCACTCGGTTAGACCCAAACCCATTCCGCTAGACCCAAACCCACTCCGCTAGACCCAAACCCACTCGGCTAGACTCAAACCCACTCGGCCAGACCCAAACCCATTCCGCTAGACCCAAACCCTCTCGGCTAGACCCAAACCCACTCGGCTAGACCCAAACCCACTCCGCTAGACCCAATCCCTCTCCGCTAGAGGCAAACCCCCTCGGCTAGACCCAAACCCACTCGGCTAGACCCAAACCCACTTGGCTTGATCCAAACCCACTCGGCTAGACCCAAACCAACTCGGCTAGACCCAAACCCACTTGGCTAGACCCAAACGCACTCGGCTACACCCAAACCCACTCCGCCAGACCCAAAGCCACTCCGCTAGACCCAAACCCAGTCGGCTAGACCCAACCCCACTCCGCTAGACCCAAACCCACTCGGCTAGAACCAAACCCACTCGGCTAGACCCAAACCCACTCGGCTAGACCCAAACCCACTCGGCTCGACCCAAACACACTCCGCTAGACCCAAACCCACTCGGCTAGACCCAAATCCACTCCGCTAGTCCCAAACCCACTCGGTTAGACCCAAACCCACTCCGCTAGACCCAAACCCACTCCGCTAGACCCAAACCCACTCGGCTAGACTCAAACCCACTCGGCCAGACCCAAACCCATTCCGCTAGACCCAAACCCACTCCGCTAGACCCAAACCCACTCGGCTAGACCCAAACCCACTCGGCCAGACCCAAACCCTCTCGGCTAGACCCAAACCCACTCCGCTAGACCCAAACCCACTCGACTAAACCCAAACCCACTCGGCTAGACCCAAACCCACTCGGCTAGACCCAAACCCACTCCGCTTGACCCAAACCCACTCCGCTAGAGGCAAACTCCCTCGGCTAGACCCAAACCCACTCGGCTAGACCCAAACCCACTCGGCTTGACCCAAAACCCACTCGGCTAGACCCAAACCCACTCGGCTAGACGCAACCCCACTCGGCTTGACCCAAACCCACTCGGCTAGACCCAAACCCACTCGGCTAGACCCAAACGCACTCGGCTACACCCAAACCCACTCCGCCAGACCCAAGGCCACTCCGCTAGACCCAAACCCAGTCGGCTATAACCAAACCCACTCCGCTAGACCCAAACCCACACGGCTAGACCCAAACCCACTTGGCTAGACGCAAACGCACTCGGCTACACCCAAACCCACTCCGCCAGACCCAAAGCCACTCCGCTAGACCCAAACCCAGTCGGCTAGACCCAAACCCACTCCGCTAGACTCAAACCCACTCGGCTAGAACCAAACCCACTCGGCTAGACCCAAACCCACTCGGCTAGACTCAAACCCACTCGGCTAGACACAAACCCACTTGGCTAGACCCAAACCCACTCAGCTAGACACAAACCCACTCGGCTACACCAAAACCCACTCGGCTAGACCCAAACCCACTCGGCTAGACCCAAACCCACTCGGCTACACCCAAACCCACTCGGCCAGACCCAAACCCACTCGGCGAGACCCAAACCCACTCGGCTAGACCCAAACCCACTCCGCTAGACCCAAACCCACTCGGCTAGACCCAAACCCACTCGGCTAGACGCAAACCCACTCGGCTAGACTCAAACCCACTCGGATAGACACAAACCCACTCTGATAGACCCGAACCCACTCCGCTAGACCCAAACCCACTCGGCTCGACTCAAAGCCACTCCGCTAGACCCAAACCCACTCGGCTCGACCCAAATCCACTCCGCTAGTCCCAAAGCCAATCGGCTAGACCCAAACCCATTCCGCTAGACCCAAAGCCACTCCGCTAGACTCAAACCCACTCGGCTAGACCCAAACCCACTTGGCTAGACCCAAACCCACTCGGCTAGACCCAAACCCACGCGGCTAGACCCAAACCCTCTCGGCTAGACCCAAACCCACACGGCTAGACCCAAACCCACTCGGCTAGACCCAAACCCACTCCGCTAGACCGAAACCCACTTGGCTCGACCCAAACCCACTCCGCTAGTCCCAAACCCACTCGGCTAGACCCAAATCCACTCCGCTAGTCCCAAACCCACTCTGCTAGACCCAAACCCATTCCGCTAGACGCAAACCCACTCCGCTAGACCAAAACCCACTCGGCTAGACCCAAACCCACTCGGCTAGACCCATACCCTCTCGGCTAGTCGCAAACCCACTCCACTTGACCCAAACGCACTCCGCTGGACCCAAACCCACTCCGCTAGACCCAAATCCCCTCGGCTAGACCCAAACCCACGCGGCTAGACCCAAACCCACTCGGCTAGACCCAAACCCACTCGGCTAGACTCAACCCCAGTCGGCCAGACCCAAATCCACTCGGCTAGACCCAAACCAACTCGGCTAGACCCAAACCCACTCGGCTACACCCAAACCCAATCTGCCAGACCCAAAGCCACTCCGCTAGACCCAAACCCACTCGGCTACACCCAAACCCACTCGGCTACACCCAAACCCACTCAGCTAGACCCAAACCCACTCGGCTAGACCCAAACCCACTTGGCTAGACCCAAACCCACTCGGCTAGACCCAAACCCACTCGGCTAGACACAAACCCACTCGGCTACACCCAAACCCACTCGGCTAGACCCAAACCCACTCCACTAGACCCAAACCCACTCCGCTAGACCCAAACCCACTCCGCCAGACCCAAACCCACACCGCTAGACCCAAACCCACTCCTCTAGACCCAAACCCACTCCGCTAGAGGCAAACCCCCTCGGCTGGACCCAAATCACTCGGCTAGACCCAAACCCACTCGGCTTGACCCAAACCCACTCGGCTAGACCCAAACCCACTCGGCTAGACCCAACCCCACTCGGCTAGACCCAAACCCACTCGGCTAGACACAAACCCATTCGGCTGGACCCAAACGCACTCGGCTACACCCAAACCCACTCCGCCAGACCCAAAGCCACTCCGCTAGACCCAAACCCAGTCGGCTAGACCCAAACCCACTCCGCTAGACCCAAACCCACTCGGCTGGAACCAAACCCACTCGGCTAGACCCAAACCAACTCGGCTAGACCCAAACCCACTCGGCTGGACACAAACCCACTCGGCTAGACCCAAACCCACTCGGCTAGACAAAAAAACCACTCGGCTACAAAAAAACCCAATCGGATAGACGCAAACCCACTCGGCTAGACCCAAACCCACTCCGCTAGACCCAAACCCACTCGGCTGGACCCAAACCCACTCCGATAGTCCCAAACACACTCCGCTAGACCCAAACACACTCCACTAGACCCCAACCCACTCGGCCAGACCCAAAGCCACTCCGCTAGACCCAAACCCACTCGGCTACACCCAAACCCACTCGGCTAGACCCAAACCCTCTCGGCTAGACCCAAACCCACTCGGCTAGACCCAAACCCACTCCGCTAGACCCAATCCCTCTCCGCTAGAGGCAAACCCCCTCGGCTAGACCCAAACCCACTCGGCTAGACCCAAACCCACTTGGCTTGATCCAAACCCACTCGGCTAGACCCAAACCAACTCGGCTAGACCCAAACCCACTTGGCTAGACCCAAACGCACTCGGCTACACCCAAACCCACTCCGCCAGACCCAAAGCCACTCCGCTAGACCCAAACCCAGTCGGCTAGACCCAACCCCACTCCGCTAGACCCAAACCCACTCGGCTAGAACCAAACCCACTCGGCTAGACCCAAACCCACTCGGCTAGACCCAAACCCACTCGGCTCGACCCAAACACACTCCGCTAGACCCAAACCCACTCGGCTAGACCCAAATCCACTCCGCTAGTCCCAAACCCACTCGGTTAGACCCAAACCCATTCCGCTAGACCCAAACCCACTCCGCTAGACCCAACCCCACTCGGCTAGACTCAAACCCACTCGGCCAGACCCAAACCCATTCCGCTAGACCCAAACCCACTCCGCTAGACCCAAACCCACTCGGCTAGACCCAAACCCACTCGGCCAGACCCAAACCCTCTCGGCTAGACCCAAACCCACTCCGCTAGACCCAAACCCACTCGACTAAACCCAAACCCACTCGGCTAGACCCAAACCCACTCGGCTAGACACAAACCCACTCCGCTAGACCTAAACCCAATCGGCTAGACCCAAACCCACACGGCTAGACCCAAACCCACTCCGCTAGACCCAAACCCACTCGGCTAGACCCAAACCCACTCGGCTAGACCCAAACCCACTCGGCTCGACACAAACACACTCCGCTAGACCCAAACCCACTCGGCTAGACCCAAATCCACTCCGCTAGTCCCAAACCCACTCGGTTAGACCCAAACCCATTCCGCTAGACCCAAACCCACTCCGCTAGACCCAAACACACTCGGCTAGACCCAAACCCACTCGGCTAGACACAAACCCACTCCGCTACACCCAAACCCACTCGGCTAGACCCAAACCCACACGGCTAGACCCAAACCCACTCCGCTAGACCCAAACCCACTCGGCTAGACCCAAACCCACTCCGCTAGACCCAAACCCACTCGGCTCGACACAAACACACTCCGCTAGACCCAAACCCACTCGGCTAGACCCAAATCCACTCCGCTAGTCCCAAACCCACTCGGTTAGACCCAAACCCATTCCGCTAGACTCAAACCCACTCCGCTAGACCCAAACCCACTCGGCTAGACCCAAACCCACTCGGCAAGACCCAAACTCACTCGGCTGGACCCAAACCCGCTCGGCAAGACCCAAACCCACACGGCTAGACCCAAACCCACTCGGCTAGACCCAAACCCACTAGGCTAGACCCAAACCCAATCGGCTAGACCCAAACCCACTCGGCTAGACCCAAACCCACTCGGCTAGACACAAACCCACTCGGCTAGACGCAAACCCACTCGGCTAGACCCAAACCCAGTTCGCTAGACCCAAACCCACTCGGGTAGACCCAACCTCACTCGGCTAGATCCAAACCCACTCGGCTAGACCCAAACCCACTCAGCTAAACCAAAACCCACTCGGCTAGACCCAAACCCACTCGGCTAGACCCAAACCCACTCGGCCTGACCCAAACCCACTCCGCTAGACCCAAACCCACTCGGCTCGACCCAAACACACTCCGCTAGACCCAAACCCACTCGGCTAGACCCAAATCCACTCCGCTAGTCCCAAACCCATTCCGCTAGACCCAAACCCGCTCCGCTAGACCCAAACCCACTCGGCTAGACCCAAACCCACTCGGCTAGACCCAAACCCACTCGGCTACACCCAAACCCACTCGGCTAGACCCAAACCCACTCGGCTAGACACAAACCCACTCGGCTACACCCAAACCCACTCGGCTAGACCCAAACCCACTCGGCTAGACCCAAACCCACTCCGCTATACCTAAACCCACTCCGCCAGACCCAAACCCACACCGCTAGACCCAAACCCACTCCTCTAGACCCAAACCCACTCCGCTAGAGGCAAACCCCCTCGGCTGGACCCAAATCACTCGGCTAGACCCAAACCCACTCGGCTTGACCCAAACCCACTCGGCTAGACCCAAACCCACTCGGCTAGACCCAACCCCACTCGGCTAGACCCAAACCCACTCGGCTAGACCCAAACCCATTTGGCTGGACCCAAACGCACTCGGCTACACCCAAACCCACTCCGCCAGACCCAAAGCCACTCCGCTAGACCCAAACCCAGTCGGCTAGACCCAAACCCACTCCGCTAGACCCAAACCCACTCGGCTAGAACCAAACCCCCTCGGCTAGACCCAAACCAACTCGGCTAGACCCAAACCCACTCGGCTGGACACAAACCCACTCGGCTAGACCCAAACCCACTCGGCTAGACACAAACCCACTCCACTGGACCCAAACCCACTCGGCTGGACCCAAACCCACTCCGATAGTCCCAAACACACTCCGCTAGACCCAAACACACTCCACTAGACCCCAACCCACTCGGCCAGACCCAAAGCCACTCCGCTAGACCCAAACCCACTCGGCTACACCCAAACCCACTCGGCTACACCCAAACCCTCTCGGCTAGACCCAAACCCACTCGGCTAGACCCAAACCCACTCCGCTAGACCCAAACCCTCTCCGCTAGAGCCAAACCCCCTCGGCTAGACCCAAACCCACTCGGCTAGACCCAAACCCACTTGGCTTGATCCAAACCCACTCGGCTAGACCCAAACCAACTCGGCTAGACCCAAACCCACTTGGCTAGACCCAAACGCACTCGGCTACACCCACACCCACTCCGCCAGACCCAAAGCCACTCCGCTAGACCCAAACCCAGTCGGCTAGACCCAACCCCACTCCGCTAGACCCAAACCCACTCGGCTAGAACCAAACCCACTCGGCTAGACCCAAACCCACTCGGCTAGACCCAAACCCACTCGGCTCGACCCAAACACACTCCGCTAGACCCAAACCCACTCGGCTAGACCCAAATCCACTCCGCTAGTCCCAAACCCACTCGGTTAGACCCAAACCCATTCCGCTAGACCCAAACCCACTCCGCTAGACCCAAACCCACTCGGCTAGACTCAAACCCACTCGGCCAGACCCAAACCCATTCCGCTAGACCCAAACCCACTCCGCTAGACCCAAACCCACTCGGCTAGACCCAAACCCACTCGGCCAGACCCAAACCCTCTCGGCTAGACCCAAACCCACTCCGCTAGACCCAAACCCACTCGACTAAACCCAAACCCACTCGGCTAGACCCAAACCCACTCGGCTAGACACAAACCCACTCCGCTAGACCTAAACCCAATCGGCTAGACCCAAACCCACACGGCTAGACCCAAACCCACTCCGCTAGACCCAAACCCACTCGGCTAGACCCAAACCCACTCGGCTCGAACCAAACCCACTCGGCTAGACCCAAACCCACTCGGCTAGACCCAAACCCACTCGGCTAGACCCAAACCCACTCGGCTAGACCCAAACCCACTCGGCTAGACACAAACCCACTCCGCTACACCCAAACCCACTCGGCTAGACCCAAACCCACACGGCTAGACCCAAACCCACTCCGCTAGACCCAAACCCACTCGGCTAGACCCAAACCCACTCCGATAGACCCAAACCCACTCGGCTAGACCCAAACCCACTCCGCTAGACCCAAACCCACTCGGCTCGACACAAACACACTCCGCTAGACCCAAACCCACTCGGCTAGACCCAAATCCACTCCGCTAGTCCCAAACCCACTCGGTTAGACCCAAACCCATTCCGCTAGACCCAAACCCACTCCGCTAGACCCAAACCCACTCGGCTAGACCCAAACCCACTCGGCAAGACCCAAACTCACTCCGCTAGACCCAAACCCTCTCCGCTAGAGGCAAACCCCCTCGGCTAGACCCAAACCCACTCGGCTAGACCCAAACCCACTTGGCTTGATCCAAACCCACTCGGCTAGACCCAAACCAACTCGGCTAGACCCAAACCCACTTGGCTAGACCCAAACGCACTCGGCTACACCCAAACCCACTCCGCCAGACCCAAAGCCACTCCGCTAGACCCAAACCCAGTCGGCAAAACCCAACCCCACTCCGCTAGACCCAAACCCACTCGGCTAGACCCAGATCCACTCCGCTAGTCCCAAACCCACTCGGTTAGACCCAAACCCATTCCGCTAGACACAAACCCACTCCGCTAGACCCAAACCCACTCGGCTAGACTCAAACCCACTCGGCCAGACCCAAACCCATTCCGCTAGACCCAAACCCACTCCGCTAGACCCAAACCCACCCGGCTAGACCCAAACCCACTCGGCCAGACCCAAACCCTCTCGGCTAGACCCAAACCCACTCCGCTAGACCCAAACCCACTCGACTAAACCCAAACCCACTCGGCTAGACCCAAACCCACTCGGCTAGACCCAAACCCACTCCGCTAGACCTAAACCCAATCGGCTAGACCCAAACCCACACGGCTAGACCCAAACCCACTCCGCTAGACCCAAACCCACTCGGCTAGACCCAAACCCACTCGGCTCGAACCAAACCCACTCGGCTAGACCCAAACCCACTCGGCTAGACCCAAACCCACTCGGCTAGACCCAAACCCACTCGGCTAGACACAAACCCACTCCGCTACACCCAAACCCACTCGGCTAGACCCAAACCCACACGGCTAGACCCAAACCCACTCCGCTAGACCCAAACCCACTCGGCTAGACCCAAACCCACTCCGATAGACCCAAACCCACTCGGCTAGACCCAAACCCACTCCGCTAGACCCAAACCCACTCGGCTCGACACAAACACACTCCGCTAGACCCAAACCCACTCGGCTAGACCCAAATCCACTCCGCTAGTCCCAAACCCACTCGGTTAGACCCAAACCCATTCCGCTAGACCCAAACCCACTCCGCTAGACCCAAACCCACTCGGCTAGACCCAAACCCACTCGGCAAGACCCAAACTCACTCGGCTGGACCCAAACCCGCTCGGCAAGACCCAAACCCACACGGCTAGACCCAAACCCACTCGGCTAAGGCTAGACCCAAACCCAATCGGCTAGACCCAAACCCACTCGGCTAGACCCAAACCCACTCGGCTAGACCCAAACCCACTCGGCTAGACCCAAACCCACTCGGCTAGACCCAAACCCAGTTCGCTAGACCCAAACCCACTCGGGTAGACCCAACCTCACTCGGCTAGATCCAAACCCACTCGGCTAGACCCAAACCCACTCAGCTAAACCCAAACCCACTCGGCTAGACACAAACCCACTCCGCTAGACCTAAACCCAATCGGCTAGACCCAAACCCACACGGCTAGACCCAAACCCACTCCGCTAGACCCAAACCCACTCGGCTAGACCCAAACCCACTCGGCTCGAACCAAACCCACTCGGCTAGACCCAAACCCACTCGGCTAGACCCAAACCCACTCGGCTAGACCCAAACCCACTCGGCTAGACCCAAACCCACTCGGCTAGACACAAACCCACTCCGCTACACCCAAACCCACTCGGCTAGACCCAAACCCACACGGCTAGACCCAAACCCACTCCGCTAGACCCAAACCCACTCGGCTAGACCCAAACCCACTCCGATAGACCCAAACCCACTCGGCTAGACCCAAACCCACTCCGCTAGACCCAAACCCACTCGGCTCGACACAAACACACTCTGCTAGACCCAAACCCACTCGGCTAGACCCAAATCCACTCCGCTAGTCCCAAACCCACTCGGTTAGACCCAAACCCATTCCGCTAGACCCAAACCCACTCCGCTAGACCCAAACCCACTCGGCTAGACCCAAACCCACTCGGCAAGACCCAAACTCACTCGGCTGGACCCAAACCCGCTCGGCAAGACCCAAACCCACACGGCTAGACCCAAACCCACTCGGCTAGACCCAAACCCACTAGGCTAGACCCAAACCCAATCGGCTAGACCCAAACCCACTCGGCTAGACCCAAACCCACTCGGCTAGACCCAAACCCACTCGGCTAGACCCAAACCCACTCGGCTAGACCCAAACCCAGTTCGCTAGACCCAAACCCACTCGGGTAGACCCAACCTCACTCGGCTAGATCCAAACCCACTCGGCTAGACCCAAACCCACTCAGCTAAACCAAAACCCACTCGGCTAGACCCAAACCCACTCGGCTAGACCCAAACCCACTCGGCCTGACCCAAACCCACTCCGCTAGACCCAAACCCACTCGGCTCGACCCAAACACACTCCGCTAGACCCAAACCCACTCGGCTAGACCCAAATCCACTCCGCTAGTCCCAAACCCATTCCGCTAGACCCAAACCCGCTCCGCTAGACCCAAACCCACTCGGCTAGACCCAAACCCACTCGGCCAGACCCAAACCCTCTCGGCTGGACCCAAACCCACTCCGCTAGACCCAAACCCACTCGGCTAAACCCAAACCCACTCGGCTAGACCCAAACCCACTCGGCTAGACCCAAACCCACTCCGCTAGACCCAAACCCAATCGGCTAGACCCAAACCCACACGGCTAGACCCAAACCCACTCCGCTAGACCCAAACCCACTCGGCTAGACCCAAACCCACTCGGCTAGACCCAAACCCACTCGGCTAGACACAAACCCACTCGGCTAAACCCAAACCCACTCGGCTAGACCCAAACCCACTCGTCTAGACCCAAACCCACTCCGCTAGACCCAAACCCAATCGGCTAGACCCAAACCCACTCGTCTAGACCCAAACCCACTCCGCTAGACCCAAACCCAATCGGCTAGACCCAAACCCACACGGCTAGACCCAAACCCACTCCGCTAGACCGAAACCCACTCGGCTAGACCCAAACCCACTCGGCTCGAACCAAACCCACTCGGCTAGACCCAAACCCACTCGGCTAGACCCAAACCCACTCGGCTAAACCCAAACCCACTCGGCTAGACCCAAACCCACTTGGCTTGATCCAAACCCACTCGGCTAGACCCAACCCAACTCGGCTAGACCCTAACCCACTCGGCTAGACCCAAACCCAGTCCGCTAGACACAAACCCACTCGGGTAGACCCAACCTCCCTCGGCTAGACCCAAACCCACTCCGCTAGACCCAAACCCACTCCGCTAGAGGCAATCCTCCTCAGCTGGACCCAAACCCACTCGGCTAGACCCAAACCCACTCGGCTTGACCCAAACCCACTCGGCTAGACCCAAACCCACTCGGCTAGACCCAACCCCACTCGGCTAGATCCGAACCCACTCGGCTAGACCCAAACCCATTCGGCTAGACCCAAACGCACTCGGCTACACCCAAAGCCACTCCGCCAGACCCAAAGCCACTCCACTAGACCCAAACCCAGTCGGCTAGACCCAAACCCACTCCGCTAGACCCAAACCCACTCGGCTAGAACCAAACCCACTCGGCTAGACCCAAACCCACTCGGCTAGACCCAAACCCACTCGGCTAGACACAAACCCACTCGGCCAGACCCAAACCCACTCGGCTAGACACAAACCCACTCGGCTACACCAAAACCCAATCGGCTAGACCCAAACCCACTCGGCTAGACCCAAACCCACTCCGCAAGACCCAAACCCACTCGGCTGGACCCAAACCCACTCCGATAGTCCCAAACCCACTCCGCTAGAGCCAAACACACTCCACTAGACCCCAACCCACTCGGCCAGACCCAAAGCCACTCCGCTAGACCCAAACCCACTCGGCTACACCCAAACCCACTCGGCTAGACCCAAACCCACTCGGCTAGACCCAAACCCACTCGGCTAGACCCAAACCCACTCCGCTAGACCCAAACCCTCTCCGCTAGAGGCAAACCCCCTCGGCTAGACCCAAACCCACTCGGCTAGACCCAAACCCACTCGGCTTGATCCAAACCCACTCGGCTAGACCCAACCCCACTTGGCTAGACCCAAACCAACTCGGCTAGACCCAAACCCACTTGGCTAGACCCAAACGCACTCGGCTACACCCAAACCCACTCCGCCAGACCCAAAGCCACTCCGCTAGACCCAAACCCAGTCGGCTAGACCCAAACCCACTCCGCTAGACCCAAACCCACTCGGCTAGAACCAAACCCACTCGACTAGACCCAAACCCACTCGGCTAGACTCAAACCCACTCGGCTAGACACAAACCCACTTGGCTAGACCCAAACCCACTCAGCTAGATACAAACCCACTCGGCTACACCAAAACCCACTCGGCTAGACCCAAACCCACTCGGCTAGACCCAAACCCACTCCGCTAGACCCAAACCCACTCGGCTGGACCCAAACCCAATCCGATAGTCCCAAACCCACTCCGCTAGACCCAAACACACTCCACTAGACCCCAACCCACTCGGCAAGACCCAAACACACTCGGCTAGACCCAAACCCGCTCAGCTAGACCCAAACCCACACGGCTAGACCCAAACCCACTCGGCTAGACCCAAACCCACTCGGCTAGACCCAAACCCACTCGGCTAGACCCAAACCCACTCGGCTAGACCCAAACCCAGTTTGCTAGACCCAAACCCAATCGGGTAGACCCAACCTCACTCGGCTAGATCCAAACCCAGTCGGCTAGACCCAAACCCACTCAGCTAAACCAAAACCCACTCGGCTAGACCCAAACCCACTCGGCTAGACCCAAACCCACTCGGCTAGACCCAAACCCACTCCGCTAGACCCAAACCCACTCGGCTCGACCCAAACACACTCCGCTAGACCCAAACCCACTCGGCTAGACACAAATCCACTCCGCTAGTCCCAAACCCACTCGGTTAGACCCAAACCCATTCCGCTAGACCCAAACCCACTCCGCTAGACCCAAACCCACTCGGCTAGACCCAAACCCACTCGGCCAGACCCAACCCCTCTCAGCTAGACCCAAACCCACTCCGCTAGACCCAAACCCACTCGGCTAAACCCAAACCCACTCGGCTAGACCCAAACCCACTCGGCTAGACCCAAACCCACTCCGCTAGACGCAAACCCAATCGGCTAGACCCAAACCCACTCGGCTAGACCCAAACCCACTCCGCTAGACCCAAACCCACTCGGCTAGACCCAAACCAACTCGGCTCGAACCAAACCCACTCGGCTAGACCCAAACCCACTCGGCTAGACCCAAACCCACTCGGCTAGACCCTAACCCACTCGGCTGGACCCAAACCCAGTCCGCTAGACACAAACCCACTCGGGTAGACCCAACCTCCCACGGCTAGATCCAAACCCACTCGGCTAGACCCAAACCCACTCAGCTAGACCCAAACCCACTTGGCTAGACCCAAACCCACTCGGCTAGACCCAAACCCACTCGGATAGACCCAAACCCACTCCGCTAGACCCAAACCCACTCGGCTCGAACCAAACCCACTCCGCTAGACCCAAACCCACTCGGCTAGACCCAAACCCACTCGGCTAGACCCAAACCCACTCGGCTAGACCCAACCTCACTCGGCTAGATCAAAACGCACTCGGCTAGACCCAAACCCACTCAGCTAGAACCAAACCCACTCGGCTAGACCCAAACCCACTCGGCTAGAACCAAACCCACTCGGCCAGACCCAAACCAACTCCGCTAGACCCAAACCCATTCGGCTTGACCCAAACCCACTCCGCTAGACCCAAACCCACTCGGCTGGGCCCAAACCCAATCCGATAGTCCCAAACCCACTCCGCTAGACCCAAACCCACTCCGCCATACCCAAACCCACTCCTCTACACCCAAACACACTCCACTAGACCCAAACCCACTCGGCTAGACCCAAACTCACTCGGCTAGACACAAACCCACTCGGCTAGACCAAAACCCACTCAGCTAGACCCAAACCCACTCGGCTAGACCGAAACCCACTCGGCTAGACCCAAACCCACTCGGCTAGACCCAAACCCACTCCGCTAGACCCAAACCCAATCGGCTAGACCCAAACCCAGTCCGCTAGACCCAAACCCACTCGGCTAGACCCAACCTCACTCGGCTAGATCCAAACCCACTCGGCTAGACCCAACCCCACTCGGCTAGACCCAAACACACTCGGCTAGACCCAAACCCATTCGGCTAGACCCAAACGCACTCGGCTACACCCAAACCCACTCCGCCAGACCCAAAGCCACTCCGCTAGACCCAAACCCAGTTGGCTAGACCCAAACCCACTCCGCTAGACCCAAACCCACACGGCTAGAACCAAACCCACTCCGCTAGACCCAAACCCACTCGGCTAGACCCAAACCCACTCGGCTAGACACAAACCCACTCGGCTAGACCCAAACCCAGTCGGCTAGACACAAACCCACTCGGCTACACCAAAACCCACTCGGCTAGACCCAAACCCACTCGTCTAGACCCAAACCCTCTCGGCTAGACCCAAACCCACTCCGCTAGATCCAAACCCACTCGTCTAGACCCAAACCCACTCCGCTAGACCCAAACACACTCCGCTAGACCCAAACCCCGTCGGCTAGACCCAAACCCACGCGGCTAGACCCAAACCCACTCGGCTAGACCCAAACCCACTCGGCTAGACCCAAACCCACTCCGCTAGACCCAAACCCACTCGGCTAGACCCAAACCCACTCCGCTATACCCAAACCCACTCCGCTAGACCAAAGCCCACTCCGCTAGACCCAAACCCACTCCGCTATACCCAAACCCACTCCTGTAGACCCAAACACACTCCACTAGACACAAACCCACTCGGCTAGACCCAAACCCACTCAGCTAGACCCAAACCCACTCGGCTAGACCGAAACCCACTCGGCTAGACCCAAACCCACTCGGCTAGACCCAAACCCACTCCGCTAGACCCAAACCCACTCGGCTAGACCCAAACCCAGTCTGCTAGACCCAAACCCACTCGGCTAGACCCAACCTCACTCGGCTAGATCCAAACCCACTCGGCTAGACCCAACCCCACTCGGCTAGACCCAAACACAGTCGGCTAGACCCAAACCCATTCGGCTAGACCCAAACGCACTCGGCTACACACAAACCCACTCCGCCAGACCCAAAGCCACTCCGCTAGACCCAAACCCAGTTGGCTAGACCCAAACCCACTCCGCTAGACCCAAACCCACACGGCTAGAACCAAACCCACTCGGCTAGACCCAAACCCACTCGGCTAGACCCAAACCCACTCGGCTAGACACAAACCCACTCGGCTAGACCCAAACCCAGTCGGCTAGACACAAACCCACTCGGCTACACCAAAACCCACTCGGCTAGACCCAAACCCACTCGTCTAGACCCAAACCCACTCGGGTAGACCCAAACCCACTCCGCTAGATCCAAACCCACTCGTCTAGACCCAAACCCACTCCGCTAGACCCAAACACACTCCGCTAGACCCAAACCCCGTCGGCTAGACCCAAACCCACGCGGCTAGACCCAAACCCACTCGGCTAGACCCAAACCCACTCGGCTAGACCCAAACCCACTCCGCTAGACCCAAACCCACTCGGCTAGACCCAACCCCACTCCGCTATACCCAAACCCACTCGGCTAGACCAAAGCCCACTCCGCTAGACCCAAACCCACTCCGCTATACCCAAACCCACTCCTGTAGACCCAAACACACTCCACTATACCCAAACCCACTCGGCTAGACCCAAACTCACTCGGCTAGACACAAACCCACTCGGCTAGACCAAAACCCACTCGGCTAGACCCAAACCCACTCGGCTAGACCCAAACCCACTCGGCTAGACACAAACCCACTCGGCTACACCAAAACCCAATCGGCTAGACCCAAACCCACTCGGCTAGACCCAAACCCACTCCGCAAGACCCAAACCCACTCGGCTGGACCCAAACCCACTCCGATAGTCCCAAACCCACTCCGCTAGAGCCAAACACACTCCACTAGACCCCAACCCACTCGGCCAGACCCAAAGCCACTCCGCTAGACCCAAACCCACTCGGCTACACCCAAACCCACTCGGCTAGACCCAAACCCACTCGGCTAGACCCAAACCCACTCGGCTAGACCCAAACCCACTCCGCTAGACCCAAACCCTCTCCGCTAGAGGCAAACCCCCTCGGCTAGACCCAAACCCACTCGGCTAGACCCAAACCCACTCGGCTTGATCCAAACCCACTCGCCAAACCCAACCCCACTCGGCTAGACCCAAACCAACTCGGCTAGACCCAAACCCACTTGGCTAGACCCAAACGCACTCGGCTACACCCAAACCCACTCCGCCAGACCCAAAGCCACTCCGCTAGACCCAAACCCAGTCGGCTAGACCCAAACCCACTCCGCTAGACCCAAACCCACTCGGCTAGAACCAAACCCACTCGGCTAGACCCAAACCCACTCGGCTAGACTCAAACCCACTCGGCTAGACACAAACCCACTCGGCTGGACCCAAACCCAATCCGATAGTCCCAAACCCACTCCGCTAGACCCAAACACACTCCACTAGACCCCAACCCACTCGGCAAGACCCAAACTCACTCGGCTAGACCCAAACCCGCTCAGCTAGACCCAAACCCACACGGCTAGACCCAAACCCACTCGGCTGGACCCAAACCCACTCGGCTAGACCCAAACCCAATCGGCTAGACCCAAACCCACTCGGCTAGACCCAAACCCACTCGGCTAGACCCAAACCCACTCGGCTAGACCCAAACCCAGTTTGCTAGACCCAAACCCAATCGGGTAGACCCAACCTCACTCGGCTAGATCCAAACCCACTCGGCTAGACCCAAACCCACTCAGCTAAACCAAAACCCACTCGGCTAGAACCAAACCCACTCGGCTAGACCCAAACCCACTCGGCTAGACCCAAACCCACTCCGCTAAACCCAAACCCACTCGGCTCGACCCAAACACACTCCGCTAGCCCCAAACCCACTCGGCTAGACCCAAATTCACTCCGCTAGTCCCAAACCCACTCGGTTAGATCCAAACCCATTCCGCTAGACCCAAACCCACTCCGCTAGACCCAAACCCACTCGGCTAGACCCAAACCCACTCGGCCAGACCCAAACCCTCTCGGCTAGACCCAAACCCACTCCGCTAGACCCAAACCCACTCGGCTAAACCCAAACCCACTCGGCTAGACCCAAACCCACTCGGCTAGACCCAAACCCACTCCGCTAGGCCCAAACCCAATCGGCTAGACCCAAACCCACTCGGCTAGACCCAAACCCACTCCGCTAGACCCAAACCCACTCGGCTAGACCCAAACCCACTCGGCTCGAACCAAACCCACTCGGCTAGACGCAAACCCACTCGGCTAGACCCAACCCACTCGGCTAGACCCAAACCCACTCGGCTAGACCCAAACCCACTCGGCTAGACCCAAACCACTCGGCTAGACCCAAACCCACTCGGCTAGACCCAAACCCACTCGGCTAGACCCAAACCCACTCCGCTAGACCCAAACCCTCTCCGCTAGAGGCAAACCCCCTCGGCTAGACCCAAACCCACTCGGCTAGACCCAAACCCACTCGGCTTGATCCAAACCCACTCGGCTAGACCCAACCCCACTCGGCTAGACCCAAACCAACTCGGCTAGACCCAAACCCACTTGGCTAGACCCAAACGCACTCGGCTACACCCAAACCCACTCCGCCAGACCCAAAGCCACTCCGTTAGACCCAAACCCAGTCGGCTAGACCCAAACCCACTCCGCTAGACCCAAACCCACTCGGCTAGAACCAAACCCACTCGGCTAGACCCAAACCCACTCGGCTAGACTCAAACCCACTCGGCTAGACACAAACCCACTTGGCTAGACCCAAACCCACTCAGCTAGACACAAACCCACTCGGCTACACCAAAACCCACTCGGCTAGACCCAAACCCACTCGGCTAGACCCAAACCCACTCCGCTAGACCCAAACCCGCTCGGCTGGACCCAAACCCAATCCGATAGTCCCAAACCCACTCCGCTAGACCCAAACACACTCCACTAGACCCCAACCCACTCGGCAAGACCCAAACTCACTCGGCTAGACCCAAACCCGCTCAGCTAGACCCAAACCCACACGGCTAGACCCAAACCCACTCGGCTGGACCCAAACCCACTCGGCTAGACCCAAACCCAATCGGCTAGACCCAAACCCACTCGGCTAGACCCAAACCCACTCGGCTAGACCCAAACCCACTCGGCTAGACCCAAACCCAGTTTGCTAGACCCAAACCCAATCGGGTAGACCCAACCTCACTCGGCTAGATCCAAACCCACTCGGCTAGACCCAAACCCACTCAGCTAAACCAAAACCCACTCGGCTAGAACCAAACCCACTCGGCTAGACCCAAACCCACTCGGCTAGACCCAAACCCACTCCGCTAAACCCAAACCCACTCGGCTCGACCCAAACACACTCCGCTAGCCCCAAACCCACTCGGCTAGACCCAAATTCACTCCGCTAGTCCCAAACCCACTCGGTTAGACCCAAACCCATTCCGCTAGACCCAAACCCACTCCGCTAGACCCAAACCCACTCGGCTAGACCCAAACCCACTCGGCCAGACCCAAACCCTCTCGGCTAGACCCAAACCCACTCCGCTAGACCCAAACCCACTCGGCTAAACCCAAACCCACTCGGCTAGACCCAAACCCACTCGGCTAGACCCAAACCCACTCGGCTAGGCCCAAACCCAATCGGCTAGACCCAAACCCACTCGGCTAGACCCAAACCCACTCCGCTAGACCCAAACCCACTCGGCTAGACCCAAACCCACTCGGCTCGAACCAAACCCACTCGGCTAGACCCAAACCCACTCGGCTAGACCCAACCCACTCGGCTAGACCCAAACCCACTCGGCTAGACCCAAACCCACTCGGCTAGACCCAAACCACTCGGCTAGACCCAAACCCACTCGGCTAGACCCAAACCCACTCGGCTAGACCCAAACCCACTCCGCTAGACCCAAACCCTCTCCGCTAGAGGCAAACCCCCTCGGCTAGACCCAAACCCACTCGGCTAGACCCAAACCCACTCGGCTTGATCCAAACCCACTCGGCTAGACCCAACCCCACTCGGCTAGACCCAAACCAACTCGGCTAGACCCAAACCCACTTGGCTAGACCCAAACGCACTCGGCTACACCCAAACCCACTCCGCCAGACCCAAAGCCACTCCGTTAGACCCAAACCCAGTCGGCTAGACCCAAACCCACTCCGCTAGACCCAAACCCACTCGGCTAGAACCAAACCCACTCGGCTAGACCCAAACCCACTCGGCTAGACTCAAACCCACTCGGCTAGACACAAACCCACTTGGCTAGACCCAAACCCACTCAGCTAGACACAAACCCACTCGGCTACACCAAAACCCACTCGGCTAGACCCAAACCCACTCGGCTAGACCCAAACCCACTCCGCTAGACCCAAACCCACTCGGCTGGACCCAAACCCAATCCGATAGTCCCAAACCCACTCCGCTAGACCCAAACACACTCCACTAGACCCCAACCCACTCGGAAAGACCCAAACTCACTCGGCTAGACCCAAACCCGCTCAGCTAGACCCAAACCCACACGGCTAGACCCAAACCCACTCAGCTAGACCCAAACCCACTCGGCTAGACCCAAACCCACTCGGCTAGACCCAAACCCACTCGGCTAGACCCAAACCCACTCGGCTAGACCCAAACCCACTCGGCTAGACCCAAACCCACTCGGCCAGACCCAAACCCAGTTTGCTAGACCCAAACCCACTCGGCTAGACCCAAACCCACTCAGCTAAACCAAAACCCACTCGGCTAGACCCAAACCCACTCGGCTAGACCCAAACCCACTTGGCTAGACCCAAACCCACTCCGCTAAACCCAAACCCACTCGGCTCGACCCAAACACACTCCGCTAGACCCAAACCCACTCGGCTAGACCCAAATCCACTCCGCTAGTCCCAAACCCACTCGGTTAGACCCAAACCCATTCCGCTAGACCCAAACCCACTCCGCTAGACCCAAACCCACTCGGCTAGACCCAAACCCACTCGGCCAGACCCAAACCCTCTTGGCTAGACCCAAACCCACTCCGCTAGACCCAAACCCACTCGGCTAAACCCAAACCCACTCGGCTAGACCCAAACCCACTCGGCTAGACCCAAACCCACTCCGCTAGACCCAAACCCAATCGGCTAGACCCAAACCCACTCGGCTAGACCCAAACCCAATCGGCTAGACCCAAACCCACTCGGCTAGACCCAAACCCACTCGGCTAGACCCAAACCCACTCGGCTAGACCCAAACCCACTCGGCTAGACCCAAACCCACTCGGCTAGACCCAAACCCAGTTTGCTAGACCCAAACCCAATCGGGTAGACCCAACCTCACTCGGCTAGATCCAAACCCACTCGGCTAGACCCAAACCCACTCAGCTAAACCAAAACCCACTCGGCTAGAACCAAACCCACTCGGCTAGACCCAAACCCACTCGGCTAGACCCAAACCCACTCCGCTAAACCCAAACCCACTCGGCTCGACCCAAACACACTCCGCTAGCCCCAAACCCACTCGGCTAGACCCAAATTCACTCCGCTAGTCCCAAACCCACTCGGTTAGACCCAAACCCATTCCGCTAGACCCAAACCCACTCCGCTAGACCCAAACCCACTCGGCTAGACCCATACCCACTCGGCCAGACCCAAACCCTCTCGGCTAGACCCAAACCCACTCCGCTAGACCCAAACCCACTCGGCTAAACCCAAACCCACTCGGCTAGACCCAAACCCACTCGGCTAGACCCAAACCCACTCCGCTAGGCCCAAACCCAATCGGCTAGACCCAAACCCACTCGGCTAGACCCAAACCCACTCCGCTAGACCCAAACCCACTCGGCTAGACCCAAACCCACTCGGCTCGAACCAAACCCACTCGGCTAGACCCAAACCCACTCGGCTAGACCCAACCCACTCGGCTAGACCCAAACCCACTCGGCTAGACCCAAACCCACTCGGCTAGACCCAAACCACTCGGCTAGACCCAAACCCACTCGGCTAGACCCAAACCCACTCGGCTAGACCCAAACCCACTCCGCTAGACCCAAACCCTCTCCGCTAGAGGCAAACCCCCTCGGCTAGACCCAAACCCACTCGGCTAGACCCAAACCCACTCGGCTTGATCCAAACCCACTCGGCTAGACCCAACCCCACTCGGCTAGACCCAAACCAACTCGGCTAGACCCAAACCCACTTGGCTAGACCCAAACGCACTCGGCTACACCCAAACCCACTCCGCCAGACCCAAAGCCACTCTGTTAGACCCAAACCCAGTCGGCTAGACCCAAACCCACTCCGCTAGACCCAAACCCACTCGGCTAGAACCAAACCCACTCGGCTAGACCCAAACCCACTCGGCTAGACTCAAACCCACTCGGCTAGACACAAACCCACTTGGCTAGACCCAAACCCACTCAGCTAGACACAAACCCACTCGGCTACACCAAAACCCACTCGGCTAGACCCAAACCCACTCGGCTAGACCCAAACCCACTCCGCTAGACCCAAACCCACTCGGCTGGACCCAAACCCAATCCGATAGTCCCAAACCCACTCCGCTAGACCCAAACACACTCCACTAGACCCCAACCCACTCGGAAAGACCCAAACTCACTCGGCTAGACCCAAACCCGCTCAGCTAGACCCAAACCCACACGGCTAGACCCAAACCCACTCAGCTAGACCCAAACCCACTCGGCTAGACCCAAACCCAATCGGCTAGACCCAAACCCACTCGGCTAGACCCAAACCCACTCGGCTAGACCCAAACCCACTCGGCTAGACCCAAACCCACTCGGCCAGACCCAAACCCAGTTTGCTAGACCCAAACCCACTCGGCTAGACCCAAACCCACTCGGCTAGACCCAAACCCACTCGGCTAGACCCAAACCCACTTGGCTAGACCCAAACCCACTCCGCTAAACCCAAACCCACTCGGCTCGACCCAAACACACTCCGCTAGACCCAAACCCACTCGGCTAGACCCAAATCCACTCCGCTAGTCCCAAACCCACTCGGTTAGACCCAAACCCATTCCGCTAGACCCAAACCCACTCCGCTAGACCCAAACCCACTCGGCTAGACCCAAACCCACTCGGCCAGACCCAAACCCTCTTGGCTAGACCCAAACCCACTCCGCTAGACCCAAACCCACTCGGCTAAACCCAAACCCACTCGGCTAGACCCAAACCCACTCGGCTAGACCCAAACCCACTCCGCTAGACCCAAACCCAATCGGCTAGACCCAAACCCACTCGGCTAGACCCAAACCCACTCCGCTAGACCCAAACCCACTCGGCTAGACCCAAACCCACTCCGCTAGACCCAAACCCACTCGGCTAGACCCAAACCCACTCGGCTAGACCCAACCCACTCGGCTAGACCCAAACCCACTCGGCTAGACCCAAACCCACTCGGCTAGACCCAAACCCACTCGGCTAGACCCGAACCCACTCGGCTAGACCCAAACCCACTCGGCTAGACCCTAACCCACTCGGCTAGACCCAAACCCAGTCCGCTAGACACAAACCCACTCGGGTAGACCCAACCTCCCACGGCTAGATCCAAACCCACTCGGCTAGACCCAAACCGACTCAGCTAGACCCAAACCCACTTGGCTAGACCCAAACCCACTCGGCTAGATCCAAACCCACTCGGATAGACCCAAACCCACTCCGCTAGACCCAAACCCACTCGGCTCGAACCAAACCCACTCCGCTAGACCCAAACCCACTCGGCTAGACCCAAACCCACTCGGCTAGACCCAAACCCACTCGGCTAGACCCAACCTCACTCGGCTAGATCAAAACGCACTCGGCTAGACCCAAACCCACTCAGCTAGAACCAAACCCACTCGGCTAGACCCAAACCCACTCGGCTAGAACCAAACCCACTCGGCCAGACCCAAACCAACTCCGCTAGACCCAAACCCATTCGGCTTGACCCAAACCCACTCCGCTAGACCCAAACCCACTCGGCTGGACCCAAACCCAATCCGATAGTCCCAAACCCACTCCGCTAGACCCAAACCCACTCCGCCATACCCAAACCCACTCCTCTACACCCAAACACACTCCACTAGACCCAAACCCACTCGGCTAGACCCAAACTCACTCGGCTAGACACAAACCCACTCGGCTAGACCAAAACCCACTCAGCTAGAACCAAACCCACTCGGCTAGACCCAAACCCACTCGGCTAGACCCAAACCCACTCGGCTAGACCCAAACCCACTCCGCTAGACCCAAACCCACTCGGCTAGACGCAAACCCAGTCCGCTAGACCCAAACCCACTCGGCTAGACCCAACCTCACTCGGCTAGAACCAAACCCACTCGGCTAGACCCAAACCCACTCGGCTAGTCCCAAACCCACTCGGCTAGACACAAACCCACTCGGCTAGACCCAAACCCACTCGGCTAGACACAAACCCACTCGGCTACACCAAAACCCACTCGGCTAGACCCAAACCCACTCGTCTAGACCCAAACCCTCTCGGCTAGACCCAAACCCACTCCGCTAGATCCAAACCCACTCGGCTAGACCCAAACCCACTCGGCTAGACCCAAACCCACTCGTCTAGACCCAAACCCACTCCGCTAGACCCAAACACACTCCGCTAGACCCAAACCCCGTCGGCTAGACCATAACCCACGCGGCTAGACGCAAACCCACTCGGCTAGATCCAAACCCACTCGGCTAGACCCAAACCCACTCCGCTAGACCCAAACCCACTCGGCTAGACCCAAACCCACTCGGCTGGACCCAAACCAACTCCGCCAGACCCAAACCACTCGGCTAGACCCAAACCCACTCGGCTAGACCCAAACCCACTCCGCTAGACCCAAACCCTCTCCGCTAGAGGCAAACCCCCTCGGCTAGACCCAAACCCACTCGGCTAGACCCAAACCCACTCGGCTTGATCCAAACCCACTCGGCTAGACCCAACCCCACTCGGCTAGACCCAAACCAACTCGGCTAGACCCAAACCCACTTGGCTAGACCCAAACGCACTCGGCTACACCCAAACCCACTCCGCCAGACCCAAAGCCACTCCGTTAGACCCAAACCCAGTCGGCTAGACCCAAACCCACTCCGCTAGACCCAAACCCACTCGGCTAGAACCAAACCCACTCGGCTAGACCCAAACCCACTCGGCTAGACTCAAACCCACTCGGCTAGACACAAACCCACTTGGCTAGACCCAAACCCACTCAGCTAGACACAAACCCACTCGGCTACACCAAAACCCGCTCGGCTAGACCCAAACCCACTCGGCTAGACCCAAACCCACTCCGCTAGACCCAAACCCACTCGGCTGGACCCAAACCCAATCCGATAGTCCCAAACCCACTCCGCTAGACCCAAACACACTCCACTAGACCACAACCCACTCGGCAAGACCCAAACTCACTCGGCTAGACCCAAACCCGCTCAGCTAGACCCAAACCCACACGGCTAGACCCAAACCCAATCGGCTAGACCCAAACCCACTCGGCTAGACCCAAACCCACTCGGCTAGACCCAAACCCACTCGGCTAGACCCAAACCCACTCGGCTAGACCCAAACCCAGTTTGCTAGACCCAAACCCACTCGGCTAGACCCAAACCCACTCAGCTAAACCAAAACCCAGTCGGCTAGACCCAAACCCACTCGGCTAGACCCAAACCCACTCGGCTAGACCCAAACCCACTCCGCTAAACCCAAACCCACTCGGCTCGACCCAAACACACTCCGCTAGACCCAAACCCACTCGGCTAGACCCAAATCCACTCCGCTAGTCCCAAACCCACTCGGTTAGACCCAAACCCATTCCGCTAGACCCAAACCCACTCCGCTAGACCCAAACCCACTCGGCTAGACCCAAACCCACTCGGCCAGACCCAAACCCTCTCGGCTAGACCCAAACCCACTCCGCTAGACCCAAACCCACTCGGCTAAACCCAAACCCACTCGGCTAGACCCAAACCCACTCGGCTAGACCCAAACCCACTCCGCTAGACCCAAACCCAATCGGCTAGACCCAAACCCACTCGGCTAGACCCAAACCCACTCCGCTAGACCCAAACCCACTCGGCTAGACCCAAACCCACTCGGCTCGAACCAAACCCACTCGGCTAGACCCAAACCCACTCGGCTAGACCCAACCCACTCGGCTAGACCCAAACCCACTCGGCTAGACCCAAACCCACTCGGCTAGACACAAACCCACTCCGCTACACCCAAACCCACTCGCTAGACCTAAACCCACACGGCTAGACCCAAACCCACTCCGCTAGACCCAAACCCACTCAGCTAGACCCAAACCCACTCCGATAGACCCAAACCCACTCGGCTAGACCCAAACCCACTCCGCTAGACCCAAACCCACTCCGCTATACCCAAACCCACTCCTCTAGACCCAAACACACTCAACCAGACACAAACCCACTCCTCCAGACCCAAACCCACTCGGCTATACCCAAACCCACTCGGCTAGACCCAAACCCACTCGGCTAGACCCAAACCCACTCGGCTAGACCCAAACCCACTCGGCTAGACCCTAACCCACTCGGCTAGACCCAAACCCAGTCCGCTAGACACAAACCCACTCGGGTAGACCCAACCTCCCACGGCTAGATCCAAACCCACTCGGCTAGACCCAAACCGACTCAGCTAGACCCAAACCCACTTGGCTAGACCCAAACCCACTCGGCTAGATCCAAACCCACTCGGATAGACCCAAACCCACTCCGCTAGACCCAAACCCACTCGGCTCGAACCAAACCCACTCCGCTAGACCCAAACCCACTCGGCTAGACCCAAACCCACTCGGCTAGACCCAAACCCACTCGGCTAGACCCAACCTCACTCGGCTAGATCAAAACGCACTCGGCTAGACCCAAACCCACTCAGCTAGAACCAAACCCACTCGGCTAGACCCAAACCCACTCGGCTAGAACCAAACCCACTCGGCCAGACCCAAACCAACTCCGCTAGACCAAAACCCACTCGGCTGGACCCAAACCCAATCCGATAGTCCCAAACCCACTCCGCTAGACCCAAACCCACTCCGCCATACCCAAACCCACTCCTCTACACCCAAACACACTCCACTAGACCCAAACCCACTCGGCTAGACCCAAACTCACTCGGCTAGACACAAACCCACTCGGCTAGACCAAAACCCACTCAGCTAGAACCAAACCCACTCGGCTAGACCGAAACCCACTCGGCTAGACCCAAACCCACTCGGCTAGACCCAAACCCACTCCGCTAGACCCAAACCCACTCGGCTAGACGCAAACCCAGTCCGCTAGACCCAAACCCACTCGGCTAGACCCAACCTCACTCGGCTTGAACCAAACCCACTCGGCTAGACCCAAACCCACTCGGCTAGCCCCAAACCCACTCGGCTAGACACAAACCCACTCGGCTAGACCCAAACCCACTCGGCTAGACACAAACCCACTCGGCTACACCAAAACCCACTCGGCTAGACCCAAACCCACTCGTCTAGACCCAAACCCTCTCGGCTAGACCCAAACCCAATCCGCTAGATCCAAACCCACTCGGCTAGACCCAAACCCACTCGGCTAGACCCAAACCCACTCGTCTAGACCCAAACCCACTCCGCTAGACCCAAACACACTCCGCTAGACCCAAACCCCGTCGGCTAGACCATAACCCACGCGGCTAGACCCAAACCCACTCGGCTAGAACCAAACCCACTCGGCCAGACCCAAACCAACTCCGCTAGACCAAAACCCACTCGGCTGGACCCAAACCCAATCCGATAGTCCCAAACCCACTCCGCTAGACCCAAACCCACTCCGCCATACCCAAACCCACTCCTCTACACCCAAACACACTCCACTAGACCCAAACCCACTCGGCTAGACCCAAACTCACTCGGCTAGACACAAACCCACTCGGCTAGACCAAAACCCACTCAGCTAGAACCAAACCCACTCGGCTAGACCGAAACCCACTCGGCTAGACCCAAACCCACTCGGCTAGACCCAAACCCACTCCGCTAGACCCAAACCCACTCGGCTAGACGCAAACCCAGTCCGCTAGACCCAAACCCACTCGGCTAGACCCAACCTCACTCGGCTTGAACCAAACCCACTCGGCTAGACCCAAACCCACTCGGCTAGCCCCAAACCCACTCGGCTAGACACAAACCCACTCGGCTAGACCCAAACCCACTCGGCTAGACACAAACCCACTCGGCTACACCAAAACCCACTCGGCTAGACCCAAACCCACTCGTCTAGACCCAAACCCTCTCGGCTAGACCCAAACCCAATCCGCTAGATCCAAACCCACTCGGCTAGACCCAAACCCACTCGGCTAGACCCAAACCCACTCGTCTAGACCCAAACCCACTCCGCTAGACCCAAACACACTCCGCTAGACCCAAACCCCGTCGGCTAGACCATAACCCACGCGGCTAGACCCAAACCCACTCGGCTAGATCCAAACCCACTCGGCTAGACCCAAACCCACTCCGCTAGACCCAAACCCACTCGGCTAGACCCAAACCCACTCCGCTATACCCAAACCCACTCCGCTAGACCAAAACCCACTCCGCTAGACCCAAGCCCACTCCGCTATACCCAAACCCACTCAGCTAAACCAAAACCCAGTCGGCTAGACCCAAACCCACTCGGCTAGACCCAAACCCACTCGGCTAGACCCAAACCCACTCCGCTAAACCCAAACCCACTCGGCTCGACCCAAACACACTCCGCTAGACCCAAACCCACTCGGCTAGACCCAAATCCACTCCGCTAGTCCCAAACCCACTCGGTTAGACCCAAACCCATTCCGCTAGACCCAAACCCACTCCGCTAGACCCAAACCCACTCGGCTAGACCCAAACCCACTCGGCCAGACCCAAACCCTCTCGGCTAGACCCAAACCCACTCCGCTAGACCCAAACCCACTCGGCTAAACCCAAACCCACTCGGCTAGACCCAAACCCACTCGGCTAGACCCAAACCCACTCCGCTAGACCCAAACCCAATCGGCTAGACCCAAACCCACTCGGCTAGACCCAAACCCACTCCGCTAGACCCAAACCCACTCGGCTAGACCCAAACCCACTCGGCTCGAACCAAACCCACTCGGCTAGACCCAAACCCACTCGGCTAGACCCAACCCACTCGGCTAGACCCAAACCCACTCGGCTAGACCCAAACCCACTCGGCTAGACACAAACCCACTCCGCTACACCCAAACCCACTCGCTAGACCTAAACCCACACGGCTAGACCCAAACCCACTCCGCTAGACCCAAACCCACTCAGCTAGACCCAAACCCACTCCGCTAGACCCAAACCCACTCGGCTAGACCCAAACCCACTCCGCTAGACCCAAACCCACTCCGCTATACCCAAACCCACTCCTCTAGACCCAAACACACTCAACCAGACACAAACCCACTCCTCCAGACCCAAACCCACTCGGCTATACCCAAACCCACTCGGCTAGACCCAAACCCACTCGGCTAGACCCGAACCCACTCGGCTAGACCCAAACCCACTCGGCTAGACCCTAACCCACTCGGCTAGACCCAAACCCAGTCCGCTAGACACAAACCCACTCGGGTAGACCCAACCTCCCACGGCTAGATCCAAACCCACTCGGCTAGACCCAAACCGACTCAGCTAGACCCAAACCCACTTGGCTAGACCCAAACCCACTCGGCTAGATCCAAACCCACTCGGATAGACCCAAACCCACTCCGCTAGACCCAAACCCACTCGGCTCGAACCAAACCCACTCCGCTAGACCCAAACCCACTCGGCTAGACCCAAACCCACTCGGCTAGACCCAAACCCACTCGGCTAGACCCAACCTCACTCGGCTAGACCCAAACCCACTCAGCTAGAACCAAACCCACTCGGCTAGACCCAAACCCACTCGGCTAGAACCAAACCCACTCGGCCAGACCCAAACCAACTCCGCTAGACCCAAACCCACTCGGCTGGACCCAAACCCAATCCGATAGTCCCAAACCCACTCCGCTAGACCCAAACCCACTCCGCCATACCCAAACCCACTCCTCTACACCCAAACACACTCCACTAGACCCAAACCCACTCGGCTAGACCCAAACTCACTCGGCTAGACACAAACCCACTCGGCTAGACCAAAACCCACTCAGCTAGAACCAAACCCACTCGGCTAGACCGAAACCCACTCGGCTAGACCCAAACCCACTCGGCTAGACCCAAACCCACTCCGCTAGACCCAAACCCACTCGGCTAGACGCAAACCCAGTCCGCTAGACCCAAACCCACTCGGCTAGACCCAACCTCACTCGGCTAGAACCAAACCCACTCGGCTAGACCCAAACCCACTCGGCTAGCCCCAAACCCACTCGGCTAGACACAAACCCACTCGGCTAGACCCAAACCCACTCGGCTAGACACAAACCCACTCGGCTACACCAAAACCCACTCGGCTAGACCCAAACCCACTCGTCTAGACCCAAACCCTCTCGGCTAGACCCAAACCCAATCCGCTAGATCCAAACCCACTCGGCTAGACCCAAACCCACTCGGCTAGACCGAAACCCACTCGTCTAGACCCAAACCCACTCCGCTAGACCCAAACACACTCCGCTAGACCCAAACCCCGTCGGCTAGACCATAACCCACGCGGCTAGACCCAAACCCACTCGGCTAGATCCAAACCCACTCGGCTAGACCCAAACCCACTCCGCTAGACCCAAACCCACTCGGCTAGACCCAAACCCACTCCGCTATACCCAAACCCACTCCGCTAGACCAAAACCCACTCCGCTAGACCCAAGCCCACTCCGCTATACCCAAACCCACTCCTGTAGACCCAAACACACTCCACTAGACCCAAACCCACTCGGCTAGACCCAAACCCACTCGGCTAGACCCAAACCCACTCGGCTAGAACCAAACCCACTCGGCCAGACCCAAACCAACTCCGCTAGACCCAAACCCACTCGGCTGGACCCAAACCCAATCCGATAGTCCCAAACCCACTCCGCTAGACCCAAACCCACTCCGCCATACCCAAACCCACTCCTCTACACCCAAACACACTCCACTAGACCCAAACCCACTCGGCTAGACCCAAACTCACTCGGCTAGACACAAACCCACTCGGCTAGACAAAAACCCACTCAGCTAGAACCAAACCCACTCGGCTAGACCGAAACCCACTCGGCTAGACCCAAACCCACTCGGCTAGACCCAAACCCACTCCGCTAGACCCAAACCCACTCGGCTAGACGCAAACCCAGTCCGCTAGACCCAAACCCACTCGGCTAGACCCAACCTCACTCGGCTAGAACCAAACCCACTCGGCTAGACCCAAACCCACTCGGCTAGCCCCAAACCCACTCGGCTAGACACAAATCCACTCGGCTAGACCCAAACCCACTCGGCTAGACACAAACCCACTCGGCTACACCAAAACCCACTCGGCTAGACCCAAACCCACTCGTCTAGACCCAAACCCTCTCGGCTAGACCCAAACCCAATCCGCTAGATCCAAACCCACTCGGCTAGACCCAAACCCACTCGGCTAGACCCAAACCCACTCGTCTAGACCCAAACCCACTCCGCTAGACCCAAACACACTCCGCTAGACCCAAACCCCGTCGGCTAGACCATAACCCACGCGGCTAGACCCAAACCCACTCGGCTAGATCCAAACCCACTCGGCTAGACCCAAACCCACTCCGCTAGACCCAAACCCACTCGGCTAGACCCAAACCCACTCCGCTATACCCAAACCCACTCCGCTAGACCAAAACCCACTCCGCTAGACCCAAGCCCACTCCGCTATACCCAAACCCACTCCTGTAGACCCAAACACACTCCACTAGACCCAAACCCACTCGGCTAGACCCAAACTCACTCGGCTAGACACAAACCCACTCGGCTAGACCAAAACCCACTCGGCTAGACCCAAACCCACTCGGCTAGACCCAAACCCACTCGGCTAGACCCAAACTCACTCGGCTAGACCCAAACCCGCTCCGCTAGACCCAAACCCACTCGGCTAGACCCAAACCCAGTCCGCTAGACCCAAACCCACTCGGCTAGACCCAACCTCACTCAGCTAGATCGAAACGCACTCGGCTAGACCCAAACCCACTCAGCTAGAACCAAACCCACTCGGCTAGACCCAAACCCACTCGGCTAGAACCAAACCCACTCGGCCAGACCCAAACCAACTCCGCTAGACCCAAACCCATTCGGCTCGACCCAAACCCACTCCGCTAGACCCAAACCCACTCGGCTGGACCCAAATCCACTCCGCTAGTCCCAAACCCACGCGGCTAGACCCAAACCCATTCCGCTAGACCCAAACCCACTCGGCTAGACCCAAACTCACTCCGCTAGACCCAAACCCACTCCGCTAGACCAAAACCCACTCCGCTAGACCCAAACCCACTCCGCTATACCCAAACCCACTCCTCTACACCCAAACACACTCCACTAGACCCAAACCCACTCGGCTCAACCCAAACCCAGTCCGCTAGACACAAACCCACTCGGGTAGACCCAACCTCCCACGACTAGATCCAAACCCACTTGGCTAGACCCAAACCCACTCAGTTAGACCCAAACCCACTTGGCTAGACCCAAACCCACTCGGCTAGACCCAAACCCACTCGGATAGACCCAAACCCACTCGGATAGACCCAAACCCACTCGGCTAGACCCAAACCCACTCGGCTAGACCCAAACCCACTCCGCTGGACCCAAACCCACTCGGCTAGACCCAAACCCACTCCACAAGACCCAAACCCACTCGGCTGGACCCAAACCCACTCCGATAGTCCCAAACCCACTCCGCTAGAGCCAAACACACTCCACTAGACCCCAACCCACTCGGCCAGACCCAAAGCCACTCCGCTAGCCCCAAACCCACTCGGCTACACCCAAACCCACTCGGCTAGACCCAAACCCACTCGGCTAGACCCAAACCCACTCGGCTAGACCCAAACCCACTCCGCTAGACCCAAACCCTCTCCACTAGAGGCAAACCCCCTCGGCTAGACCCAAACCCACTCGGCTAGACCCAAACCCACTCGGCTTGATCCAAACCCACTTGGCTAGACCCAACCCCACTCGGCTAGACCCAAACCAACTCGGCTAGACCCAAACCCACTTGGCTAGACCCAAACGCACTCGGCTACACCCAAACCCACTCCGCCAGACCCAAAGCCACTCCGCTAGACCCAAACCCAGTTGGCTAGACCCAAACCCACTCCGCTAGACCCAAACCCACTCGGCTAGAACCAAACCCACTCGGCTAGACCCAAACCCACTCGGCTAGACTCAAACCCACTCGGCTAGACACAAACCCACTCGGCTGGACCCAAACCCAATCCGATAGTCCCAAACCCACTCCGCTAGACCCAAACACACTCCACTAGACCCCAACCCACTCGGCAAGACCCAAACTCACTCGGCTAGACCCAAACCCGCTCAGCTAGACCCAAACCCACACGGCTAGACCCAAACCCACTCGGCTGGACCCAAACCCACTCGGCTAGACCCAAACCCAATCGGCTAGACCCAAACCCACTCGGCTAGACCCAAACCCACTCGGCTAGACCCAAACCCACTCGGCTAGACCCAAACCCACTCGGCTAGACCCAAACCCAGTTTGCTAGACCCAAACCCAATCGGGTAGACCCAACCTCACTCGGCTAGATCCAAACCCACTCGGCTAGACCCAAACCCACTCAGCTAAACCAAAACCCACTCGGCTAGAACCAAACCCACTCGGCTAGACCCAAACCCACTCGGCTAGACCCAAACCCACTCCGCTAAACCCAAACCCACTCGGCTCGACCCAAACACACTCCGCTAGACCCAAACCCACTCGGCTAGACCCAAATCCACTCCGCTAGTCCCAAACCCACTCGGTTAGACCCAAACCCATTCCGCTAGACCCAAACCCACTCCGCTAGACCCAAACCCACTCGGCTAGACCCAAACCCACTCGGCCAGACCCAAACCCTCTCGGCTAGACCCAAACCCACTCCGCTAGACCCAAACCCACTCGGCTAAACCCAAACCCACTCGGCTAGACCCAAACCCACTCGGCTAGACCCAAACCCACTCCGCTAGGCCCAAACCCAATCGGCTAGACCCAAACCCACTCGGCTAGACCCAAACCCACTCCGCTAGACCCAAACCCACTCGGCTAGACCCAAACCCACTCGGCTCGAACCAAACCCACTCGGCTAGACCCAAACCCACTCGGCTAGACCCAACCCACTCGGCTAGACCCAAACCCACTCGGCTAGACCCAAACCCACTCGGCTAGACCCAAACCACTCGGGTAGACCCAAACCCACTCGGCTAGACCCAAACCCACTCGGCTAGACCCAAACCCACTCCGCTAGACCCAAACCCTCTCCGCTAGAGGCAAACCCCCTCGGCTAGACCCAAACCCACTCCGCTAGACCCAAACCCACTCGGCTAGACCCAAACCCACTCGGCTTGACCCAAACCCACTCAGCTAGACACAAACCCACTCGGCTACACCAAAACCCACTCGGCTAGACCCAAACCCACTCGGCTAGACCCAAACCCACTCCGCTAGACCCAAACCCACTCGGCTGGACCCAAACCCAATCCGATAGTCCCAAACCCACTCCGCTAGACCCAAACACACTCCACTAGACCCCAACCCACTTGGCAAGACCCAAACTCACTCGGCTAGACCCAAACCCGCTCAGCTAGACCCAAACCCACACGGCTAGACCCAAACCCACTCAGCTAGACCCAAACCCACTCGGCTAGACCCAAACCCAATCGGCTAGACCCAAACCCACTCGGCTAGACCCAAACCCACTCGGCTAGACCCAAACCCACTCGGCTAGACCGAAACCCACTCGGCTAGACCCAAACCCAGTTTGCTAGACCCAAACCCACTCGGCTAGACCCAAACACACTCAGCTAAACCAAAACCCACTCGGCTAGACCCAAACCCACTCGGCTAGACCCAAACCCACTCGGCTAGACCCAAACCCACTCCGCTAAACCCAAACCCACTCGGCTCGACCCAAACACACTCCGCTAGACCCAAACCCACTCGGCTAGACCCAAATCCACTCCGCTAGTCCCAAACCCACTCGGTTAGACCCAAACCCATTCCGCTAGACCCAAACCCACTCCGCTAGACCCAAACCCACTCGGCTAGACCCAAACCCACTCGGCCAGACCCAAACCCTCTCGGCTAGACCCAAACCCACTCCGCTAGACCCAAACCCACTCGGCTAAACCCAAACCCACTCGGCTAGACCCAAACCCACTCGGCTAGACCCAAACCCACTCCGCTAGACCCAAACCCAATCGGCTAGACCCAAACCCACTCGTCTAGACCCAAACCCACTCCGCTAGACCCAAACCCACTCAGCTAGACCCAAACCCACTCGGCTCGAACCAAACCCACTCGGCTAGACCCAAACCCACTCGGCTAGACCCAACCCACTCGGCTAGACCCAAACCCACTCGGCTAGACCCAAACCCACTCGGCTAGACACAAACCCACTCCGCTACACCCAAACCCACTCGGCTAGACCCAAACCCACTCCGCTAGACCGAAACCCACTCGGCTAGACCCAAACCCACTCCGATAGACCCAAACCCACTCGGCTAGACCCAAACCCACTCCGCTAGACCCAAACCCACTCCGCTATACCCAAACCCACTCCTCTAGACCCAAACACACTCAACCAGACACAAACCCACTCCTCTAGACCCAAACCCACTCGGCTAGACCCAAACCCACTCGGCTAGACCCAAACCCACTCGGCTAGACCCGAACCCACTCGGCTAGACCCAAACCCACTCGGCTAGACCCTAACCCACTCGGCTAGACCCAAACCCAGTCCGCTAGACACAAACCCACTCGGGTAGACCCAACCTCCCACGGCTAGATCCAAACCCACTCGGCTAGACCCAAACCGACTCAGCTAGACCCAAACCCACTTGGCTAGACCCAAACCCACTCGGCTAGATCCAAACGCACTCGGCTAGACCCAAACCCACTCAGCTAGAACCAAACCCACTCGGCTAGACCCAAACCCACTCGGCTAGAACCAAACCCACTCGGCCAGACCCAAACCAACTCCGCTAGACCCAAACCCATTCGGCTTGACCCAAACCCACTCCGCTAGACCCAAACCCACTCGGCTGGACCCAAACCCAATCCGATAGTCCCAAACCCACTCCGCTAGACCCAAACCCACTCCGCCATACCCAAACCCACTCCTCTACACCCAAACACACTCCACTAGACCCAAACCCACTCGGCTAGACCCAAACTCACTCGGCTAGACACAAACCCACTCGGCTAGACCAAAACCCACTCAGCTAGAACGAAACCCACTCGGCTAGACCGAAACCCACTCGGCTAGACCCAAACCCACTCGGCTAGACCCAAACCCACTCCGCTAGACCCAAACCCACTCGGCTAGACGCAAACCCAGTCCGCTAGACCCAAACCCACTCGGCTAGACCCAACCTCACTCGGCTAGAACCAAACCCACTCGGCTAGACCCAAACCCACTCGGCTAGACCCAAACCCACTCGGCTAGACACAAACCCACTCGGCTAGACCCAAACCCACTCGGCCAGACACAAACCCACTCGGCTACACCAAAACCCACTCGGCTAGACCCAAACCCACTCGTCTAGACCCAAACCCTCTCGGCTAGACCCAAACCCACTCGGCTAGACCCAAACTCACTCGGCTAGACACAAACCCACTCGGCTAGACCAAAACCCACTCGGCTAGACCCAAACCCACTCGGCTAGACCCAAACCCACTCGGCTAGACCCAAACTCACTCGGCTAGACCCAAACCCGCTCCGCTAGACCCAAACCCACTCGGCTAGACCCAAACCCAGTCCGCTAGACCCAAACCCACTCGGCTAGACCCAACCTCACTCAGCTAGATCGAAACGCACTCGGCTAGACCCAAACCCACTCAGCTAGAACCAAACCCACTCGGCTAGACCCAAACCCACTCGGCTAGAACCAAACCCACTCGGCCAGACCCAAACCAACTCCGCTAGACCCAAACCCATTCGGCTCGACCCAAACCCACTCCGCTAGACCCAAACCCACTCGGCTGGACCCAAATCCACTCCGCTAGTCCCAAACCCACGCGGCTAGACCCAAACCCATTCCGCTAGACCCAAACCCACTCGGCTAGACCCAAACTCACTCCGCTAGACCCAAACCCACTCCGCTAGACCAAAACCCACTCCGCTAGACCCAAACCCACTCCGCTATACCCAAACCCACTCCTCTACACCCAAACACACTCCACTAGACCCAAACCCACTCGGCTCAACCCAAACCCAGTCCGCTAGACACAAACCCACTCGGGTAGACCCAACCTCCCACGACTAGATCCAAACCCACTCGGCTAGACCCAAACCCACTCAGCTAGACCCAAACCCACTTGGCTAGACCCAAACCCACTCGGCTAGACCCAAACCCACTCGGATAGACCCAAACCCACTCGGATAGACCCAAACCCACTCGGCTAGACCCAAACCCACTCGGCTAGACCCAAACCCACTCCGCTGGACCCAAACCCACTCGGCTAGACCCAAACCCACTCGGCTAGACCCGAACCCACTCGGGTAGACCCAAACACACTCGGCTAGACCCTAACCCACTCGGCTAGACCCAAACCCAGTCCGCTAGACACAGACCCACTCGGGTAGACCCAACCTCCCACGGCTAGATCCAAACCCACTCGGCTAGACCCAAACCGTCTCAGCTAGACCCAAACCCACTTGGCTAGACCCAAACCCACTCGGCTAGATCCAAACCCACTCGGATAGACCCAAACCCACTCCGCTAGACCCAAACCCACTCGGCTCGAACCAAACCCACTCCGCTAGACCCAAACCCACTCGGCTAGACCCAAACCCACTCGGCTAGACCCAAACCCACTCGGCTAGACCCAACCTCACTCGGCTAGATCAAAACGCACTCGGCTAGACCCAAACCCACTCAGCTAGAACCAAACCCACTCGGCTAGACCCAAACCCATTCGGCTTGACCCAAACCCACTCCGCTAGACCCAAACCCACTCGGCTGGACCCAAACCCAATCCGATAGTCCCAAACCCACTCCGCTAGACCCAAACCCACTCCGCCATACCCAAACCCACTCCTCTACACCCAAACACACTCCACTAGACCCAAACCCACTCGGCTAGACCCAAACCCACTCCGCTAGACCCAAACCCACTCGGCTAGACCCAAACCCACTCCGCTAGACCCAAACCCACTCGGCTAGACCCAAACCCACTCCGCTATACCCAAACCCACTCCGCTAGACCAAAACCCACTCCGCTAGACCCAAGCCCACTCCGCTATACCCAAACCCACTCCTGTAGACCCAAACACACTCCACTAGACCCAAACCCACTCGGCTAGACCCAAACTCACTCGGCTAGACACAAACCCACTCGGCTAGGCCAAAACCCACTCGGCTAGACCCAAACCCACTCGGCTAGACCCAAACCCACTCGGCTAGACCCAAACTCACTCGGCTAGACCCAAACCCGCTCCGCTAGACCCAAACCCACTCGGCTAGACCCAAACCCAGTCCGCTAAACCCAAACCCACTCGGCTAGACCCAACCTCACTCAGCTAGATCGAAACGCACTCGGCTAGACCCAAACCCACTCAGCTAGAACCAAACCCACTCGGCTAGACCCAAACCCACTCGGCTAGAACCAAACCCACTCGGCCAGACCCAAACCAACTCCGCTAGACCCAAACCCATTCGGCTCGACCCAAACCCACTCCGCTAGACCCAAACCCACTCGGCTGGACCCAAATCCACTCCGCTAGTCCCAAACCCACGCGGCTAGACCCAAACCCATTCCGCTAGACCCAAACCCACTCGGCTAGACCCAAACTCACTCCGCTAGACCCAAACCCACTCCGCTAGACCAAAACCCACTCCGCTAGACCCAAACCCACTCCGCTATACCCAAACCCACTCCTCTACACCCAAACACACTCCACTAGACCCAAACCCACTCGGCTCAACCCAAACCCAGTCCGCTAGACACAAACCCACTTGGGTAGACCCAACCTCCCACGACTAGATCCAAACCCACTCGGCTAGACCCAAACCCACTCAGCTAGACCCAAACCCACTTGGCTAGACCCAAACCCACTCGGCTAGACCCAAACCCACTCGGCTAGACCCAAACCCACTCGGATAGACCCAAACCCACTCGGATAGACCCAAACCCACTCGGCTAGACCCAAACCCACTCGGCTAGACCCAAACCCACTCCGCTGGACCCAAACCCACTCGGCTAGACCCAAACCCAGTCCGCTAGACCCAAACCCACTCGGGTAGACCCAACCTCACTCGGCTAGATCCAAACCCAGTCGGCTAGACCCAAACCCACTCAGCTAAACCCAAACCCACTCGGCTAGACCCAAACCCACTCGGCTAGACCCAAACCCACTCGGATAGTCCCAAACCCACTCCGCGAGACCCAAACCCACTCGGCTCAACCCAAACCCACTCCGCTAGACCCAAACCCACTCGGCTAGACCCAAACCCACTCCGCTAGACCCAAACCCACTCGGCTAGACCCAAACCCACTCGGATAGACCCAAACCCACTCCGCTATACCCAAACCCACTCGCCTACACTAAAACCCACTCCGCTAGAACCAAAGCCACTCCGCTAGACACAAACCCACTCGGCTAGACCCAAACCCACTCGGCTAGACCCAAACCCACTCGGCTAGACCCAACCCCACACGGCTAGACCCAATCCCACTCCGCAAGACCCAAACCCACTCGGCTAGACCCAAACCCAGTCCGCTAGACCCAAACCCACTCGGCTAGACCCAACCTCACTCGGCTAGATCAAAACGCACTCGGCTAGACCCAAACCCACTCAGCTAGAACCAAACCCACTCGGCTAGACCCAAACCCACTCGGCTAGAACCAAACCCACTCGGCCAGACCCAAACCAACTCCGCTAGACCCAAACCCATTCGGCTTGACCCAAACCCACTCCGCTAGACCCAAACCCACTCGGGTGGACCCAAATCCACTCCGCTAGTCCCAAACCCACTCCGCTAGACCCAAACCCATTCCGCTAGACCAAAACCCACTCCGCTAGACCCAAACCCACTCCGCTATACCCAAACCCACTCCTCTACACCCAAACACACTCCACTAGACCCAAACCCACTCGGCTCAACCCAAACCCAGTCCGCTAGACACAAACCCACTCGGGTAGACCCAACCTCCCACGACTAGATCCAAACCCACTCGGCTAGACCCAAACCCACTCAGCTAGACCCAAACCCACTTGGCTAGACCCAAACCCACTCGGCTAGACCCAAACCCACTCGGATAGACCCAAACCCACTCGGATAGACCCAAACCCACTCGGCTAGACCCAAACCCACTCGGCTAGACCCAAACTCACTCGGCTAGACCCAAACCCGCTCCGCTAGACCCAAACCCACTCGGCTAGACCCAAACCCAGTCCGCTAAACCCAAACCCACTCGGCTAGACCCAACCTCACTCAGCTAGATCGAAACGCACTCGGCTAGACCCAAACCCACTCAGCTAGAACCAAACCCACTCGGCTAGACCCAAACCCACTCGGCTAGAACCAAACCCACTCGGCCAGACCCAAACCAACTCCGCTAGACCCAAACCCATTCGGCTCGACCCAAACCCACTCCGCTAGACCCAAACCCACTCGGCTGGACCCAAATCCACTCCGCTAGTCCCAAACCCACGCGGCTAGACCCAAACCCATTCCGCTAGACCCAAACCCACTCGGCTAGACCCAAACTCACTCCGCTAGACCCAAACCCACTCCGCTAGACCAAAACCCACTCCGCTAGACCCAAACCCACTCCGCTATACCCAAACCCACTCCTCTACACCCAAACACACTCCACTAGACCCAAACCCACTCGGCTCAACCCAAACCCAGTCCGCTAGACACAAACCCACTTGGGTAGACCCAACCTCCCACGACTAGATCCAAACCCACTCGGCTAGACCCAAACCCACTCAGCTAGACCCAAACCCACTTGGCTAGACCCAAACCCACTCGGCTAGACCCAAACCCACTCGGATAGACCCAAACCCACTCGGATAGACCCAAACCCACTCGGCTAGACCCAAACCCACTCGGCTAGACCCAAACCCACTCCGCTGGACCCAAACCCACTCGGCTAGATCCAAACCCAGTCGGCTAGACCCAAACCCACTCAGCTAAACCCAAACCCACTCAGCTAGACCCAAACCCACTCGGCTAGACCCAAACCCACTCGGATAGTCCCAAACCCACTCCGCGAGACCCAAACCCACTCGGCTCAACCCAAACCCACTCCGCTAGACCCAAACCCACTCGGCTAGACCCAAACCCACTCCGCTAGACCCAAACCCACTCGGCTAGACCCAAACCCACTCGGATAGACCCAAACCCACTCCGCTATACCCAAACCCACTTGCCTACACTAAAACCCACTCCGCTAGAACCAAAGCCACTCCGCTAGACACAAACCCACTCGGCTAGACCCAAACCCACTCGGCTAGACCCAAACCCACTCGGCTAGACCCAACCCCACACGGCTAGACCCAATCCCACTCCGCAACACCCAAACCCACTCGGCTAGACCCAAACCCAGTCCGCTAGACCCAAACCCACTCGGCTAGACCCAACCTCACTCGGCTAGATCAAAACGCACTCGGCTAGACCCAAACCCACTCAGCTAGAACCAAACCCACTCGGCTAGACCCAAACCCACTCGGCTAGAACCAAACCCACTCGGCCAGACCCAAACCAACTCCGCTAGACCCAAACCCATTCGGCTTGACCCAAACCCACTCCGCTAGACCCAAACCCACTCGGCTGGACCCAAATCCACTCCGCTAGTCCCAAACCCACTCCGCTAGACCCAAACCCATTCCGCTAGACCAAAACCCACTCCGCTAGACCCAAACCCACTCCGCTATACCCAAACCCACTCCTCTACACCCAAACACACTCCACTAGACCCAAACCCACTCGGCTCAACCCAAACCCAGTCCGCTAGACACAAACCCACTCGGGTAGACCCAACCTCCCACGACTAGATCCAAACCCACTCGGCTAGACCCAAACCCACTCAGCTAGACCCAAACCCACTTGGCTAGACCCAAACCCACTCGGCTAGACCCAAACCCACTCGGATAGACCCAAACCCACTCGGATAGACCCAAACCCACTCGGCTAGACCCAAACCCACTCGGCTAGACCCAAACCCACTCCGCTGGACCCAAACCCACTCGGCTAGACCCAAACCCACTCGGCTAGACCCGAACCCACTCGGGTAGACCCAAACCCACTCGGCTAGACCCTAACCCACTCGGCTAGACCCAAACCCAGTCCGCTAGACACAAACCCACTCGGTTAGACCCAACCTCCCACGGCTAGATCCAAACCCACTCGGCTAGACCCAAACCGTCTCAGCTAGACCCAAACCCACTTGGCTAGACCCAAACCCACTCGGCTAGATCCAAACCCACTCGGATAGACCCAAACCCACTCCGCTAGACCCAAACCCACTCGGCTCGAACCAAACCCACTCCGCTAGACCCAAACCCACTCGGCTAGACCCAAACCCACTCGGCTAGACCCAAACCCACTCGGCTAGACCCAACCTCACTCGGCTAGATCAAAACGCACTCGGCTAGACCCAAACCCACTCAGCTAGAACCAAACCCACTCGGCTAGACCCAAACCCACTCGGCTAGAACCAAACCCACTCGGCCAGACCCAAACCAACTCCGCTAGACCCAAACCCATTCGGCTTGACCCAAACCCACTCCGCTAGACCCAAACCCACTCGGCTGGACCCAAACCCAATCCGATAGTCCCAAACCCACTCCGCTAGACCCAAACCCACTCCGCCATACCCAAACCCACTCCTCTACACCCAAACACACTCCACTAGACCCAAACCCACTCGGCTAGACCCAAACTCACTCGGCTAGACACAAACCCACTCGGCTAGACCAAAACCCACTCAGCTAGAACCAAACCCACTCGGCTAGACCGAAACCCACTCGGCTAGACCCAAACCCACTCGGCTAGACCCAAACCCACTCCGCTAGACCCAAACCCACTCGGCTAGATGCAAACCCAGTCCGCTAGACCCAAACCCACTCGGCTAGACCCAACCTCACTCCGCTAGAACCAAACCCACTCGGCTAGACCCAAACCCACTCGGCTAGACCCAAACCCACTCGGCTAGACACAAACCCACTCGGCTAGACCCAAACCCACTCGGCTAGACACAAACCCACTCGGCTACACCAAAACCCACACGGCTAGACCCAAACCCACTCGTCTAGACCCAAACCCTCTCGGCTAGACCCAAACCCACTCCGCTAGATCCAAACCCACTCGGCTAGACCCAACCCCACTCGGCTAGACCCAAACCCACTTGTCTAGACCCAAACCCACTCCGCTAGACCCAAACACACTCCGCTAGACCCAAACCCCGTCGGCTAGACCATAACCCACGCGGCTAGACCCAAACCCACTCGGCTAGATCCAAACCCACTCGGCTAGACCCAAACCCACTCCGCTAGACCCAAACCCACTCGGCTAGACCCAAACCCACTCCGCTATACCCAAACCCACTCCGCTAGACCAAAACCCACTCCGCTAGACCCAAGCCTACTCCGCTATACCCAAACCCACTCCTGTAGACCCAAACACACTCCACTAGACCCAAACCCACTCGGCTAGACCCAAACTCACTCGGCTAGACACAAACCCACTCGGCTAGGCCAAAACCCACTCGGCTAGACCCAAACCCACTCGGCTAGACCCAAACCCACTCGGCTAGACCCAAACTCACTCGGCTAGACCCAAACCCGCTCCGCTAGACCCAAACCCACTCGGCTAGACCCAAACCCACTCGGCTAGACCCAACCCCACACGGCTAGACCCAATCCCACTCCGCAACACCCAAACCCACTCGGCTAGACCCAAACCCAGTCCGCTAGACCCAAACCCACTCGGCTAGACCCAACCTCACTCGGCTAGATCAAAACGCACTCGGCTAGACCCAAACCCACTCAGCTAGAACCAAACCCACTCGGCTAGACCCAAACCCACTCGGCTAGAACCAAACCCACTCGGCCAGACCCAAACCAACTCCGCTAGACCCAAACCCATTCGGCTTGACCCAAACCCACTCCGCTAGACCCAAACCCACTCGGCTGGACCCAAATCCACTCCGCTAGTCCCAAACCCACTCCGCTAGACCCAAACCCATTCCGCTAGACCAAAACCCACTCCGCTAGACCCAAACCCACTCCGCTATACCCAAACCCACTCCTCTACACCCAAACACACTCCACTAGACCCAAACCCACTCGGCTCAACCCAAACCCAGTCCGCTAGACACAAACCCACTCGGGTAGACCCAACCTCCCACGACTAGATCCAAACCCACTCGGCTAGACCCAAACCCACTCAGCTAGACCCAAACCCACTTGGCTAGACCCAAACCCACTCGGCTAGACCCAAACCCACTCGGATAGACACAAACCCACTCGGATAGACCCAAACCCACTCGGCTAGACCCAAACCCACTCGGCTAGACCCAAACCCACTCCGCTGGACCCAAACCCACTCGGCTAGACCCAAACCCACTCGGCTAGACCCGAACCCACTCGGGTAGACCCAAACCCACTCGGCTAGACCCTAACCCACTCGGCTAGACCCAAACCCAGTCCGCTAGACACAAACCCACTCGGGTAGACCCAACCTCCCACGGCTAGATCCAAACCCACTCGGCTAGACCCAAACCGTCTCAGCTAGACCCAAACCCACTTGGCTAGACCCAAACCCACTCGGCTAGATCCAAACCCACTCGGATAGACCCAAACCCACTCCGCTAGACCCAAACCCACTCGGCTCGAACCAAACCCACTCCGCTAGACCCAAACCCACTCGGCTAGACCCAAACCCACTCGGCTAGACCCAAACCCACTCGGCTAGACCCAACCTCACTCGGCTAGATCAAAACGCACTCGGCTAGACCCAAACCCACTCAGCTAGAACCAAACCCACTCGGCTAGACCCAAACCCACTCGGCTAGAACCAAACCCACTCGGCCAGACCCAAACCAACTCCGCTAGACCCAAACCCATTCGGCTTGACCCAAACCCACTCCGCTAGACCCAAACCCACTCGGCTGGACCCAAACCCAATCCGATAGTCCCAAACCCACTCCGCTAGACCCAAACCCACTCCGCCATACCCAAACCCACTCCTCTACACCCAAACACACTCCACTAGACCCAAACCCACTCGGCTAGACCCAAACTCACTCGGCTAGACACAAACCCACTCGGCTAGACCAAAACCCACTCAGCTAGAACCAAACCCACTCGGCTAGACCGAAACCCACTCGGCTAGACCCAAACCCACTCGGCTAGACCCAAACCCACTCCGCTAGACCCAAACCCACTCGGCTAGATGCAAACCCAGTCCGCTAGACCCAAACCCACTCGGCTAGACCCAACCTCACTCCGCTAGAACCAAACCCACTCGGCTAGACCCAAACCCACTCGGCTAGACCCAAACCCACTCGGCTAGACACAAACCCACTCGGCTAGACCCAAACCCACTCGGCTAGACACAAACCCACTCGGCTACACCAAAACCCACACGGCTAGACCCAAACCCACTCGTCTAGACCCAAACCCTCTCGGCTAGACCCAAACCCACTCCGCTAGATCCAAACCCACTCGGCTAGACCCAACCCCACTCGGCTAGACCCAAACCCACTTGTCTAGACCCAAACCCACTCCGCTAGACCCAAACACACTCCGCTAGACCCAAACCCCGTCGGCTAGACCATAACCCACGCGGCTAGACCCAAACCCACTCGGCTAGATCCAAACCCACTCGGCTAGACCCAAACCCACTCCGCTAGACCCAAACCCACTCGGCTAGACCCAAACCCACTCCGCTATACCCAAACCCACTCCGCTAGACCAAAACCCACTCCGCTAGACCCAAGCCTACTCCGCTATACCCAAACCCACTCCTGTAGACCCAAACACACTCCACTAGACCCAAACCCACTCGGCTAGACCCAAACTCACTCGGCTAGACACAAACCCACTCGGCTAGGCCAAAACCCACTCGGCGAGACCCAAACCCACTCGGCTAGACCCAAACCCACTCGGCTAGACCCAAACTCACTCGGCTAGACCCAAACCCGCTCCGCTAGACCCAAACCCACTCGGCTAGACCCAAACCCAGTCCGCTAAACCCAAACCCACTCGGCTAGACCCAACCTCACTCAGCTAGATCGAAACGCACTCGGCTAGACCCAAACCCACTCAGCTAGAACCAAACCCACTCGGCTAGACCCAAACCCACTCGGCTAGAACCAAACCCACTCGGCCAGACCCAAACCAACTCCGCTAGACCCAAACCCATTCGGCTCGACCCAAACCCACTCCGCTAGACCCAAACCCACTCGGCTGGACCCAAATCCACTCCGCTAGTCCCAAACCCACGCGGCTAGACCCAAACCCATTCCGCTAGACCCAAACCCACTCGGCTAGACCCAAACTCACTCCGCTAGACCCAAACCCACTCCGCTAGACCAAAACCCACTCCGCTAGACCCAAACCCACTCCGCTATACCCAAACCCACTCCTCTACACCCAAACACACTCCACTAGACCCAAACCCACTCGGCTCAACCCAAACCCAGTCCGCTAGACACAAACCCACTTGGGTAGACCCAACCTCCCACGACTAGATCCAAACCCACTCGGCTAGACCCAAACCCACTCAGCTAGACCCAAACCCACTTGGCTAGACCCAAACCCACTCGGCTAGACCCAAACCCACTCGGATAGACCCAAACCCACTCGGATAGACCCAAACCCACTCGGCTAGACCCAAACCCACTCGGCTAGACCCAAACCCACTCCGCTGGACCCAAACCCACTCGGCTAGACCCAAACCCAGTCCGCTAGACCCAAACCCACTCGGGTAGACCCAACCTCACTCGGCTAGATCCAAACCCAGTCGGCTAGAGCCAAACCCACTCAGCTAAACCCAAACCCACTCGGCTAGACCCAAACCCACTCGGCTAGACCCAAACCCACTCGGATAGTCCCAAACCCACTCCGCGAGACCCAAACCCACTCGGCTCAACCCAAACCCACTCCGCTAGACCCAAACCCACTCGGCTAGACCCAAACCCACTCCGCTAGACCCAAACCCACTCGGCTAGACCCAAACCCACTCGGATAGACCCAAACCCACTCCGCTATACCCAAACCCACTCGCCTACACTAAAACCCACTCCGCTAGAACCAAAGCCACTCCGCTAGACACAAACCCACTCGGCTAGACCCAAACCCACTCGGCTAGACCCAAACCCACTCGGCTAGACCCAACCCCACACGGCTAGACCCAATCCCACTCCGCAAGACCCAAACCCACTCGGCCAGACCCAAACCCACACGGCAAGACCCAAACCCACTCGGCTAGACCCAAACCCACTCGGCTTGACCCAAAACCCGCTCCGCTAGACCCAAACCCACTCGGCTAGACCCAAACACAGTCCGCTAGACCCAAACCCACTCGGCTAGACCCAACCTCACTCGGCTAGATCCAAACGCACTCGGCTAGACCCAAACCCGCTCCGCTAGACCCAAACCCACTCGGCTAGACCCAAACCCAGTCCGCTAGACCCAAACCCACTCGGCTAGACCCAACCTCACTCGGCTAGATCAAAACGCACTCGGCTAGACCCAAACCCACTCAGCTAGAACCAAACCCACTCGGCTAGACCCAAACCCACTCGGCTAGAACCAAACCCACTCGGCCAGACCCAAACCAACTCCGCTAGACCCAAACCCATTCGGCTTGACCCAAACCCACTCCGCTAGACCCAAACCCACTCGGCTGGACCCAAATCCACTCCGCTAGTCCCAAACCCACTCCGCTAGACCCAAACCCATTCCGCTAGACCCAAACCCACTCCGCTAGACCCAAACCCACTCGGCTAGACCCAAACCCAATCGGCTAGACCCAAACCCACTCGGCTAGACCCAAACCCTCTCGGCTAGACCCAAGCCCACTCCGCTTGACCCGAACCCTCTCCGCTAGACCCAAAACCACTCCGCTAGACCCAAACCCACTCCGCTAGACCCAAACCCACTCCGCTAGACCCAAACCCCCTCGGCTAGACCCAAACCCACGCGGCTAGACCCAAACCCACTCGGCTAGACCCAAACCCACACGGCTAGACCCAACCCCACTCGGCTAAACACAAACCCACTCCGCTAGACCCAAACCCACTTCGCTAGACCCAAACCCACTCTGCTAGACACAAACCCACTCCGCTATACCCAAACCCACTCCTCTGGACCCAAACACACTCAACTAGACACAAACCCACTCGGCTAGACCCAAACCCACTCGGCTAGACCCAAACCCACACGGCTAGACCCAAACCCACTCGGCTAGACCCAAACCCACTTGGCTAGACCCAAACCCACTCGGCTAGACCCAAACCCACTCCGCTGGACCCAAACCCACTCGGCTAGACCCAAACCCAGTCCGCTAGACCCAAACCCACTCGGGTAGACCCAACCTCACTCGGCTAGATCCAAACCCAGTCGGCTAGCCCTAAACCCACTCAGCTAAACCCAAACCCACTCGGCTAGACCCAAACCCACTCGGCTAGACCCAAACCCACTCGGATAGTCCCAAACCCACTCCGCGAGACCCAAACCCACTCGGCTCAACCCAAACCCACTCCGCTAGACCCAAACCCACTCGTCTAGACCCAAACCCACTCCGCTAGACCCAAACCCACTCAGCTAGACCCAAACCCACTCGGCTAGACCCAAACCCACTCCGCTACACCCGAACCCACTCGGCTAGACCCAAACCCACTCCTCTACACCCAAACACACCCCACTAGACCCAAACCCACTCGGCTAGACACAAACTCACTCGGCTAGACACAAACCCACTCGGCTTGACCAAAACCCGCTCGGCTAGACCCAAACCCACACGGCTAGACCCAAACCCACTCGGCTAGACCCAAACCCACTCGGCTAGACACAAACCCACTCGGCTAGACCCAAACTCACTCGGCTAGACACAAACCCACTCGGCTAGGCCAAAACCCACTCGGCTAGACCCAAACCCACTCGGCTAGACCCAAACCCACTCGGCTAGACCCAAACTCACTCGGCTAGACCCAAACCCGCTCCGCTAGACCCAAACCCACTCGGCTAGACCCAAACCCAGTCCGCTAAACCCAAACCCACTCGGCTAGACCCAACCTCACTCAGCTAGATCGAAACGCACTCGGCTAGACCCAAACCCACTCAGCTAGAACCAAACCCACTCGGCTAGACCCAAACCCACTCGGCTAGAACCAAACCCACTCGGCCAGACCCAAACCAACTCCGCTAGACCCAAACCCATTCGGCTCGACCCAAACCCACTCCGCTAGACCCAAACCCACTCGGCTGGACCCAAATCCACTCCGCTAGTCCCAAACCCACGCGGCTAGACCCAAACCCATTCCGCTAGACCCAAACCCACTCGGCTAGACCCAAACTCACTCCGCTAGACCCAAACCCACTCCGCTAGACCAAAACCCACTCCGCTAGACCCAAACCCAATCCGCTATACCCAAACCCACTCCTCTACACCCAAACACACTCCACTAGACCCAAACCCACTCGGCTCAACCCAAACCCAGTCCGCTAGACACAAACCCACTTGGGTAGACCCAACCTCCCACGACTAGATCCAAACCCACTCGGCTAGACCCAAACCCACTCAGCTAGACCCAAACCCACTTGGCTAGACCCAAACCCACTCGGCTAGACCCAAACCCACTCGGATAGACCCAAACCCACTCGGATAGACCCAAACCCACTCGGCTAGACCCAAACCCACTCGGCTAGACCCAAACCCACTCCGCTGGACCCAAACCCACTCGGCTAGACCCAAACCCAGTCCGCTAGACCCAAACCCACTCGGGTAGACCCAACCTCACTCGGCTAGATCCAAACCCAGTCGGCTAGAGCCAAACCCACTCAGCTAAACCCAAACCCACTCGGCTAGACCCAAACCCACTCGGCTAGACCCAAACCCACTCGGATAGTCCCAAACCCACTCCGCGAGACCCAAACCCACTCGGCTCAACCCAAACCCACTCCGCTAGACCCAAACCCACTCGGCTAGACCCAAACCCACTCCGCTAGACCCAAACCCACTCGGCTAGACCCAAACCCACTCGGATAGACCCAAACCCACTCCGCTATACCCAAACCCACTCGCCTACACTAAAACCCACTCCGCTAGAACCAAAGCCACTCCGCTAGACACAAACCCACTCGGCTAGACCCAAACCCACTCGGCTAGACCCAAACCCACTCGGCTAGACCCAACCCCACACGGCTAGACCCAATCCCACTCCGCAAGACCCAAACCCACTCGGCCAGACCCAAACCCACACGGCAAGACCCAAACCCACTCGGCTAGACCCAAACCCACTCGGCTTGACCCAAAACCCGCTCCGCTAGACCCAAACCCACTCGGCTAGACCCAAACACAGTCCGCTAGACCCAAACCCACTCGGCTAGACCCAACCTCACTCGGCTAGATCCAAACGCACTCGGCTAGACCCAAACCCGCTCCGCTAGACCCAAACCCACTCGGCTAGACCCAAACCCAGTCCGCTAGACCCAAACCCACTCGGCTAGACCCAACCTCACTCGGCTAGATCAAAACGCACTCGGCTAGACCCAAACCCACTCAGCTAGAACCAAACCCACTCGGCTAGACCCAAACCCACTCGGCTAGAACCAAACCCACTCGGCCAGACCCAAACCAACTCCGCTAGACCCAAACCCATTCGGCTTGACCCAAACCCACTCCGCTAGACCCAAACCCACTCGGCTGGACCCAAATCCACTCCGCTAGTCCCAAACCCACTCCGCTAGACCCAAACCCATTCCGCTAGACCCAAACCCACTCCGCTAGACCCAAACCCACTCGGCTAGACCCAAACCCAATCGGCTAGACCCAAACCCACTCGGCTAGACCCAAGCCCACTCCGCTTGACCCGAACCCTCTCCGCTAGACCCAAAACCACTCCGCTAGACCCAAACCCACTCCGCTAGACCCAAACCCACTCCGCTAGACCCAAACCCCCTCGGCTAGACCCAAACCCACGCGGCTAGACCCAAACCCACTCGGCTAGACCCAAACCCACACGGCTAGACCCAACCCCACTCGGCTAAACACAAACCCACTCCGCTAGACCCAAACCCACTTCGCTAGACCCAAACCCACTCTGCTAGACCCAAACCCACTCCGCTATACCCAAACCCACTCCTCTGGACCCAAACACACTCAACTAGACACAAACCCACTCGGCTAGACCCAAACCCACTCGGCTAGACCCAAACCCACACGGCTAGACCCAAACCCACTCAGCTAGACCCAAACCCACTTGGCTAGACCCAAACCCACTCGGCTAGACCCAAACCCACTCCGCTGGACCCAAACCCACTCGGCTAGACCCAAACCCAGTCCGCTAGACCCAAACCCACTCGGGTAGACCCAACCTCACTCGGCTAGATCCAAACCCAGTCGGCTAGCCCTAAACCCACTCAGCTAAACCCAAACCCACTCGGCTAGACCCAAACCCACTCGGCTAGACCCAAACCCACTCGGATAGTCCCAAACCCACTCCGCGAGACCCAAACCCACTCGGCTCAACCCAAACCCACTCCGCTAGACCCAAACCCACTCGTCTAGACCCAAACCCACTCCGCTAGACCCAAACCCACTCAGCTAGACCCAAACCCACTCGGCTAGACCCAAACCCACTCCGCTACACCCGAACCCACTCGGCTAGACCCAAACCCACTCCTCTACACCCAAACACACCCCACTAGACCCAAACCCACTCGGCTAGACACAAACTCACTCGGCTAGACACAAACCCACTCGGCTTGACCAAAACCCGCTCGGCTAGACCCAAACCCACACGGCTAGACCCAAACCCACTCGGCTAGACCCAAACCCACTCGGCTAGACACAAACCCACTCGGCTAGACCCAAACCCACTCGGCTAGGCACAAACCCACTCGGCTACACCAAAACCCACTTGGCTAGACCCAAACCCACTCGTCTAGACCCAAACCCTCTCGGCTAGACCCAAACCCACTCCGCTAGATCCAAACCCAATCGGCTAGACCCAAACCCACTCGGCTAGACCCAAACCCACTCGGCTGGACCCAAACCCACTCTGCTAGAACCAAACCCACTCCGCTAGACCCAAACCCCTTCGGCTAGACCCAAACCCACGCGGCTAGACCCAAACCCACTCGGCTAGACCCAAACCCACTCCGCTAGACCCAAACCCACTCCGCTAGACCCAAACCCACTGGGCTAGACCCAAACCCACTCCGCTATACACAAACCCACTCCGCTAGACCAAAACCCACTCCGCTAGACCCAAACCCACTCCGCTATACCCAAACCCACTCCTCTAGACCCAAACACACTCCACTAGACCCAAACCCACTCGGCTAGACCCAAACTCACTCGGCTAGACACAAACCCACTCGGCTAGACCAAAACCCACTCGGCTAGACCCAAACCCACTCGGCGAGACCCAAACCCACTCGGCTAGACCCAAACCCACTCGGCTTGACCCAAATCCCGCTCCGCTAGACCCAAACCCACTCGGCTAGACCCAAACCCAGTCTGCTAGAAACAAACCCACTCGGCTAGACCCAACCTCACTCGGCTGGATCCAAACGCACTCGGCTAGACCCAAACCCACTCAGCTAGAACCAAACCCACTCGGCTAGACCCAAACCCACTCAGCTACAACCAAACCCACTCGGCCAGACCCAAACCAACTCCGCTAGACCCAAACCCATTCGGCTCGACCCAAACCCACTCCGCTAGACCCAAACCCACTCAGCTGGACCCAAATCCACTCCGCTAGTCCCAAACCCACGCGGCTAGACCCAAACCCATTCCACTAGACCCAAACCCACTCGGCTAGACCCAAACCCACTCCGCTAGACCCAAACCCACTCCGCTAGACCAAAACCCACTCGGCTAGACACAAACCCACTCGGCTAGACCAAAACCCACTCGGCTAGACCCAAACCCACTCGGCTAGACCCAAACCCACTCGGCTAGACCCAAACCCACTCGGCTAGACCCAAACCCGCTCCGCTAGACCCAAACCCACTCGGCTAGACCCAAACCCAGTCCGCTAGACCCAAACCCACTCGGCTAGACCCAAACTCACTCGGCTAGACACAAACCCACTCGGCTAGACCAAAACCCACTCGGCTAGACCCAAACCCACTCGGCGAGACCCAAACCCACTCGGCTAGACCCAAACCCACTCGGCTTGACCCAAATCCCGCTCCGCTAGACCCAAACCCACTCGGCTAGACCCAAACCCAGTCTGCTAGAAACAAACCCACTCGGCTAGACCCAACCTCACTCGGCTGGATCCAAACGCACTCGGCTAGACCCAAACCCACTCAGCTAGAACCAAACCCACTCGGCTAGACCCAAACCCACTCAGCTACAACCAAACCCACTCGGCCAGACCCAAACCAACTCCGCTAGACCCAAACCCATTCGGCTCGACCCAAACCCACTCCGCTAGACCCAAACCCACTCAGCTGGACCCAAATCCACTCCGCTAGTCCCAAACCCACGCGGCTAGACCCAAACCCATTCCACTAGACCCAAACCCACTCGGCTAGACCCAAACCCACTCCGCTAGACCCAAACCCACTCCGCTAGACCAAAACCCACTCGGCTAGACACAAACCCACTCGGCTAGACCAAAACCCACTCGGCTAGACCCAAACCCACTCGGCTAGACCCAAACCCACTCGGCTAGACCCAAACCCACTCGGCTAGACCCAAACCCGCTCCGCTAGACCCAAACCCACTCGGCTAGACCCAAACCCAGTCCGCTAGACCCAAACCCACTCGGCTGAACCCAAACCCACTCGGCTAGACCCAAACCCACTCGGCTAGACCCAAACCCACTCGGCTAGACCCAAACCCACTCCGCTAAACCCAAACCCACTCGGCTAGACCCAAACCCAGTCCGCTAGACACAAACCCACTCGGGTAGACCCAACCTCCCACGACTAGATCCAAACCCACTCGGCTAGACCCAAACCCACTCAGCTAGACCCAAACCCACTTGGCTAGACCCAAACCCACTCGGCTAGACCCAAACCCACTCGGATAGACCCAAACCCACTCCGCTAGACCCAAACCCACTGGGCTCGAACCAAACCCACTCCGCTGGACCCAAACCCACTCGGCTAGACCCAAACCCACTCGGCTAGAACCAAACCCACTCGGCCAGACCCAAACCAACCCCGCTAGACCCAAACCCATTCGGCTTGACCCAAACCCACTCCGCTAGACCCAAACCCACTCGGCTGGACCCAAATCCACTCCGCTAGTCCCAAACCCACACGGCTAGACCCAAACCCATTCCGCTAGACCCAAACCCACTCCGCTAGACCCAAACCACTCGGCTAGACCCAAACCCAATTGGCTAGACCCAAACCCACTCGGCTAGACCCAAACCCAATCGGCTAGACCCAAACCCACTCGGCTAGACCCAAACCCTCTCGGCTAGACCCAAACCCACTCCGCTTGACCCGAACCCACTCCGTTAGACCCAAAACCACTCCGCTAGACCCAAACCCACTCCGCTAGACCCAAACCCACTCCGCTAGACCCAAACACCCTCGGCTAGACCCAAACCCACGCGGCTAGACCCAAACCCACTCGGCTAGACCCAAACCCACACGGCTAGACCCAACCCCACTCGGCTAAACACAAACCCACTCCGCTAGACCCAAACCCACTTCGCTAGACCCAAACCCACTCTGCTAGACCCAAACCCACTCCGCTATACCCAAACCCACTCCTCTAGACCCAAACACACTCAACTAGACACAAACCCACTCGGCTAGACACAAGCCCACTCGGCTAGACCCAAACCCACACGGCTAGACCCAAACCCAGTCCGCTAGACCCAAACCCACTCGGGTAGACCCAACCTCACTCGGCTAGATCCAAACCCAGTCGGCTAGACCCAAACCCACTCAGCTAAACCCAAACCCACTCGGCTAGACCCAAACCCACTCGGCTAGACCCAAACCCACTCGGATAGTCCCAAACCCTCTCCGCGAGACCCAAACCCACTCGGCTCAACCCAAACCCACTCCGCTAGACCCAAACCCACTCGGCTAGACCCAAACCCACTCCGCTAGACCCAAACCCACTCGGCTAGACCCAAACCCACTCGGCTAGACCCAAACCCACTCCGCTAGACCCAAACCCACTCGGCTAGACCCAAACCCACTCCTCTACACCCAAACACACCCCACTAGACCCAAACCCACTCGGCTAGACACAAACTCACTCGGCTAGGCACAAACCCACTCGGCTAGACCAAAACCCGCTCGGCTAGACCCAAACCCACTAGGCTAGACCCAAACCCACTCGGCTAGACCCAAACCCACTCGGCTAGACACAAACCCACTCGGCTAGACCCAAACCCACTCGGCTAGACACAAACCCACTCGGCTACACGAAAACCCACTTGGCTAGACCCAAACCCACTCGTCTAGACCCAAACCCTCTCGGCTAGACCCAAACCCACTCCGCTAGATCCAAACCCACTCGGCTAGACCCAAACCCACTAGGCTAGACCCAAACCCACTCGGCTAGACCCAAACCCACTCTGCTAGACCCAAACCCACTCCGCTAGACCCAAACCCCGTCGGCTAGACCCAAACCCACGCGGCTAGACCCAAACCCACTCGGCTAGACCCAAACCCACTCGGCTAGACCCAAACCCACTCCGCTAGACCCAAACCCACTGGGCTAGACCCAAACCCACTCCGCTATACCCAAACCCACTCCGCTAGACCAAAACCCACTCCGCTAGACCCAAACCCACTCCGCTATACCCAAACCCACTCCTCTAGACCCAAACACACTCCACTAGACCCAAACCCACTCGGCTAGACCCAAACTCACTCGGCTAGACACAAACCCACTCGGCTAGACCAAAACCCACTCGGCTAGACCCAAACCCACTCGGCTAGACCCAAACCCACTCGGCTAGACCCAAACCCACTCGGCTGGACCCAAACCCACTCGGCTTGACCCAAAACCCGCTCCGCTAGACCCAAACCCACTCGGCTAGACCCAAACCCACTCCGCTAGACCCAAACCCACTCCGCTAGACCCAAACCCACTCGGCTAGACCCAAACCCACTCCTCTACACCCAAACACACCCCACTAGACCCAAACCCACTCGGCTAGACACAAACTCACTCGGCTAGACACAAACCCACTCGGCTAAACCAAAACCCGCTCGGCTAGACCCAAACCCACTCGGCTAGACCCAAACCCACTCGGCTAGACCCAAACCCACTCGGCTAGACACAAACCCACTCGGCTAGACCCAAACCCACTCGGCTAGACACAAACCCACTCGGCTACACCAAAACCCACTTGGCTAGACCCAAACCCACTCGTCTAGACCCAAACTCTCTCGGCTAGACCCAAACCCACTCCGCTAGATCCAAACCCACTCGGCTAGACCCAAACCCACTAGGCTAGACCCAAACCCACTCGGCTAGACCCAAACCCACTCTGCTAGACCCAAACCCACTCCGCTAGACCCAAACCCCGTCGGCTAGACCCAAACCCACGCGGCTAGACCCAAACCCACTCGGCTAGACCCAAACCCACTCGGCTAGACCCAAACCCACTGGGCTAGACCCAAACCCACTCCGCTATACCCAAACCCACTCCGCTAGACCAAAACCCACTCCGCTAGACCCAAACCCACTCCGCTATACCCAAACCCACTACTCTAGACCCAAACACACTCCACTAGACCCAAACCCACTCGGCTAGACCCAAACTCACTCGGCTAGACACAAACCCACTCGGCTAGACCAAAACCCACTCGGCTAGACCCAAACCCACTCGGCTAGACCTAAACCCACTCGGCTAGACCCAAACCCACTCGGCTGGACCCAAACCCACTCGGCTTGACCCAAAACCCGCTCCGCTAGACCCAAACCCACTCGGCTAGACCCAAACTCAGTCCGCTAGACCCAAACCCACTCGGCTAGACCCAACCTCACTCGGCTATATCCAAACGCACTCGGCTAGACCCAAACCCACTCAGCTAGAACCAAACCCACTCGGCTAGACCAAAACCCGCTCGGCTAGACCCAAACCCACTCGGCTAGACCCAAACCCACTCGGCTAGACCCAAACCCACTCGGCTAGACACAAACCCACTCGGCTAGACCCAAACCCACTCGGCTAGACACAAACCCACTCGGCTACACCAAAACCCACTTGGCTAGACCCAAACCCACTCGTCTAGACCCAAACCCTCTCGGCTAGACCCAAACCCACTCCGCTAGATCCAAACTCACGCGGCTAGAACCAAACCCACTCGGCTAGACCCAAACCCACTCGGCTAGACACAAACCCACTCGGCTAGACCCAAACCCACTCGGCTAGACACAAACCCACTCGGCTACACCAAAACCCACTCGGCTAGACCCAAACCCACTCGGCTAGACCCAAACCCACTCGGCTAGACAAAAACCCATTCGGCTAGACCCAAACCCACTCGGCTAGACACAAACCCACTCGGCTACACCAAAACCCACTTGGCTAGACCCAAACCCACTCGTCTAGACCCAAACTCTCTCGGCTAGACCCAAACCCACTCCGCTAGATCCAAACCCACTCGGCTAGACCCAAACCCACTAGGCTAGACCCAAACCCACTCGGCTAGACCCAAACCCACTCTGCTAGACCCAAACCCACTCCGCTAGACCCAAACCCCGTCGGCTAGACCCAAACCCACGCGGCTAGACCCAAACCCACTCGGCTAGACCCAAACCCACTCGGCTAGACCCAAACCCACTCCGCTAGACCCAAACCCACTGGGCTAGACCCAAACCCACTCCGCTATACCCAAACCCACTCCGCTAGACCAAAACCCACTCCGCTAGACCCAAACCCACTCCGCTATACCCAAACCCACTACTCTAGACCCAAACACACTCCACTAGACCCAAACCCACTCGGCTAGACCCAAACTCACTCGGCTAGACACAAACCCACTCGGCTAGACCAAAACCCACTCGGCTAGACCCAAACCCACTCGGCTAGACCTAAACCCACTCGGCTAGACCCAAACCCACTCGGCTGGACCCAAACCCACTCGGCTTGACCCAAAACCCGCTCCGCTAGACCCAAACCCACTCGGCTAGACCCAAACTCAGTCCGCTAGACCCAAACCCACTCGGCTAGACCCAACCTCACTCGGCTATATCCAAACGCACTCGGCTAGACCCAAACCCACTCAGCTAGAACCAAACCCACTCGGCTAGACCAAAACCCGCTCGGCTAGACCCAAACCCACTCGGCTAGACCCAAACCCACTCGGCTAGACCCAAACCCACTCGGCTAGACACAAACCCACTCGGCTAGACCCAAACCCACTCGGCTAGACACAAACCCACTCGGCTACACCAAAACCCACTTGGCTAGACCCAAACCCACTCGTCTAGACCCAAACCCTCTCGGCTAGACCCAAACCCACTCCGCTAGATCCAAACCCACTCGGCTAGACCCAAACCCACTCTGCTAGACCCAAACCCACTCCGCTAGACCCAAACCCCGTCGGCTAGACCCAAACCCACGCGGCTAGACCCAAACCCACTCGGCTAGACCCAAACCCACTCGGCTAGACCCAAACCCACTCCGCTAGACCCAAACCCACTGGGCTAGACCCAAACCCACTCCGCTATACCCAAACCCACTCCGCTAGACCAAAACCCACTCCGCTAGACCCAAACCCACTCCGCTATACCCAAACCCACTACTCTAGACCCAAACACACTCCACTAGACCCAAACCCACTCGGCTAGACCCAAACTCACTCGGCTAGACACAAACCCACTCGGCTAGACCAAAACCCACTCGGCTAGACCCAAACCCACTCGGCTAGACCTAAACCCACTCGACTAGACCCAAACCCACTCGGCTGGACCCAAACCCACTCGGCTTGACCCAAAACCCGCTCCGCTAGACCCAAACCCACTCGGCTAGACCCAAACTCAGTCCGCTAGACCCAAACCCACTCGGCTAGACCCAACCTCACTCGGCTATATCCAAACGCACTCGGCTAGACCCAAACCCACTCAGCTAGAACCAAACCCACTCGGCTAGACCCAAACCCACTCGGCTAGACCCAAACCCACTCGGCTAGACCCAAACCCAATCGGCTAGACCCAAACCCACTCGGCTAGACCCAAACCCACTCGGCTAGACCCAAACCCACTCCGCCAGACCCAAACCCACTCGGCTAGACCCAAACCCACTCGGCTAGACCCAAACCAACTCGGCTAGACCCAAACCCACTCGGCTAGACCCAACCCCACTTGGCTTGACCCAAACGCACTCGGCTCGACCTAAACCCACTCGGCTAGACCCAAACCCACTCGGCTGGACCCAAACCCACTCGGCTTGACCCAAAACCCGCTCCGCTAGACCCAAACCCACTCGGCTAGACCCAAACTCAGTCCGCTAGACCCAAACCCACTCGGCTAGACCCAACCTCACTCGGCTATATCCAAACGCACTCGGCTAGACCCAAACCCACTCAGCTAGAACCAAACCCACTCGGCTAGACCCAAACCCACTCGGCTAGACCCAAACCCACTCGGCTAGACCCAAACCCAATCGGCTAGAACCAAACCCACTCGGCTAGACCCAAACCCACTCGGCTAGACCCAAACCCACTCCGCCAGACCCAAACCCACTCGGCTAGACCCAAACCCACTCGGCTAGACCCAAACCCACTCGGCTAGACCGAAACCCACTCCGCTAGACCCAAACCCACTCGGCCAGACCCAAACCCACTCGGCTAGACCCAAACCCACTCGGCTAGACCCAAACCCACTCGGCTAGACCCAACCCCACTCGGCTTGACCAAAACCCACTCGGCTAGACCCAAACCCACTCGGCTACACCCAAACCCACTCGGCTAGACCCAAACCCATTCGCCTACACTAAAACCCACTCCGCTAGACCCAAAGCCACTCCGCTAGACACAAACCCACTCGGCTAGACCCAAACCCACTCGGCTAGACCCAAACCCACTCGGCTAGACACAAACCCACTCGGCTAGACACAAACCAACTCGGCTAGACCCAAACCCACTCGGCTAGACCCAACCCCACTCGGCTTGACCCAAACGCAGTCGGCTAGACCCAAACCCACTCGGCTAGACCCAAACCCACTCGCCTGCACTAAAACCCACTCCGCGAGACCCAAACCCACTCCGCTAGACACAAACCCACTCGGCTAGACCCAAACCCACTCCGCTAGACGCAAAGCCACTCCGCTAGACACAAACCCACTCGGCTAGACCCAAACCCACTCGGCTAGACCCAAACCCACTCGCCTGCACTAAAACCCACTCCGCTAGACCCAAACCCACTCCGCTAGACCCAAACCCACTCGGCTAGACTCAAACCCACTCGGCTAAACCCAAACCCACTGGGCTAGACCCAAACCCACTCGGGTAGACCCAAACCCACTCGGCTAGACCCAAACTCACTCGGCTAGACCCAAACCCACTCGGCTAGACCCAAACCCACTCGGCTAGACCCAATGCCACTCGGCTAGACACAAACCCACTCGGCTAGACCCAAATCCACTGGGCTAGACCCAAACCCACACCGCTACACCCAAACCCACTCCGCTAGACTCAAACCACTGCGCTAGACCCAAACCCACTGGGCTAGACCCAAACCCAATCCGCTTGACCCAAACCCACTCCGGTAGACCCAAACCCACTCGGCTAGACCCAAACCCACTCAGCTACACCCAAACCCACTCGGTTAGACCCAAACCCACTCGGCTAGACCCAAACCCACTCGGCTAGACCCAAACCCACTCGGCTAGACACAAACCCACTCGGCTAGACCCAAACCCACTCGGCTAGACACAAACCCACTCGGCTACACCAAAACCCACTTGGCTAGACCCAAACCCACTCGTCTAGACCCAAACCCTCTCGGCTAGACCCAAACCCACTCCGCTAGATCCAAACTCACGCGGCTAGAACCAAACCCACTCGGCTAGACCCAAACCCACTCGGCTAGACCCAAACCCACTCGGCTAGACACAAACCCACTCGGCTAGACCCAAACCCACTCGGCTAGACACAAACCCACTCGGCTACACCAAAACCCACTCGGCTAGACCCAAACCCACTCGGCTAGACCCAAACCCACTCGGCTAGACACAAACCCACTCGGCTAGACCCAAACCCACTCGGCTAGACACAAACCCACTCGGCTACACCAAAACCCACTTGGCTAGACCCAAACCCACTCGTCTAGACCCAAACTCTCTCGGCTAGACCCAAACCCACTCCGCTAGATCCAAACCCACTCGGCTAGACCCAAACCCACTAGGCTAGACCCAAACCCACTCGGCTAGACCCAAACCCACTCTGCTAGACCCAAACCCACTCCGCTAGACCCAAACCCCGTCGGCTAGACCCAAACCCACGCGGCTAGACCCAAACCCACTCGGCTAGACCCAAACCCACTCGGCTAGACCCAAACCCACTCCGCTAGACCCAAACCCACTGGGCTAGACCCAAACCCACTCCGCTATACCCAAACCCACTCCGCTAGACCAAAACCCACTCCGCTAGACCCAAACCCACTCCGCTATACCCAAACCCACTACTCTAGACCCAAACACACTCCACTAGACCCAAACCCACTCGGCTAGACCCAAACTCACTCGGCTAGACACAAACCCACTCGGCTAGACCAAAACCCACTCGGCTAGACCCAAACCCACTCGGCTAGACCTAAACCCACTCGGCTAGACCCAAACCCACTCGGCTGGACCCAAACCCACTCGGCTTGACCCAAAACCCGCTCCGCTAGACCCAAACCCACTCGGCTAGACCCAAACTCAGTCCGCTAGACCCAAACCCACTCGGCTAGACCCAACCTCACTCGGCTATATCCAAACGCACTCGGCTAGACCCAAACCCACTCAGCTAGAACCAAACCCACTCGGCTAGACCAAAACCCGCTCGGCTAGACCCAAACCCACTCGGCTAGACCCAAACCCACTCGGCTAGACCCAAACCCACTCGGCTAGACACAAACCCACTCGGCTAGACCCAAACCCACTCGGCTAGACACAAACCCACTCGGCTACACCAAAACCCACTTGGCTAGACCCAAACCCACTCGTCTAGACCCAAACCCTCTCGGCTAGACCCAAACCCACTCCGCTAGATCCAAACCCACTCGGCTAGACCCAAACCCACTCTGCTAGACCCAAACCCACTCCGCTAGACCCAAACCCCGTCGGCTAGACCCAAACCCACGCGGCTAGACCCAAACCCACTCGGCTAGACCCAAACCCACTCGGCTAGACCCAAACCCACTCCGCTAGACCCAAACCCACTGGGCTAGACCCAAACCCACTCCGCTATACCCAAACCCACTCCGCTAGACCAAAACCCACTCCGCTAGACCCAAACCCACTCCGCTATACCCAAACCCACTACTCTAGACCCAAACACACTCCACTAGACCCAAACCCACTCGGCTAGACCCAAACTCACTCGGCTAGACACAAACCCACTCGGCTAGACCAAAACCCACTCGGCTAGACCCAAACCCACTCGGCTAGACCTAAACCCACTCGACTAGACCCAAACCCACTCGGCTGGACCCAAACCCACTCGGCTTGACCCAAAACCCGCTCCGCTAGACCCAAACCCACTCGGCTAGACCCAAACTCAGTCCGCTAGACCCAAACCCACTCGGCTAGACCCAACCTCACTCGGCTATATCCAAACGCACTCGGCTAGACCCAAACCCACTCAGCTAGAACCAAACCCACTCGGCTAGACCCAAACCCACTCGGCTAGACCCAAACCCACTCGGCTAGACCCAAACCCAATCGGCTAGACCCAAACCCACTCGGCTAGACCCAAACCCACTCGGCTAGACCCAAACCCACTCCGCCAGACCCAAACCCACTCGGCTAGACCCAAACCCACTCGGCTAGACCCAAACCAACTCGGCTAGACCCAAACCCACTCGGCTAGACCCAACCCCACTTGGCTTGACCCAAACGCACTCGGCTCGACCTAAACCCACTCGGCTAGACCCAAACCCACTCGGCTGGACCCAAACCCACTCGGCTTGACCCAAAACCCGCTCCGCTAGACCCAAACCCACTCGGCTAGACCCAAACTCAGTCCGCTAGACCCAAACCCACTCGGCTAGACCCAACCTCACTCGGCTATATCCAAACGCACTCGGCTAGACCCAAACCCACTCAGCTAGAACCAAACCCACTCGGCTAGACCCAAACCCACTCGGCTAGACCCAAACCCACTCGGCTAGACCCAAACCCAATCGGCTAGAACCAAACCCACTCGGCTAGACCCAAACCCACTCGGCTAGACCCAAACCCACTCCGCCAGACCCAAACCCACTCGGCTAGACCCAAACCCACTCGGCTAGACCCAAACCCACTCGGCTAGACCGAAACCCACTCCGCTAGACCCAAACCCACTCGGCCAGACCCAAACCCACTCGGCTAGACCCAAACCCACTCGGCTAGACCCAAACCCACTCGGCTAGACCCAACCCCACTCGGCTTGACCAAAACCCACTCGGCTAGACCCAAACCCACTCGGCTACACCCAAACCCACTCGGCTAGACCCAAACCCATTCGCCTACACTAAAACCCACTCCGCTAGACCCAAAGCCACTCCGCTAGACACAAACCCACTCGGCTAGACCCAAACCCACTCGGCTAGACCCAAACCCACTCGGCTAGACACAAACCCACTCGGCTAGACACAAACCAACTCGGCTAGACCCAAACCCACTCGGCTAGACCCAACCCCACTCGGCTTGACCCAAACGCAGTCGGCTAGACCCAAACCCACTCGGCTAGACCCAAACCCACTCGCCTGCACTAAAACCCACTCCGCGAGACCCAAACCCACTCCGCTAGACACAAACCCACTCGGCTAGACCCAAACCCACTCCGCTAGACGCAAAGCCACTCCGCTAGATACAAACCCACTCGGCTAGACCCAAACCCACTCGGCTAGACCCAAACCCACTCGCCTGCACTAAAACCCACTCCGCTAGACCCAAACCCACTCCGCTAGACCCAAACCCACTCGGCTAGACTCAAACCCACTCGGCTAAACCCAAACCCACTGGGCTAGACCCAAACCCACTCGGGTAGACCCAAACCCACTCGGCTAGACCCAAACTCACTCGGCTAGACCCAAACCCACTCGGCTAGACCCAAACCCACTCGGCTAGACCCAATGCCACTCGGCTAGACACAAACCCACTCGGCTAGACCCAAATCCACTGGGCTAGACCCAAACCCACACCGCTACACCCAAACCCACTCCGCTAGACTCAAACCACTGCGCTAGACCCAAACCCACTGGGCTAGACCCAAACCCAATCCGCTTGACCCAAACCCACTCCGCTAGACCCAAACCCACTCGGCTAGACCCAAACCCACTCAGCTACACCCAAACCCACTCGGTTAGACCCAAACCCAATCGGCTAGACCCAATCCCACTCAGCAAGATCCAAACCCACTCGGCTAGACCCAAACCCACTCGGCTAGACCCAAACCCACTCGGCTAGACCCAAACCCACTCTGCTAGACACAAACCCACTAGGCTAGACCCAAACCCACTCTGCTAGACCCAAACCCACTCGGCTAGACCCAAACCCACTCGGCTAGATCAAACCCACTCGGCTAGACCCAACCCCACTCGGCTTGACCAAAACCCACTCGGCTAGACCCAAACCCACTCGGCTAGACCCAAACCCACTCGCCTACACTAAAACCCACTCCGCTAGACCCAAAGCCACTCCGCTAGACACAAACCCACTAGGCTAGACCGAAACACACTCTGCTAGACCCAAACCCACTCGGCTAGACCCAAACCCACTCGGCTAGACCCAAACCCACTCGGCTAGACCCAAACCCACTCGGCTAGACCCAAACCCACTCCGCCAGACCCAAACCCACTCGGCTAGACCCAAACCCACTTGGCTAGACCCAAACCCACTCGGCTAGACCGAAACCCACTCTGCTAGACCCAAACCCACTCGGCCAGACCCAAACCCACTCGGCTAGACCCAAACCCACTCGGCTAGACCCAAACCCACTCGGCTAGACCCAACCCCACTCGGCTTGACCAAAACCCACTCGGCTAGACCCAAACCCACTCGGCTAGACCCAAACCCACTCGGCTAGACCCAAACCCATTCGCCTACACTAAAACCCACTCCGCTAGACCCAAAGCCACTTCGCTAGACACAAACCCACTCGGCTAGACCCAAACCCACTCGGCTAGACCCAAACCCACTCGGCTAGACACAAACCCACTCGGCTAGACCCAAACCAACTCGGCTAGACCCAAACCCACTCGGCTAGACCCAACCCCACTCGGCTTGACCCAAACGCACTCGGCTAGACCCAAACCCACTCGGCTAGACCCAAACCCACTCGCGTGCACTAAAACCCACTCCGCGAGACCCAAACCCACTCCGCTAGACACAAACCCACTCTGCTAGACCCAAACCCACTCCGCTAGACGCAAAGCCACTCCGCTAGACACAAACCCACTCGGCTAGACCCAAACCCACTCGGCTAGACCCAAACCCACTCGCCTGCACTAAAACCCACTCCGCTAGACCCAAACCCACTCCGCTAGACCCAAACCCACTCGGCTAGACCCAAACCCACTCGGCTAAACCCAATCCCACTCCGCAAGACCCAAACCTACTCGGCTAGACCCAAACCCACTCGGCAAGACCCAAACCCACTCGGCTAGACCCAAACCCACTCGGCTAAACCCAAACCCACTGGGCTAGACCCAAACCCACTCGGGTAGACCCAAACCCACTCGGCTAGACCCAAACCCACTCGGCTAGACCCAAACCCACTCGGCTAGACCCAAACCCACTCGGCTAGACCCAAACTCACTCGGCTAGACCCAAACCCACTCGGCTAGACCCAAACCCACTCGGCCAGACCCAAACCCACTCGGCTAGACCCAAACTCACTCGGCTAGACCCAAACCCACTCGGCTAGACCCAAACCCACTCGGCTAGACCCAATGCCACTCGGCTAGACACAAACCCACTCGGCTAGACCCAAATCCACTGGGCTAGACCCAAACCCACACCGCTACACCCAAACCCACTCCGCTAGACTCAAACCACTGCGCTAGACCCAAACCCACTGGGCTAGACCCAAACCCAATCCGCTTGACCCAAACCCACTCCGCTAGACCCAAACCCACTCGGCTAGACCCAAACCCACTCAGCTACACCCAGACCCACTCGGTTAGACCCAAACCCAATCGGCTAGACCCAATCCCACTCAGCAAGATCCAAACCCACTCGGCTAGACCCAAACCCACTCGGCTAGACCCAAACCCACTTGGCTAGACCCAAACCCACTGTGCTAGACACAAACCCACTAGGCTAGACCCAAACCCACTCTGCTAGACCCAAACCCACTCGGCTAGACCCAAACCCACTCGGCTAGACCCAACCCCACTCGGCTTGACCAAAACCCACTCGGCTAGACCCAAACCCACTCGGCTAGACCCAAACCCACTCACCTACACTAAAACCCACTCCGCTAGACCCAAAGCCACTCCGCTAGACACAAACCCACTAGGCTAGACCCAAACCCACTCTGCTAGACCCAAACCCACTCGGCTAGACCCAAACCCACTCGGCTAGACCCAAACCCACTCGGCTAGACCCAACCCCACTCGGCTTGACCAAAACCCACTCGGCTAGACCCAAACCCACTCGGCTAGACCCAAACCCACTCGGCTGGACCCAAACCCACTCGGCTTGACCCAAAACCCGCTCCGCTAGACCCAAACCCACTCGGCTAGACCCAAACTCAGTCCGCTAGACCCAAACCCACTCGGCTAGACCCAACCTCACTCGGCTAGATCCAAACGCACTCGGCTAGACCCAAACCCACTCAGCTAGAACCAAACCCACTCGGCTAGACCCAAACCCACTCGGCTAGACCCAAACCCACTCGGCTAGACCCAAACCCAATCGGCTAGACCCAAACCCACTCGGCTAGACCCAAACCCACTCGGCTAGACCCAAACCCACTCCGCCAGACCCAAACCCACTCGGCTAGACCCAAACCCAATTGGCTAGACCCAAACCCACTCGGCTAGACCGAAACCCACTCCGCTAGACCCAAACCCACTCGGCCAGACCCAAACCCACTCGGCTAGACCCAAACCCACTCGGCTAGACCCAAACCCACTCGGCTAGACCCAACCCCACTCGGCTTGACCAAAACCCACTCGGCTAGACCCAAACCCACTCGGCTAGACCCAAACCCACTCGGCTAGACCCAAACCCATTCGCCTACACTAAAACCCACTCCGCTAGACCCAAAGCCACTTCGCTAGACACAAACCCACTCGGCTAGACCCAAAGCCACTCGGCTAGACCCAAACCCACTCGGCTAGACACAAACCCACTCGGCTAGACCCAAACCAACTCGGCTAGACCCAAACCCACTCGGCTAGACCCAACCCCACTCGGCTTGACCCAAACGCACTCGGCTAGACCCAAACCCACTCGGCTAGACCCAAACCCACTCGCCTGCACTAAAACCCACTCCGCGAGACCCAAACCCACTCCGCTAGACACAAACCCACTCTGCTAGACCCAAACCCACTCCGCTAGATGCAAAGCCACTCCGCTAGACACAAACCCACTCGGCTAGACCCAAACCCACTCGGCTAGACCCAAACCCACTCGCCTGCACTAAAACCCACTCCGCTAGAACCAAACCCACTCCGCTAGACCCAAACCCACTCGGCTAGACCCAAACCCACTCGGCTAAACCCAATCCCACTCCGCAAGACCCAAACCTACTCGGCTAGACCCAAACCCACTCGGCAAGACCCAAACCCACTCGGCTAGACCCAAACCCACTCGGCTAAACCCAAACCCACTGGGCTAGACCCAAACCCACTCGGCTAGACCCAAACCCACTCGGCTAGACCCAAACCCACTCGGCTAGACCCAAACCCACTCGGCGAGACCCAAACCCACTCGGCCAGACCCAAACCCACTCGGCTAGACCCAAACTCACTCGGCTAGACCCAAACCCACTCGGCTAGACCCAAACCCACTCGGCTAGACCCAATGCCACTCGGCTAGACACAAACCCACTCGGCTAGACCCAAATCCACTGGGCTAGACCCAAACCCACACCGCTACACCCAAACCCACTCCGCTAGACTCAAACCACTGCGCTAGACCCAAACCCACTGGGCTAGACCCAAACCCAATCCGCTTGACCCAAACCCACTCCGCTAGACCCAAACCCACTCGGCTAGACCCAAACCCACTCAGCTACACCCAAACCCACTCGGTTAGACCCAAACCCAATCGGCTAGACCCAATCCCACTCAGCTAGATCCAAACCCACTCGGCTAGACCCAAACCCACTCGGCTAGACCCAAACCCACTCGGCTAGACCCAAACCCACTCTGCTAGACACAAACCCACTAGGCTAGACCCAAACCCACTCTGCTAGACCCAAACCCACTCGGCTAGACCCAAACCCACTCGGCTAGACCCAAACCCACTCGGCTAGACCCAACCCCACTCGGCTTGACCAAAACCCACTCGGCTAGACCCAAACCCACTCGGCTAGACCCAAACCCACTCGCCTACATTAAAACCCACTCCGCTAGACCCAAAGCCACTCCGCTAGACACAAACCCACTTGGCTAGACCCAAACCCACTCGGCTAGACCCAAACCCACTCGGCTAGACACAAACCCACTCGGCTAGACCCAAACCCACTCGGTTGGACCCAAACCCAATCGGCTAGACCCAATCCCACTCAGCTAGATCCAAACCCACTCGGCTAGACCCAAACCCACTCGGCTAGACCCAAACCCACTCGGCTAGACCCAAACCCACTCGGCTAGACCCAAACCCACTCCGCTAGACCCAAACCCACTCGGCTAGACCCAAACCCACTCGGCTAGACACAAACCCACTCGGCTAGACCCAAACCCACTCGGTTGGACCCAAACCCACTCCGCAAGACCCAAACCCACTCGGCCAGACCCAAACCCGCTCGGCTAGACACAAACCCACTCGGCTAGACCCATATCCACTCAGCTAGACCAAACCCACTCGGCTAGACCCAAACCCACTCCGCAAGACCCAAACCCACTCGGCTAGACCCAAACCCACTCGGCTAGACCCATATCCACTCAGCTAGACCAAACCCACTCGGCTAGACCCAAACCCACTCGGCTAGACCCAAACCCACTCGGCTAGACCCAAACCCACTCGCCTACACTAAAACCCACTCCGCCAGACCCAAAGCCACTCCGCTAGACACAAACCCACTTGGCTAGACCCAAACCCACTCGGCTAGACCCAAACCCACTCGGCTAGACCCAAACCCACTCGGCTAGACCCAACCCCACTCGGCTTGACCCAAACCCACTCAGCTAGACCCAAACCCACTCGGCTAGACCCCAACCCACTCGCCTACACTAAAACCCACTCCGCTAGAACCAAAGCCACTCCGCTAGACACAAACCCACTCGGCTAGACCCAAACCCACTCGGCTAGACCCAAACCCACTCGGCTAGACCCAACCCCACTCGGCTAGACCCAATCCCACTCGGCAAGACCCAAACCCACTCGGCTAGACCCAAACCCACTCGGCTAAACCCAAACCCACTGGGCTAAACCCAAACCCACTGGGCTAGACCCAAACCCACTCGGCTAGACCCAAACCCACTCGGCTAGACCCAAACCCACTCGGCTAGACCCAAACCCACTCGGCTAGACCCAAATCCACTCGGCTAGACCCAAACCCACTCGGCTAGACCCAAACCCACTCGGCCAGACCCAAACCCACTCGGCTAGACCCAAACTCACTCGGCTAGACCCAAACCCACTCGGCTAGACCCAAACCCACTCGGCTAGACCCAATGCCACTCGGCTAGACACAAACCCACTCGGCTAGACCCAAATCCACTGGGCTAGACCCAAACCCACACCGCTACACCCAAACCCACTCCGCTAGACTCAAACCACTGCGCTAGACCCAAACCCACTGGGCTAGACCCAAACCCAATCTGCTTGACCCAAACCCACTCCGCTAGACCCAAACCCACTCGGCTAGACCCAAACCCACTCAGCTACACCCAAACCCACTCGGTTAGACCCAAACCCAATCGGCTAGACCCAATCCCACTCAGCTAGATCCAAACCCACTCGGCTAGACCCAAACCCACTCGGCTAGACCCAAACCCACTCGCCTGCACTAAAACCCACTCCGCTAGACCCAAACCCACTCCGCTAGACCCAAACCCACTCGGCTAGACCCAAACCCACTCGGCTAAACCCAATCCCACTCCGCAAGACCCAAACCTACTCGGCTAGACCAAAACCCACTCGGCAAGACCCAAACCCACTCGGCTAGACCCAAACCCACTCGGCTAGACCCAACCTCACTCGGCTAGATCCAAACGCACTCGGCTAGACCCAAACCCACTCAGCTAGAACCAAACCCACTCGGCTAGACCCAAACCCACTCGGCTAGACCCAAACCCACTCGGCTAGACCCAAACCCAATCGGCTAGACCCAAACCCACTCGGCTAGACCCAAACCCACTCGGCTAGACCCAAACCCACTCCGCCAGACCCAAACCCACTCGGCTAGACCCAAACCCACTTGGCTAGACCCAAACCCACTCGGCTAGACCGAAACCCACTCCGCTAGACCCAAACCCACTCGGCCAGACCCAAACCCACTCGGCTAGACCCAAACCCACTCGGCTAGACCCAAACCCACTCGGCTAGACCCAACCCCACTCGGCTTGACCAAAACCCACTCAGCTAGACCCAAACCCACTCGGCTAGACCCAAACCCACTCGGCTAGACCCAAACCCATTCGCCTACACTAAAACCCACTCCGCTAGACCCAAAGCCACTTCGCTAGACACAAACCCACTCGGCTAGACCCAAAGCCACTCGGCTAGACCCAAACCCACTCGGCTAGACACAAACCCACTCGGCTAGACCCAAACCAACTCGGCTTGACCCAAACGCACTCGGCTAGACCCAAACCCACTCGGCTAGACCCAAACCCACTCGCCTGCACTAAAACCCACTCCGCGAGACCCAAACCCACTCCGCTAGACACAAACCCACTCTGCTAGACCCAAACCCACTCCGCTAGACGCAAAGCCACTCCGCTAGACACAAACCCACTCGGCTAGACCCAAACCCACTCGGCTAGACCCAAACCCACTCGCCTGCACTAAAACCCACTCCGCTAGACCCAAACCCACTCCGCTAGACCCAAACCCACTCGGCTAGACCCAAACCCACTCGGCTAAACCCAATCCCACTCCGCAAGACCCAAACCTACTCGGCTAGACCCAAACCCACTCGGCAAGACCCAAACCCACTCGGCTAGACCCAAACCCACTCGGCTAAACCCAAACCCACTGGGCTAGACCCAAACCCACTCGGCTAGACCCAAACCCACTCGGCTAGACCCAAACCCACTCGGCTAGACCCAAACCCACTCGGCGAGACCCAAACCCACTCGGCCAGACCCAAACCCACTCGGCTAGACCCAAACTCACTCGGCTAGACCCAAACCCACTCGGCTAGACCCAAACCCACTCGGCTAGACCCAATGCCACTCGGCTAGACACAAACCCACTCGGCTAGACCCAAATCCACTGGGCTAGACCCAAACCCACACCGCTACACCCAAACCCACTCCGCTAGACTCAAACCACTGCGCTAGACCCAAACCCACTGGGCTAGACCCAAACCCAATCCGCTTGACCCAAACCCACTCCGCTAGACCCAAACCCACTCGGCTAGACCCAAACCCACTCAGCTACACCCAAACCCACTCGGTTAGACCCAAACCCAATCGGCTAGACCCAATCCCACTCAGCTAGATCCAAACCCACTCGGCTAGACCCAAACCCACTCGGCTAGACCCAAACCCACTCGGCTAGACCCAAACCCACTCTGCTAGACACAAACCCACTAGGCTAGACCCAAACCCACTCTGCTAGACCCAAACCCACTCGGCTAGACCCAAACCCACTCGGCTAGACCCAAACCCACTCGGCTAGACCCAACCCCACTCGGCTTGACCAAAACCCACTCGGCTAGACCCAAACCCACTCGGCTAGACCCAAACCCACTCGCCTACATTAAAACCCACTCCGCTAGACCCAAAGCCACTCCGCTAGACACAAACCCACTTGGCTAGACCCAAACCCACTCGGCTAGACCCAAACCCACTCGGCTAGACACAAACCCACTCGGCTAGACCCAAACCCACTCGGTTGGACCCAAACCCAATCGGCTAGACCCAATCCCACTCAGCTAGATCCAAACCCACTCGGCTAGACCCAAACCCACTCGGCTAGACCCAAACCCACTCGGCTAGACCCAAACCCACTCGGCTAGACCCAAACCCACTCGGCTAGACCCAAACCCACTCGGCTAGACCCAAACCCACTCGGCTAGACACAAACCCACTCGGCTAGACCCAAACCCACTCGGTTGGACCCAAACCCACTCCGCAAGACCCAAACCCACTCGGCCAGACCCAAACCCGCTCGGCTAGACACAAACCCACTCGGCTAGACCCATATCCACTCAGCTAGACCAAACCCACTCGGCTAGACCCAAACCCACTCCGCAAGACCCAAACCCACTCGGCTAGACCCAAACCCACTCGGCTAGACCCATATCCACTCAGCTAGACCAAACCCACTCGGCTAGACCCAAACCCACTCGGCTAGACCCAAACCCACTCGGCTAGACCCAAACCCACTCGCCTACACTAAAACCCACTCCGCCAGACCCAAAGCCACTCCGCTAGACACAAACCCACTTGGCTAGACCCAAACCCACTCGGCTAGACCCAAACCCACTCGGCTAGACCCAAACCCACTCGGCTAGACCCAACCCCACTCGGCTTGACCCAAACCCACTCAGCTAGACCCAAACCCACTCGGCTAGACCCCAACCCACTCGCCTACACTAAAACCCACTCCGCTAGAACCAAAGCCACTCCGCTAGACACAAACCCACTCGGCTAGACCCAAACCCACTCGGCTAGACCCAAACCCACTCAGCTAGACCCAACCCCACTCGGCTAGACCCAATCCCACTCGGCAAGACCCAAACCCACTCGGCTAGACCCAAACCCACTCGGCTAAACCCAAACCCACTGGGCTAGACCCAAACCCACTCGGGTAGACCCAAACCCACTCGGCTAGACCCAAACCCACTCGGCTAGACCCAAACCCACTCGGCTAGACCCAAACCCACTCGGCTAGACCCAAATCCACTCGGCTAGACCCAAACCCACTCGGCTAGACCCAAACCCACTCGGCCAGACCCAAACCCACTCGGCTAGACCCAAACTCACTCGGCTAGACCCAAACCCACTCGGCTAGACCCAAACCCACTCGGCTAGACCCAATGCCACTCGGCTAGACACAAACCCACTCGGCTAGACCCAAATCCACTGGGCTAGACCCAAACCCACACCGCTACACCCAAACCCACTCCGCTAGACTCAAACCACTGCGCTAGACCCAAACCCACTGGGCTAGACCCAAACCCAATCCGCTTGACCCAAACCCACTCCGCTAGACCCAAACCCACTCGGCTAGACCCAAACCCACTCAGCTACACCCAAACCCACTCGGTTAGACCCAAACCCAATCGGCTAGACCCAATCCCACTCAGCTAGATCCAAACCCACTCGGCTAGACCCAAACCCACTCGGCTAGACCCAAACCCACTCGCCTGCACTAAAACCCACTCCGCTAGACCCAAACCCACTCCGCTAGACCCAAACCCACTCGGCTAGACCCAAACCCACTCGGCTAAACCCAATCCCACTCCGCAAGACCCAAACCTACTCGGCTAGACCCAAACCCACTCGGCAAGACCCAAACCCACTCGGCTAGACCCAAACCCACTCGGCTAAACCCAAACCCACTGGGCTAGACCCAAACCCACTCGGGTAGACCCAAACCCACTCGGCTAGACTCAAACCCACTCGGCTAGACCCAAACCCACTCGGCTAGACCCAAACCCACTCGGCTAGACCCAAACCCACTCGGCTAGACCCAAACCCACTCGGCTAGACCCAAACCCACTCGGCCAGACCCAAACCCACTCGGCTAGACCCAAACTCACTCGGCTAGACCCAAACCCACTCGGCTAGACCCAAACCCACTCGGCTAGACCCAATGCCACTCGGCTAGACACAAACCCACTCGGCTAGACCCAAACCCACTCGGCTAGACCCAAACCCACTCGGCGAGACCCAAACCCACTCGGCTAGACCCAACCCCACTCGGCTTGACCCAAACCCACTCAGCTAGACCCAAACCCACTCGGCTAGACCCAAACCCACTCGCCTACACTAAAACCCACTCCGCTAGAACCAAAGCCACTCTGCTAGACACAAACCCACTCGGCTAGACCCAAACCCACTCGGCTAGACCCAAACCCACTCGGCTAGACCCAACCCCACTCGGCTAGACCCAATCCCACTCCGCAAGACCCAAACCCACTCGGCCAGACCCAAACCCACTCGGCAAGACCCAAACCCACTCGGCTAGACCCAAACCCACTCGGCTAAACCCAAACCCACTGGGCTAGACCCAAACCCACTCGGCTAGACCCAACCCCACTCGGCTTGACCAAAACCCACTCGGCTAGACCCAAACCCACTCGGCTAGACCCAAACCCACTCGGCTAGACCCAAACCCACTCGGCTAGACCCAAACCCACTCGGCTAGACCCAACCCCACTCGGCTTGACCAAAACCCACTCGGCTAGACCCAAACCCACTCGGCTAGACCCAAACCCACTCGGCTAGACCCAAACCCACTCGGCTGGACCCAAACCCACTCGGCTTGACCCAAAACCCGCTCCGCTAGACCCAAACCCACTCGGCTAGACCCAAACTCAATCCGCTAGACCCAAACCCACTCGGCTAGACCCAACCTCACTCGGCTAGATCCAAACGCACTCGGCTAGACCCAAACCCACTCAGCTAGAACCAAACCCACTCGGCTAGACCCAAACCCACTCGGCTAGACCCAAACCCACTCGGCTAGACCCAAACCCAATCGGCTAGACCCAAACCCACTCGGCTAGACCCAAACCCACTCGGCTAGACTCAAACCCACTCCGCCAGACCCAAACCCACTCGGCTAGACCGAAACCCACTTGGCTAGACCTAAACCCACTCGGCTAGACCGAAACCCACTCCGCTAGACCCAAACCCACTCGGCCAGACCCAAACCCACTCGGCTAGACCCAAACCCACTCGGCTAGACCGAAACCCACTCGCCTGCACTAAAACCCACTCCGCGAGACCCAAACCCACTCCGCTAGACACAAACCCACTCGGCTAGACCCAAACCCACTCGGCTAGACCCAAACCCACTCGCCTGCACTAAAACCCACTCCGCTAGACCCAAACCCACTCCGCTAGACCCAAACCCACTCCGCTAGACCCAAACCCACTCGGCTAAACCCAATCCCACTCCGCAAGACCCAAACCTACTCGGCTAGACCCAAACCCACTCGGCAAGACCCAAACCCACTCGGCTAGACCCAAACCCACTCGGCTAAACCCAAACCCACTGGGCTAGACCCAAACCCACTCGGGTAGACCCAAACCCACTCGGCTAGACCCAAACCCACTCGGCTAGACCCAAACCCACTCGGCTAGACCCAAACCCACTCGGCTAGACCCAAATCCACTCGGCTAGACCCAAACCCACTCGGCTAGACCCAAATCCACTCGGCTAGACCCAAACCCACTCGGCTAGACCCAAACCCACTCGGCCAGACCCAAACCCACTCGGCTAGACCCAAACTCACTCGGCTAGACCCAAACCCACTCGGCTAGACCCAAACCCACTCGGCTAGACCCAATGCCACTCGGCTAGACACAAACCCACTCGGCTAGACCCAAATCCACTGGGCTAGACCCAAACCCACACCGCTACACCCAAACCCACTCCGCTAGACTCAAACCACTGCGCTAGACCCAAACCCACTGGGCTAGACCCAAACCCAATCCGCTTGACCCAAACCCACTCCGCTAGACCCAAACCCACTCGGCTAGACCCAAACCCACTCAGCTACACCCAAACCCACTCGGTTAGACCCAAACCCAATCGGCTAGACCCAATCCCACTCAGCTAGATCCAAACCCACTCGGCTAGACCCAAACCCACTCGGCTAGACCCAAACCCACTCGCCTGCACTAAAACCCACTCCGCTAGACCCAAACCCACTCCGCTAGACCCAAACCCACTCGGCTAGACCCAAACCCACTCGGCTAAACCCAATCCCACTCCGCAAGACCCAAACCTACTCGGCTAGACCCAAACCCACTCGGCAAGACCCAAACCCACTCGGCTAGACCCAAACCCACTCGGCTAAACCCAAACCCACTGGGCTAGACCCAAACCCACTCGGGTAGACCCAAACCCACTCGGCTAGACTCAAACCCACTCGGCTAGACCCAAACCCACTCGGCTAGACCCAAACCCACTCGGCTAGACCCAAACCCACTCGGCTAGACCCAAACCCACTCGGCTAGACCCAAACCCACTCGGCCAGACCCAAACCCACTCGGCTAGACCCAAACTCACTCGGCTAGACCCAAACCCACTCGGCTAGACCCAAACCCACTCGGCTAGACCCAATGCCACTCGGCTAGACACAAACCCACTCGGCTAGACCCAAACCCACTCGGCTAGACCCAAACCCACTCGGCGAGACCCAAACCCACTCGGCTAGACCCAACCCCACTCGGCTTGACCCAAACCCACTCAGCTAGACCCAAACCCACTCGGCTAGACCCAAACCCACTCGCCTACACTAAAACCCACTCCGCTAGAACCAAAGCCACTCTGCTAGACACAAACCCACTCGGCTAGACCCAAACCCACTCGGCTAGACCCAAACCCACTCGGCTAGACCCAACCCCACTCGGCTAGACCCAATCCCACTCCGCAAGACCCAAACCCACTCGGCCAGACCCAAACCCACTCGGCAAGACCCAAACCCACTCGGCTAGACCCAAACCCACTCGGCTAAACCCAAACCCACTGGGCTAGACCCAAACCCACTCGGCTAGACCCAACCCCACTCGGCTTGACCAAAACCCACTCGGCTAGATCCAAACCCACTCGGCTAGACCCAAACCCACTCGGCTAGACCCAAACCCACTCGGCTAGACCCAAACCCACTCGGCTAGACCCAACCCCACTCGGCTTGACCAAAACCCACTCGGCTAGACCCAAACCCACTCGGCTAGACCCAAACCCACTCGGCTAGACCCAAACCCACTCGGCTGGACCCAAACCCACTCGGCTTGACCCAAAACCCGCTCCGCTAGACCCAAACCCACTCGGCTAGACCCAAACTCAATCCGCTAGACCCAAACCCACTCGGCTAGACCCAACCTCACTCGGCTAGATCCAAACGCACTTGGCTAGACCCAAACCCACTCAGCTAGAACCAAACCCACTCGGCTAGACCCAAACCCACTCGGCTAGACCCAAACCCACTCGGCTAGACCCAAACCCAATCGGCTAGACCCAAACCCACTCGGCTAGACCCAAACCCACTCGGCTGGACTCAAACCCACTCCGCCAGACCCAAACCCACTCGGCTAGACCCAAACCCACTTGGCTAGACCTAAACCCACTCGGCTAGACCGAAACCCACTCCGCTAGACCCAAACCCACTCGGCCAGACCCAAACCCACTCGGCTAGACCCAAACCCACTCGGCTAGACCCAAACCCACTCGGCTAGACCCAACCCCACTCGGCTTGACCAAAACCCACTCGGCTAGACCCAAACCCACTCGGCTAGACCCAAACCCACTCGGCTAGACCCAAACCCATTTGCCTACACTAAAACCCACTCCGCTAGACCCAAAGCCACTCCGCTAGACACAAACCCACTCGGCTAGACCCAAACCCACTCGGCTAGACCCAAACCCACTCGGCTAGACCCAACCCCACTCGGCTTGACCAAAACCCACTCGGCTAGACCCAAACCCACTCGGCTAGACCCAAACCCACTCGGCTAGACCCAAACCCACTCGGCTAGACCCAAACCCAATCGGCTTGACCCAAAACCCGCTCCGCTAGACCCAAACCCACTCGGCTAGACTCAAACCCACTCCGCTAGACCCAAACCCACTCGGCTAGACCCAAACCCACTTGGCTAGACCTAAACCCACTCGGCTAGACCGAAACCCACTCCGCTAGACCCAAACCCACTCGGCCAGACCCAAACCCACTCGGCTAGACCCAAACCCACTCGGCTAGACCCAAACCCACTCGGCTAGACCCAACCCCACTCGGCTTGACCAAAACCCACTCGGCTAGACCCAAACCCACTCGGCTAGACCCAAACCCACTCGGCTAGACCCAAACCCATTCGCCTACACTAAAACCCACTCCGGTAGACCCAAAGCCACTCCGCTAGACACAAACCCACTCGGCTAGACCCAAACCCACTCGGCTAGACCCAAACCCACTCGGCTAGACTCAAACCCACTCCGCCAGACCCAAACCCACTCGGCTAGACCCAAACCCACTTGGCTAGACCTAAACCCACTCGGCTAGACCGAAACCCACTCCGCTAGACCCAAACCCACTCGGCCAGACCCAAACCCACTCGGCTAGACCCAAACCCACTCGGCTAGACCCAAACCCACTCGGCTAGACCCAACCCCACTCGGCTTGACCAAAACCCACTCGGCTAGACCCAAACCCACTCGGCTAGACCCAAACCCACTCGGCTAGACCCAAACCCATTCGCCTACACTAAAACCCACTCCGCTAGACCCAAAGCCACTCCGCTAGACACAAACCCACTCGGCTAGACCCAAACCCACTCGGCTAGACCCAAACCCACTCGGCTAGACCCAACCCCACTCGGCTTGACCAAAACCCACTCGGCTAGACCCAAACCCACTCGGCTAGACCCAAACCCACTCGGCTAGACCCAAACCCACTTGGCTGGACCCAAACCCACTCGGCTTGACCCAAAACCCGCTCCGCTAGACCCAAACCCACTCGGCTAGACCCAAACTCAGTCCGCTAGACCCAAACCCACTCGGCTAGACCCAACCTCACTCGGCTAGATCCAAACGCACTCGGCTAGACCCAAACCCACTCAGCTAGAACCAAACCCACTCGGCTAGACCCAAACCCACTCGGCTAGACCCAAACCCACTCGGCTAGACCCAAACCCAATCGGCTAGACCCAAACCCACTCGGCTAGACCCAAACCCACTCGGCTAGACCCAAACCCACTCGGCTAGACCCAAACCCACTCGGCTAGACCCAACCCCACTCGGCTTGACCAAAACCCACTCGGCTAGACCCAAACCCACTCGGCTAGACCCAAACCCACTCGGCTAGACCCAAACCCATTCGCCTACACTAAAACCCACTCCGCTAGACCCAAAGCCACTCCGCTAGACACAAACCCACTCGGCTAGACCCAAACCCACTCGGCTAGACCCAAACCCACTCGGCTAGACACAAACCCACTCGGCTAGACCCAAACCAACTCGGCTAGACCCAAACCCACTCGGCTAGACCCAACCCCACTCGGCTTGACCCAAACGCACTCGGCTAGACCCAAACCCACTCGGCTAGACCCAAACCCACTCGCCTGCACTAAAACCCACTCCGCGAGACCCAAACCCACTCCGCTAGACACAAACCCACTCGGCTAGACGCAAACCCACTCCGCTAGACGCAAAGCCACTCCGCTAGACACAAACCCACTCGGCTAGACCCAAACCCACTCGGCTAGACCCAAACCCACTCGCCTGCACTAAAACCCACTCCGCTAGACCCAAACCCACTCCGCTAGACCCAAACCCACTCGGCTAGACCCAAACCCACTCGGCTAAACCCAATCCCACTCCGCAAGACCCAAACCTACTCGGCTAGACCCAAACCCACTCGGCAAGACCCAAACCCACTCGGCTAGACCCAAACCCACTCGGCTAAACCCAAACCCACTGGGCTAGACCCAAACCCACTCGGGTAGACCCAAACCCACTCGGCTAGACCCAAACCCACTCGGCTAGACCCAAACCCACTCGGCTAGACCCAAACCCACTCGGCTAGACCCAAACCCACTCGGCTAGACCCAAACCCACTCGGCTAGACCCAAACCCACTCGGCCAGACCCAAACCCACTCGGCTAGACCCAAACTCACTCGGCTAGACCCAAACCCACTCGGCTAGACCCAAACCCACTCGGCTAGACCCAATGCCACTCGGCTAGACACAAACCCACTCGGCTAGACCCAAACCCACTCGGCTAGACCCAAACCCACTCGGCGAGACCCAAACCCACTCGGCTAGACCCAACCCTACTCGGCTTGACCCAAACCCACTCAGCTAGACCCAAACCCACTCGGCTAGACCCAAACCCACTCGCCTACACTAAAACCCACTCCGCTAGAACCAAAGCCACTCCGCTAGACACAAACCCACTCGGCTAGACCCAAACCCACTCGGCTAGACCCAAACCCACTCGGCTAGACCCAACCCCACTCGGCTAGACCCAATCCCACTACGCAAGACCGAAACCCACTCGGCCAGACCCAAACCCACTCGGCAAGACCCAAACCCACTCGGCTAGACCCAAACCCACTCGGCTAAACCCAAACCCACTGGGCTAGACCCAAACCCACTCGGGTAGACCCAAACCCACTCGGCTAGACCCAAACCCACTCGGCTAGACCCAAACCCACTCGGCTAGACCCAAACCCACTCGGCTAGACCCAAACTCACTCGGCTAGACCCAAACCCACTCCGCTAGACTCAAACCCACTGCGCTAGACCCAAACCCACTGGGCTAGACCCAAACCCAATCCGCTTGACCCAAACCCACTCCGCTAGACCCAAACCCACTCGGCTAGACCCAAACCAACTCAGCTACACCCAAACCCACTCGGTTGGACCCAAACCAATCGGCTAGACCCAATCCCACTCAGCTAGATCCAAACCCACTCGGCTAGACCCAAACCCACTCGGCTAGACCCAAACCCACTCGGCTAGACCCAATGCCACTCGGCTAGACACAAACCCACTCGGCTAGACCCAAATCCACTGGGCTAGACCCAAACCCACACCGCTACACCCAAACCCACTCCGCTAGACTCAAACCACTGCGCTAGACCCAAACCCACTGGGCTAGACCCAAACCCAATCCGCTTGACCCAAACCCACTCCGCTAGACCCAAACCCACTCGGCTAGACCCAAACCCACTCAGCTACACCCAAACCCACTCGGTTAGACCCAAACCCAATCGGCTAGACCCAAACCCACTCTGCTAGACCCAAACCCACTCGCCTACACTAAAACCCACTCCGCTAGACCCAAAGCCACTCCGCTAGACACAAACCCACTAGGCTAGACCCAAACCCACTCTGCTAGACCCAAACCCACTCGGCTAGATCCAAACCCACTCGGCTAGACCCAAACCCACTCGGCTAGACCCAACCCCACTCGGCTTGACCAAAACCCACTCGGCTAGACCCAAACCCACTCGGCTAGACCCAAACCCACTCGGCTAGACCCAAACCCACTCGGCTGGACCCAAACCCACTCGGCTTCACCCAAAACCCGCTCCGCTAGACCCAAACCCACTCGGCTAGACCCAAACTCAGTCCGCTAGACCCAAACCCACTCGGCTAGACCCAACCTCACTCGGCTGGATCCAAACGCACTCGGCTAGACCCAAACCCACTCAGCTAGAACCAAACCCACTCGGCTAGACCCAAACCCACTCGGCTAGACCCAAACCCACTCGGCTAGACCCAAACCCAATCGGCTAGACCCAAACCCACTCGGCTAGACCCAAACCCACTCGGCTAGACCCAAACCCACTCCGCCAGACCCAAACCCACTCGGCTAGACCCAAACCCACTCGGCTAGACCCAAACCCACTCGGCTAGACCGAAACCCACTCCGCTAGACCCAAACCCACTCGGCCAGACCCAAACCCACTCGGCTAGACCCAAACCCACTCGGCTAAACCCAAACCCACTCGGCTAGACCCAACCCCACTCGGCTTGACCAAAACCCACTCGGCTAGACCCAAACCCACTCGGCTAGACCCAAACCCACTCGGCTAGACCCAAACCCATTCGCCTACACTAAAACCCACTCCGCTAGACCCAAAGCCACTCCGCTAGACACAAACCCACTCGGCTAGACCCAAACCCACTCGGCTCGACCCAAACCCACTCGGCTAGACACAAACCCACTCGGCTAGACCCAAACCAACTCGGCTAGACCCAAACCCACTCGGCTAGACCCAACCCCACTCGGCTTGACCCAAACGCACTCGGCTAGACCCAAACCCACTCGGCTAGACCCAAACCCACTCGCCTGCACTAAAACCCACTCCGCGAGACCCAAACCCACTCCGCTAGACACAAACCCACTCGGCTAGACCCAAACCCACTCGGCTAGACCCAAACCCACTCGCCTGCACTAAAACCCACTCCGCTAGACCCAAACCCACTCCGCTAGACCCAAACCCACTCGGCTAGACCCAAACCCACTCGGCTAAACCCAATCCCACTCCGCAAGACCCAAACCTACTCGGCTAGACCCAAACCCACTCGGCAAGACCCAAACCCACTCGGCTAGACCCAAACCCACTCGGCTAAACCCAAACCCACTGGGCTAGACCCAAACCCACTCGGGTAGACCCAAACCCACTCGGCTAGACCCAAACCCACTCGGCTAGACCCAAACCCACTCGGGTAGACCCAAACCCACTCGGCTAGACCCAAATCCACTCGGCTAGACCCAAACCCACTCGGCTAGACCCAAACCCACTCGGCCAGACCCAAACCCACTCGGCTAGACCCAAACTCACTCGGCTAGACCCAAACCCACTCGGCTAGACCCAAACCCACTCGGCTAGACCCAATGCCACTCGGCTAGACACAAACCCACTCGGCTAGACCCAAATCCACTGGGCTAGACCCAAACCCACACCGCTACACCCAAACCCACTCCGCTAGACTCAAACCACTGCGCTAGACCCAAACCCACTGGGCTAGACCCAAACCCAATCCGCTTGACCCAAACCCACTCCGCTAGACCCAAACCCACTCGGCTAGACCCAAACCCACTCAGCTACACCCAAACCCACTCGGTTAGACCCAAACCCAATCGGCTAGACCCAATCCCACTCAGCTAGATCCAAACCCACTCGGCTAGACCCAAACCCACTCGGCTAGACCCAAACCCACTCGCCTGCACTAAAACCCACTCCGCTAGACCCAAACCCACTCCGCTAGACCCAAACCCACTCCGCTAGACCCAAACCCACTCGGCTAAACCCAATCCCACTCCGCAAGACCCAAACCTACTCGGCTAGACCCAAACCCACTCGGCAAGACCCAAACCCACTCGGCTAGACCCAAACCCACTCGGCTAAACCCAAACCCACTGGGCTAGACCCAAACCCACTCGGGTAGACCCAAACCCACTCGGCTAGACTCAAACCCACTCGGCTAGACCCAAACCCACTCGGCTAGACCCAAACCCACTCGGCTAGACCCAAACCCAATCGGCTAGACCCAAACCCACTCGGCTAGACCCAAACCCACTCGGCTAGACCCAAACCCACTCCGCCAGACCCAAACCCACTCGGCTAGACCCAAACCCACTCGGCTAGACCCAAACCCACTCGGCTAGACCGAAACCCACTCCGCTAGACCCAAACCCACTCGGCCAGACCCAAACCCACTCGGCTAGACCCAAACCCACTCGGCTAAACCCAAACCCACTCGGCTAGACCCAACCCCACTCGGCTTGACCAAAACCCACTCGGCTAGACCCAAACCCACTCGGCTAGACCCAAACCCACTCGGCTAGACCCAAACCCATTCGCCTACACTAAAACCCACTCCGCTAGACCCAAAGCCACTCCGCTAGACACAAACCCACTCGGCTAGACCCAAACCCACTCGGCTAGACCCAAACCCACTCGGCTAGACACAAACCCACTCGGCTAGACCCAAACCAACTCGGCTAGACCCAAACCCACTCGGCTAGACCCAACCCCACTCGGCTTGACCCAAACGCACTCGGCTAGACCCAAACCCACTCGGCTAGACCCAAACCCACTCGCCTGCACTAAAACCCACTCCGCGAGACCCAAACCCACTCCGCTAGACACAAACCCACTCGGCTAGACCCAAACCCACTCGGCTAGACCCAAACCCACTCGCCTGCACTAAAACCCACTCCGCTAGACCCAAACCCACTCCGCTAGACCCAAACCCACTCGGCTAGACCCAAACCCACTCGGCTAAACCCAATCCCACTCCGCAAGACCCAAACCTACTCGGCTAGACCCAAACCCACTCGGCAAGACCCAAACCCACTCGGCTAGACCAAAACCCACTCGGCTAAACCCAAACCCACTGGGCTAGACCCAAACCCACTCGGGTAGACCCAAACCCACTCGGCTAGACCCAAACCCACTCGGCTAGACCCAAACCCACTCGGCTAGACCCAAACCCACTCGGCTAGACCCAAATCCACTCGGCTAGACCCAAACCCACTCGGCTAGACCCAAACCCACTCGGCCAGACCCAAACCCACTCGGCTAGACCCAAACTCACTCGGCTAGACCCAAACCCACTCGGCTAGACCCAAACCCACTCGGCTAGACCCAATGCCACTCGGCTAGACACAAACCCACTCGGCTAGACCCAAATCCACTGGGCTAGACCCAAACCCACACCGCTACACCCAAACCCACTCCGCTAGACTCAAACCACTGCGCTAGACCCATACCCACTGGGCTAGACCCAAACCCAATCCGCTTGACCCAAACCCACTCCGCTAGACCCAAACCCACTCGGCTAGACCCAAACCCACTCAGCTACACCCAAACCCACTCGGTTAGACCCAAACCCAATCGGCTAGACCCAATCCCACTCAGCTAGATCCAAACCCACTCGGCTAGACCCAAACCCACTCGGCTAGACCCAAACCCACTCGCCTGCACTAAAACCCACTCCGCTAGACCCAAACCCACTCCGCTAGACCCAAACCCACTCGGCTAGACCCAAACCCACTCGGCTAAACCCAATCCCACTCCGCAAGACCCAAACCTACTCGGCTAGACCCAAACCCACTCGGCAAGACCCAAACCCACTCGGCTAGACCCAAACCCACTCGGCTAAACCCAAACCCACTGGGCTAGACCCAAACCCACTCGGGTAGACCCAAACCCACTCGGCTAGACTCAAACCCACTCGGCTAGACCCAAACCCACTCGGCTAGACCCAAACCCACTCGGCTAGACCCAAACCCACTCGGCTAGACCCAAACCCACTCGGCTAGACCCAAACCCACTCGGCCAGACCCAAACCCACTCGGCTAGACCCAAACTCACTCGGCTAGACCCAAACCCACTCGGCTAGACCCAAACCCACTCGGCTAGACCCAATGCCACTCGGCTAGACACAAACCCACTCGGCTAGACCCAAACCCACTCGGCTAGACCCAAACCCACTCGGCGAGACCCAAACCCACTCGGCTAGACCCAACCCCACTCGGCTTGACCCAAACCCACTCAGCTAGACCCAAACCCACTCGGCTAGACCCAAACCCACTCGCCTACACTAAAACCCACTCCGCTAGAACCAAAGCCACTCTGCTAGACACAAACCCACTCGGCTAGACCCAAACCCACTCGGCTAGACCCAAACCCACTCGGCTAGACCCAACCCCACTCGGCTAGACCCAATCCCACTCCGCAAGACCCAAACCCACTCGGCCAGACCCAAACCCACTCGGCAAGACCCAAACCCACTCGGCTAGACCCAAACCCACTCGGCTAAACCCAAACCCACTGGGCTAGACCCAAACCCACTCGGGTAGACCCAAACCCACTCGGCTAGACCCAAACCCACTCGGCTAGACCCAAACCCACTCGGCTAGACCCAAACCCACTCGGCTAGACCCAAACTCACTCGGCTAGACCCAAACCCACTCCGCTAGACTCAAACCCACTGCGCTAGACCCAAACCCACTGGGCTAGACCCAAACCCAATCCGCTTGACCCAAACCCACTCCGCTAGACCCAAACCCACTCGGCTAGACCCAAACCCACTCAGCTACACCCAAACCCACTCGGTTGGACCCAAACCAATCGGCTAGACCCAATCCCACTCAGCTAGATCCAAACCCACTCGGCTAGACCCAAACCCACTCGGCTAGACCCAAACCCACTCGGCTAGACCCAATGCCACTCGGCTAGACACAAACCCACTCGGCTAGACCCAAATCCACTGGGCTAGACCCAAACCCACACCGCGAGACCCAAACCCACTCCGCTAGACTCAAACCACTGCGCTAGACCCAAACCCACTGGGCTAGACCCAAACCCAATCCGCTTGACCCAAACCCACTCCGCTAGACCCAAACCCACTCGGCTAGACCCAAACCCACTCAGCTACACCCAAACCCACTCGATTAGACCCAAACCCAATCGGCTAGACCCAAACCCACTCTGCTAGACCCTAACCCACTCGCCTACACTAAAACCCACTCCGCTAGACCCAAAGCCACTCCGCTAGACACAAACCCACTAGGCTAGACCCAAACCCACTCTGCTAGACCCAAACCCACTCGGCTAGACCCAAACCCACTCGGCTAGACCCAAACCCACTCGGCTAGACCCAACCCCACTCGGCTTGACCAAAACCCACTCGGCTAGACCCAAACCCACTCGGCTAGACCCAAACCCACTCGGCTAGACCCAAACCCACTCGGCTGGACCCAAACCCACTCGGCTTGACCCAAAACCCGCTCCGCTAGACCCAAACCCACTCGGCTAGACCCAAACTCAGTCCGCTAGACCCAAACCCACTCGGCTAGACCCAACCTCACTCGGCTAGATCCAAACGCACTCGGCTAGACCCAAACCCACTCAGCTAGAACCAAACCCACTCGGCTAGACCCAAACCCACTCGGCTAGACCCAAACCCACTCGGCTAGACCCAAACCCAATCGGCTAGACCCAAACCCACTCGGCTAGACCCAAACCCACTCGGCTAGACCCAAACCCACTCCGCCAGACCCAAACCCACTCGGCTAGACCCAAACCCACTCGGCTAGACCCAAACCCACTCGGCTAGACTGAAACCCACTCCGCTAGACCCAAACCCACTCGGCCAGACCCAAACCCACTCGGCTAGACCCAAACCCACTCGGCTAAACCCAAACCCACTCGGCTAGACCTAACCCCACTCGGCTTGACCAAAACCCACTCGGCTAGACCCAAACCCACTCGGCTAGACCCAAACCCACTCGGCTAGACCCAAACCCATTCGCCTACACTAAAACCCACTCCGCTAGACCCAAAGCCACTCCGCTAGACACAAACCCACTCGGCTAGACCCAAACCCACTCGGCTAGACCCAAACCCACTCGGCTAGACACAAACCCACTCGGCTAGACCCAAACCAACTCGGCTAGACCCAAACCCACTCGGCTAGACCCAACCCCACTCGGCTTGACCCAAACGCACTCGGCTAGACCCAAACCCACTCGGCTAGACCCAAACCCACTCGCCTGCACTAAAACCCACTCCGCGAGACCCAAACCCACTCCGCTAGACACAAACCCACTCGGCTAGACCCAAACCCACTCCGCTAGACGCAAAGCCACTCCGCTAGACACAAACCCATTTCGGCTAGACACAAACCCACTCGGCTAGACCCAAACCCACTCGCCTGCACTAAAACCCACTCCGCTAGACCCAAACCCACTCCGCTAGACCCAAACCCACTCGGCTAGACCCAAACCCACTCGGCTAAACCCAATCCCACTCCGCAAGACCCAAACCTACTCGGCTAGACCCAAACCCACTCGGCAAGACCCAAACCCACTCGGCTAGACCCAAACCCACTCGGCTAAACCCAAACCCACTGGGCTAGACCCAAACCCACTCGGGTAGACCCAAACCCACTCGGCTAGACCCAAACCCACTCGGCTAGACCCAAACCCACTCGGCTAGACCCAAACCCACTCGGCTAGACCCAAACCCACTCGGCTAGACCCAAACCCACTCGGCTAGACCCAAACCCACTCGGCCAGACCCAAACCCACTCGGCTAGACCCAAACCCACTCGGCTAGACCCAAACCCACTCGGCTAGACCCAAACCCACTCGGCTAGACCCAATGCCACTCGGCTAGACACAAACCCACTCGGCTAGACCCAAACCCACTCGGCTAGACCCAAACCCAATCGGCTAGACCCAAACCCACTCGGCAAGACCCAAACCCACTCGGCAAGACCCAAACCCACTCCGCCAGACCCAAACCCACTCGGCTAGACCCAAACCCACTCGGCTAGACACAAACCCACTCGGCTAGACCGAAACCCACTCCGCTAGACCCAAACCCACTCGGCCAGACCCAAACCCACTCGGCTAGACCCAAACCCACTCGGCTAAACCCAAACCCACTCGGCTAGACCCAACCCCACTCGGCTTGACCAAAACCCACTCGGCTAGACCCAAACCCACTCGGCTAGACCCAAACCCACTCGGCTAGACCCAAACCCATTCGCCTACACTAAAACCCACTCCGCTAGACCCAAAGCCACTCCGCTAGACACAAACCCACTCGGCTAGATCCAAACCCACTCGGCTAGACCCAAACCCACTCGGCTAGACACAAACCCACTCGGCTAGACCCAAACCAACTCGGCTAGACCCAAACCCACTCGGCTAGACCCAACCCCACTCGGCTTGACCCAAACGCACTCGGCTAGACCCAAACCCACTCGGCTAGACCCAAACCCACTCGCCTGCACTAAAACCCACTCCGCGAGACCCAAACCCACTCCGCTAGACACAAACCCACTCGGCTAGACCCAAACCCACTCCGCTAGACGCAAAGCCACTCCGCTAGACACAAACCCACTCGGCTAGACCCAAACCCACTCGGCTAGACCCAAACCCACTCGCCTGCACTAAAACCCACTCCGCTAGACCCAAACCCACTCCGCTAGACCCAAACCCACTCGGCTAGACCCAAACCCACTCGGCTAAACCCAATCCCACTCCGCAAGACCCAAACCTACTCGGCTAGACCCAAACCCACTCGGCAAGACCCAAACCCACTCGGCTAGACCCAAACCCACTCGGCTAAACCCAAACCCACTGGGCTAGACCCAAACCCACTCGGGTAGACCCAAACCCACTCGGCTAGACCCAAACCCACTCGGCTAGACCCAAACCCACTCGGCTAGACCCAAACCCACTCGGCTAGACCCAAACCCACTCGGCTAGACCCAAACCCACTCGGCTAGACCCAAACCCACTCGGCCAGACCCAAACCCACTCGGCTAGACCCAAACTCACTCGGCTAGACCCAAACCCACTCGGCTAGACCCAAACCCACTCGGCTAGACCCAATGCCACTCGGCTAGACACAAACCCACTCGGCTAGACCCAAATCCACTGGGCTAGACCCAAACCCACTCGGCTAGACCCGAACTCACTCGGCTAGACCCAAACCCACTCCGCTAGACTCAAACCCACTGCGCTAGACCCAAACCCACTGGGCTAGACCCAAACCCAATCCGCTTGACCCAAACCCACTCCGCTAGACCCAAACCCACTCGGCTAGACCCAAACCCACTCAGCTACACCCAAACCCACTCGGTTGGACCCAATCCAATCGGCTGGACCCAATCCCACTCAGCTAGATCCAAACCCACTCGGCTAGACCCAAACCCACTCGGCTAGACCCAAACCCACTCGGCTAGACCCAATGCCACTCGGCTAGATACAAACCCACTCGGCTAGACCCAAATCCACTGGGCTAGACCCAAACCCACACCGCTATACCCAAACCCACTCCGCTAGACTCAAACCACTGCGCTAGACCCAAACCCACTGGGCTAGACCCAAACCCAATCCGCTTGACCCAAACCCACTCCGCTAGACCCAAACCCACTGGGCTAGACCCAAACCCACTCAGCTACACCCAAACCCACTCGGTTAGACCCAAACCCAATCGGCTAGACCCAATCCCACTCGGCTAGACCGAAACCCACTCTGCTAGACCCAAACCCATTCGCCTACACTAAAACCCACTCCGCTAGACCCAAAGCCACTCCGCTAGACACAAACCCACTCGGCTAGACCCAAACCCACTCGGCTAGACCCAAACCCACTCGGCTAGACACAAACCCACTCGGCTAGACCCAAACCAACTCGGCTAGACCCAAACCCACTCGGCTAGACCCAACCCCACTCGGCTTCACCCAAACGCACTCGGCTAGACCCAAACCCACTCGGCTAGACCCAAACCCACTCGCCTGCACTAAAACCCACTCCGCGAGACCCAAAGCCACTCCGCTAGACACAAACCCACTCGGCTAGACCCAAACCCACTCCGCTAGACGCAAAGCCACTCCGCTAGACACAAACCCACTCGGCTAGACCCAAACCAACTCGGCTAGACCCAAACCCACTCGCCTGCACTAAAACCCACTCCGCTAGACCCAAACCCACTCCGCTAGACCCAAACCCACTCCGCTAGACCCAAACCCACTCGGCTAAACCCAATCCCACTCCGCAAGACCCAAACCTACTCGGCTAGACCCAAACCCACTCGGCAAGACCCAAACCCACTCGGCTAGACCCAAACCCACTCGGCTAAACCCAAACCCACTGGGCTAGACCCAAACCCACTCGGGTAGACCCAAACCCACTCGGCTAGACCCAAACCCACTCGGCTAGACCCAAACCCACTCGGCTAGACCCAAACCCACTCGGCTAGACCCAAACCCACTCGGCTAGACCCAAACCCACTCGGCTAGACCCAAACCCACTCGGCTAGACCCAAACCCACTCGGCTAGACCCAAACTCACTCGGCTAGACCCAAACCCACTCGGCTAGACCCAAACCCACTCGGCTAGATCCAATGCCACTCGGCTAGACACAAACCCACTCGGCTAGACCCAAATCCACTGGGCTAGACCCAAACCCACACCGCTACACCCAAACCCACTCCGCTAGACTCAAACCACTGCGCTAGACCCAAACCCACTGGGCTAGACCCAAACCCAATCCGCTTGACCCAAACCCACTCCGCTAGACCCAAACCCACTCGGCTAGACCCAAACCCACTCAGCTACACCCAAACCCACTCGGTTAGACCCAAACCCAATCGGCTAGACCCAATCCCACTCAGCTAGATCCAAACCCACTCGGTTAGACCCAAACCCACTCGGCTAGACCCAAACCCACTCGGCTAGACCCAAACCCACTCTGCTAGACACAAACCCACTAGGCTAGACCCAAACCCACTCTGCTAGACCCAAACCCACTCGGCTAGACCCAAACCCACTCGGCTAGACCCAAACCCACTCGGGTAGACCCAAACCCACTCGGCTAGACCCAAACCCACTCGGCTAGACCCAAACCCACTTGGCTAGACCCAAACCCACTCGGCTAGACCCAAACCCACTCGGCTAGACCCAAACCCACTCGGCTAGACCCAAACCCACTCGGCCAGACCCAAACCCACTCGGCTAGACCCAAACTCACTCGGCTAGACCCAAACCCACTCGGCTAGACCCAAACCCACTCGGCTAGACCCAATGCCACTCGGCTAGACACAAACCCACTCGGCTAGACCCAAATCCACTGGGCTAGACCCAAACCCACACCGCTACACCCAAACCCACTCCGCCAGACTCAAACCACTGCGCCAGACCCAAACCCACTGGGCTAGACCCAAACCCAATCCGCTTGACCCAAACCCACTCCGCTAGACCCAAACCCACTCGGCTAGACCCAAACCCACTCAGCTACACCCAAACCTACTCGGTTAGACCCAAACCCAATCGGCTAGACCCAATCCCACTCAGCTAGATCCAAACCCACTCGGCTAGACCCAAACCCACTCGGCTAGACCCAAACCCACTCGGCTAGACCCAAACCCACTCTGCTAGACACAAACCCACTAGGCTAGACCCAAACCCACTCTGCTAGACCCAAACCCACTCGGCTAGACCCAAACCCACTCGGCTAGACCCAAACCCACTCGGCTAGACCCAACCCTACTCGGCTTGACCAAAACCCACTCGGCTAGACCCAAACCCACTTGGCTAGACCCAAACCCACTCGCCTACACTAAAACCCACTCCGCCAGACCCAAAGCCACTCCGCTAGACACAAACCCACTTGGCTAGACCCAAACCCACTCGGCTAGACCCAAACCCACACGGCTAGACACAAACCCACTCGGCTAGACCCAAACCCACTCGGTTGGATCCAAACCCAATCGGCTAGACCCAATCCCACTCAGCTAGATCCAAACCCACTCGGCTAGACCCAAACCCACTCGGCTAGACCCAAACCCACTCGGCTAGACCCAAACCCACGCGGCTAGACCCAAACCCACTCGGCTAGACCCAAACCCACTCGGCTAGACCCAAACCCACTCGGCTAGACACAAACCCACTCGGCTAGACCCAAACCCACTCGGTTGGACCCAAACCCACTCCGCAAGACCCAAACCCACTCGGCCAGACCCAAACCCGCTCGGCTAGACACAAACCCACTCGGCTAGACCCATATCCACTCAGCTAGACCAAACCCACTCGGCTAGACCCAAACCCACTCCGCAAGACCCAAACCCACTCGGCTAGACCCAAACCCACTCGGCTAGACCCATATCCACTCAGCTAGACCAAACCCACTCGGCTAGACCCAAACCCACTCGGCTAGACCCAAACCCACTCGGCTAAACCCAAACCCACTCGCCTACACTAAAACCCACTCCGCCAGACCCAAAGCCACTCCGCTAGACACAAACCCACTTGGCTAGACCCAAACCCACTCGGCTAGACCCAAACCCACTCGGCTAGACCCAAACCCACTCGGCTAGACCCAAACCCACTCGGCTAGACCCGAACTCACTCGGCTAGACCCAAACCCACTCCGCTAGACTCAAACCCACTGCGCTAGACCCAAACCCACTGGGCTAGACCCAAACCCAATCCGCTTGACCCAAACCCACTCCGCTAGACCCAAACCCACTCGGCTAGACCCAAACCCACTCAGCTACACCCAAACCCACTCGGTTGGACCCAATCCAATCGGCTGGACCCAATCCCACTCAGCTAGATCCAAACCCACTCGGCTAGACCCAAACCCACTCGGCTAGACCCAAACCCACTCGGCTAGACCCAATGCCACTCGGCTAGATACAAACCCACTCGGCTAGACCCAAATCCACTGGGCTAGACCCAAACCCACACCGCTATACCCAAACCCACTCCGCTAGACTCAAACCACTGCGCTAGACCCAAACCCACTGGGCTAGACCCAAACCCAATCCGCTTGACCCAAACCCACTCCGCTAGACCCAAACCCACTGGGCTAGACCCAAACCCACTCAGCTACACCCAAACCCACTCGGTTAGACCCAAACCCAATCGGCTAGACCCAATCCCACTCGGCTAGACCGAAACCCACTCTGCTAGACCCAAACCCATTCGCCTACACTAAAACCCACTCCACTAGACCCAAAGCCACTCCGCTAGACACAAACCCACTCGGCTAGACCCAAACCCACTCGGCTAGACCCAAACCCACTCGGCTAGACACAAACCCACTCGGCTAGACCCAAACCAACTCGGCTAGACCCAAACCCACTCGGCTAGACCCAACCCCACTCGGCTTCACCCAAACGCACTCGGCTAGACCCAAACCCACTCGGCTAGACCCAAACCCACTCGCCTGCACTAAAACCCACTCCGCGAGACCCAAAGCCACTCCGCTAGACACAAACCCACTCGGCTAGACCCAAACCCACTCCGCTAGACGCAAAGCCACTCCGCTAGACACAAACCCACTCGGCTAGACCCAAACCAACTCGGCTAGACCCAAACCCACTCGCCTGCACTAAAACCCACTCCGCTAGACCCAAACCCACTCCGCTAGACCCAAACCCACTCCGCTAGACCCAAACCCACTCGGCTAAACCCAATCCCACTCCGCAAGACCCAAACCTACTCGGCTAGACCCAAACCCACTCGGCAAGACCCAAACCCACTCGGCTAGACCCAAACCCACTCGGCTAAACCCAAACCCACTGGGCTAGACCCAAACCCACTCGGGTAGACCCAAACCCACTCGGCTAGACCCAAACCCACTCGGCTAGACCCAAACCCACTCGGCTAGACCCAAACCCACTCGGCTAGACCCAAACCCACTCGGCTAGACCCAAACCCACTCGGCTAGACCCAAACCCACTCGGCTAGACCCAAACCCACTCGGCTAGACCCAAACTCACTCGGCTAGACCCAAACCCACTCGGCTAGACCCAAACCCACTCGGCTAGATCCAATGCCACTCGGCTAGACACAAACCCACTCGGCTAGACCCAAATCCACTGGGCTAGACCCAAACCCACACCGCTACACCCAAACCCACTCCGCTAGACTCAAACCACTGCGCTAGACCCAAACCCACTGGGCTAGACCCAAACCCAATCCGCTTGACCCAAACCCACTCCGCTAGACCCAAACCCACTCGGCTAGACCCAAACCCACTCAGCTACACCCAAACCCACTCGGTTAGACCCAAACCCAATCGGCTAGACCCAATCCCACTCAGCTAGATCCAAACCCACTCGGTTAGACCCAAACCCACTCGGCTAGACCCAAACCCACTCGGCTAGACCCAAACCCACTCTGCTAGACACAAACCCACTAGGCTAGACCCAAACCCACTCTGCTAGACCCAAACCCACTCGGCTAGACCCAAACCCACTCGGCTAGACCCAAACCCACTCGGCTAGACCCAACCCCACTCGGCTTGACCAAAACCCACTCGGCTAGACCCAAACCCACTCGGCTAGACCCAAACCCACTCGCCTACACTACAACCCACTCCGCTAGACCCAAAGCCACTCCGCTAGACACAAACCCACTTGGCTAGACCCAAACCCACTCGGCTAGACCCAAACCCACTCGGCTAGACACAAACCCACTCGGCTAGACCCAAACCCACTCGGTTGGACCCAAACCCAATCGGCTAGACCCAATCCCACTCAGCTAGATCCAAACCCACTCGGCTAGACCCAAACCCACTCGGCTAGACCCAAACCCACTCGGCTAGACCCAAACCCACTCGGCTAGACCCAAACCCACTCGGCTAGACCCAAACCCACTCGGCTAGACCCAAACCCACTCGGCTAGACCCAAACCCACTCGGCTAGACCCAAACCCACTCGGTTGGACCCAAACCCACTCCGCAAGACCCAAACCCACTCGGCCAGACCCAAACCCGCTCGGCTAGACACAAACCCACTCGGCTAGACCCATATCCACTCGGCTAGACCCAAACCCACTCCGCAAGACCCAAACCCACTCGGCTAGACCCAAACCAACTCGGCTAGACCCATATCCACTCAGCTAGACCAAACCCACTCGGCTAGACCCAAACCCACTCGGCTAGACCCAAACCCACTCGGCTCGACCCAAACCCACTCGCCTACACTAAAACCCACTCCGCCAGACCCAAAGCCACTCCGCTAGACACAAACTCACTTGGCTAGACCCAAACCCACTCGGCTAGACCCAAACCCACTCGGCTAGACACAAACCCACTCGGCTTGACCCAAACCCACTCAGCTAGACCCAAACCCACTCGGCTAGACCCAAACCCACTCGCCTACACTAAAACCCACTCCGCTAGAACCAAAGCCACTCCGCTAGACACAAACCCACTCGGCTAGACCCAAACCCACTCGGCTAGACCCAAACCCACTCGGCTAGACCCAACCCCACTCGGCTAGACCCAATCCCACTCCGCAAGACCCTAACCCACTCGGCCAGACCCAAACCCACTCGGCAAGACCCAAACCCACTCGGCTAGACCCAAACCCACTCGGCTAAACCCAAACCCACTGGGCTAGACCCAAACCCACTCGGGTAGACCCAAACCCACTCGGCTAGACCCAAACCCACGCGGCTAGACCCAAACCCACTCGGCTAGACCCAAACCCACTCGGCTAGACCCAAACTCACTCGGCTAGACCCAAACCCACTCCGATAGACTCAAACCCACTGCGCTAGACCCAAACCCACTGGGCTAGACCCAAACCCAATCCGCTTGACCCAAACCCACTCCGCTAGGCCCAAACCCACTCGGCTAGACCCAAACCCACTCAGCTACACCCAAACCCACTCGGTTAGACCCAAACCCAATCGGCTAGACCCAATCCCACTCAGCTAGATCCAAACCCACTCGGCTAGACCCAAACGCACTCGGCTAGACCCAAACCCACTCGGCTAGACCCAAACCCACTCGGCTAGACCCAAACCCACTCTGCTAGACCCAAACCCACTCTGCTGGACCCAAACCCACTGGGCTAGACCCAAACCCACTCGGCTAGACCCAAACCCACTCGGCTAGACCCAACCCCACTCGGCTTGACCAAAACCCACTCGGCCAGACCCAAACCCACTCGGCTAGACCCAAACCCACTCGCCTACACTAAAACTCACTCCGCTATACCCAAAGCCGCTCCGCTAGACACAAACCCACTTGGCTAGACCCAAACCCACTCGGCTAGACCCAAACCCACTCGGCTAGACACAAACCCACTCGGCTAGACCCAAACCCACTCGGCTAGACCCAAACCCACTCGGCTAGACCCAACCCCACTCGGCTTGACCCAAACCCACTCAGCTAGACCCAAACCCACTCGGCTAGACCCAAACCCACTCGCCTACACTAAAACCCACTCCGCTAGAACCAAAGCCACTGGGCTAGACCCAAACCCAATCCGCTTGACCCAAACCCACTCCGCTAGACCCAAACCCACTCGGCTGGACCCAAACCCACTCAGCTACACCCAAACCCACTCGGTTAGACCCAAACCCAATCGGCTAGACCCAATCCCACTCAGCTAGATCCAAACCCACTCGGCTAGACCCAAACCCACTCGGCTAGAACCAAACCCACTTGGCTAGACACAAACCCACTCGGCAAGACCCAAACCCACTCGGCTGGACCCAAACCCACTCGGCTAGACCCAAACCAAATCCACTAGACCCACACCCACTCGGCTAGACCCAAACCCACTCCGCTAGACCCAAACCCACTCGGCTAGACCCAAACCCACTCTGCTAGAACCAAACCCACTCGGCTAGACCCAAATCCACTCCGTTAGACCCAAACCCACTCGGATAGACCCAAACCCGTTCCGCTAGACCCAAACCCACTCCGCTAGACCCAAACGCACTCGGCTAGACCCAAACCCACTCGGCTAGACCCAAACCCACTCGCCTGCACTAAAACCCACTCCGCGAGACCCAAACCCACTCCGCTAGACACAAACCCACTCGGCTAGACCCAAACCCACTCCGCTAGACGCAAAGCCACTCCGCTAGACACAAACCCACTCGGCTAGACCCAAACCCACTCGGCTAGACCCAAACCCACTCGCCTGCACTAAAACCCACTCCGCTAGACCCAAACCCACTCCGCTAGACCCAAACCCACTCGGCTAGACCCAAACCCACTCGGCTAAACCCAATCCCACTCCGCAAGACCCAAACCTACTCGGCTAGACCCAAACCCACTCGGCAAGACCCAAACCCACTCGGCTAGACCCAAACCCACTCGGCTAAACCCAAACCCACTGGGCTAGACCCAAACCCACTCGCGTAGACCCAAACCCACTCGGCTAGACCCAAACCCACTCGGCTAGACCCAAACCCACTCGGCTAGACCCAAACCCACTCGGCTAGACCCAAACCCACTCGGCTAGACCCAAACCCACTCGGCTAGACCCAAACCCACTCGGCCAGACCCAAACCCACTCGGCTAGACCCAAACTCACTCGGCTAGACCCAAACCCACTCGGCTAGACCCAAACCCACTCGGCTAGACCCAATGCCACTCGGCTAGACACAAACCCACTCGGCTAGACCCAAATCCACTGGGCTAGACCCAAACCCACACCGCTACACCCAAACCCACTCCGCTAGACTCAAACCACTGCGCTAGACCCAAACCCACTGGGCTAGACCCAAACCCAATCCGCTTGACCCAAACCCACTCCGCTAGACCCAAACCCACTCGGCTAGACCCAAACCCACTCAGCTACACCCAAACCCACTCGGTTAGACCCAAACCCAATCGGCTAGACCCAATCCCACTCAGCTAGATCCAAACCCACTCGGCTAGACCCAAACCCACTCGGCTAGACCCAAACCCACTCCGCTAGACCCAAACCCACTCGGCTAGACCCAAACCCACTCGGCTGGACCCAAACCCACTCGGCTTGACCCAAAACCCGCTCCGCTAGACCCAAACCCACTCGGCTAGACCCAAACTCAGTCCGCTAGACCCAAACCCACTCCGCTAGACCCAAACGCACTCGGCTAGACCCAAACCCACTCGGCTAGACCCAAACCCACTCGCCTGCACTAAAACCCACTCCGCGAGACCCAAACCCACTCCGCTAGACACAAACCCACTCGGCTAGACCCAAACCCACTCCGCTAGACGCAAAGCCACTCCGCTAGACACAAACCCACTCGGCTAGACCCAAACCCACTCGGCTAGACCCAAACCCACTCGCCTGCACTAAAACCCACTCCGCTAGACCCAAACCCACTCCGCTAGACCCAAACCCACTCGGCTAGACCCAAACCCACTCGGCTAAACCCAATCCCACTCCGCAAGACCCAAACCTACTCGGCTAGACCCAAACCCACTCGGCAAGACCCAAACCCACTCGGCTAGACCCAAACCCACTCGGCTAAACCCAAACCCACTGGGCTAGACCCAAACCCACTCGGGTAGACCCAAACCCACTCGGCTAGACCCAAACCCACTCGGCTAGACCCAAACCCACTCGGCTAGACCCAAACCCACTCGGCAAGACCCAAACCCACTCGGCTAGACCCAAACCCACTCGGCTAGACCCAAACCCACTCGGCCAGACCCAAACCCACTCGGCTAGACCCAAACTCACTCGGCTAGACCCAAACCCACTCGGCTAGACCCAAACCCACTCGGCTAGACCCAATGCCACTCGGCTAGACACAAACCCACTCGGCTAGACCCAAATCCACTGGGCTAGACCCAAACCCACACCGCTACACCCAAACCCACTCCGCTAGACTCAAACCACTGCGCTAGACCCAAACCCACTGGGCTAGACCCAAACCCAATCCGCTTGACCCAAACCCACTCCGCTAGACCCAAACCCACTCGGCTAGACCCAAACCCACTCAGCTACACCCAAACCCACTCGGTTAGACCCAAACCCAATCGGCTAGACCCAATCCCACTCAGCTAGATCCAAACCCACTCGGCTAGACCCAAACCCACTCGGCTAGACCCAAACCCACTCGGCTAGACCCAAACCCACTCGGCTAGACCCAAACCCACTCGGCTGGACCCAAACCCACTCGGCTTGACCCAAAACCCGCTCCGCTAGACCCAAACCCACTCGGCTAGACCCAAACTCAGTCCGCTAGACCCAAACCCACTCGGCTAGACCCAACCTCACTCGGCTAGATCCAAACGCACTCGGCTAGACCCAAACCCACTCAGCTAGAACCAAACCCACTCGGCTAGACCCAAACCCACTCGGCTAGACCCAAACCCACTCGGCTTGACCCAAACCCAATCGGCTAGACCCAAACCCACTCGGCTAGACCCAAACCCACTCGGCAAGACCCAAACCCACTCCGCCAGACCCAAACCCACTCGGCTAGACCCAAACCCACTCGGCTAGACACAAACCCACTCGGCTAGACCGAAACCCACTCCGCTAGACCCAAACCCACTCGGCCAGACCCAAACCCACTCGGCTAGACCCAAACCCACTCGGCTAAACCCAAACCCACTCGGCTAGACCCAACCCCACTCGGCTTGACCAAAACCCACTCGGCTAGACCCAAACCCACTCGGCTAGACCCAAACCCACTCGGCTAGACCCAAACCCATTCGCCTACACTAAAACCCACTCCGCTAGACCCAAAGCCACTCCGCTAGACACAAACCCACTCGGCTAGACCCAAACCCACTCGGCTAGACCCAAACCCACTCGGCTAGACACAAACCCACTCGGCTAGACCCAAACCAACTCGGCTAGACCCAAACCCACTCGGCTAGACCCAACCACACTCGGCTTGACCCAAACGCACTCGGCTAGACCCAAACCCACTCGGCTAGACCCAAACCCACTCGCCTGCACTAAAACCCACTCCGCGAGACCCAAACCCACTCCGCTAGACACAAACCCACTCGGCTAGACCCAAACCCACTCCGCTAGACGCAAAGCCACTCCGCTAGACACAAACCCACTCGGCTAGACCCAAACCCACTCGGCTAGACCCAAACCCACTCGCCTGCACTAAAACCCACTCCGCTAGACCCAAACCCACTCCGCTAGACCCAAACCCACTCGGCTAGACCCAAACCCACTCGGCTAAACCCAATCCCACTCCGCAAGACCCAAACCTACTCGGCTAGACCCAAACCCACTCGGCAAGACCCAAACCCACTCGGCTAGACCCAAACCCACTCGGCTAAACCCAAACCCACTGGGCTAGACCCAAACCCACTCGGGCAGACCCAAACCCACTCGGCTAGACCCAAACCCACTCGGCTAGACCCAAACCCACTCGGCTAGACCCAAACCCACTCGGCTAGACCCAAACCCACTCGGCTAGACCCAAACCCACTCGGCCAGACCCAAACCCACTCGGCTAGACCCAAACTCACTCGGCTAGACCCAAACCCACTCGGCTAGACCCAAACCCACTCGGCTAGACCCAATGCCACTCGGCTAGACACAAACCCACTCGGCTAGACCCAAATCCACTGGGCTAGACCCAAACCCACACCGCTACACCCAAACCCACTCCGCCAGACTCAAACCACTGCGCCAGACCCAAACCCACTGGGCTAGACCCAAACCCAATCCGCTTGACCCAAACCCACTCCGCTAGACCCAAACCCACTCGGCTAGACCCAAACCCACTCAGCTACACCCAAACCTACTCGGTTAGACCCAAACCCAATCGGCTAGACCCAATCCCACTCAGCTAGATCCAAACCCACTCGGCTAGACCCAAACCCACTCGGCTAGACCCAAACCCACTCGGCTAGACCCAAACCCACTCTGCTAGACACAAACCCACTAGGCTAGACCCAAACCCACTCTGCTAGACCCAAACCCACTCGGCTAGACCCAAACCCACTCGGCTAGACCCAAACCCACTCGGCTAGACCCAACCCCACTCGGCTTGACCAAAACCCACTCGGCTAGACCCAAACCCACTCGGCTAGACCCAAACCCACTCGCCTACACTAAAACCCACTCCGCCAGACCCAAAGCCACTCCGCTAGACACAAACCCAATTGGCTAGACCCAAACCCACTCGGCTAGACCCAAACCCACACGGCTAGACACAAACCCACTCGGCTAGACCCAAACCCACTCGGTTGGACCCAAACCCAATCGGCTAGACCCAATCCCACTCAGCTAGATCCAAACCCACTCGGCTAGACCCAAACCCACTCGGCTAGACCCAAACCCACTCGGCTAGACCCAAACCCACTCGGCTAGACCCAAACCCACTCGGCTAGACCCAAACCCACTCGGCTAGACCCAAACCCACTCGGCTAGACACAAACCCACTCGGCTAGACCCAAACCCACTCGGTTGGACCCAAACCCACTCCGCAAGACCCAAACCCACTCGGCCAGACCCAAACCCGCTCGGCTAGACACAAACCCACTCGGCTAGACCCATATCCACTCAGCTAGACCAAACCCACTCGGCTAGACCCAAACCCACTCCGCAAGACCCAAACCCACTCGGCTAGACCCAAACCCACTCGGCTAGACCCATATCCACTCAGCTAGACCAAACCCACTCGGCTAGACCCAAACCCACTCGGCTAGACCCAAACCCACTCGGCTAGACCCAAACCCACTCGCCTACACTAAAACCCACTCCGCCAGACCCAAAGCCACTCCGCTAAACACAAACCCACTTGGCTAGACCCAAACCCACTCGGCTAGACCCAAACCCACTCGGCTAGACACAAACCCACTCGGCTAGACCCAAACCCACTCGGCTAGACCCAAACCCACTCGGCTAGCCCCAACCCCACTCGGCTTGACCCAAACCCACTCAGCTAGACCCAAACCCACTCGGCTAGACCCAAACCCACTCGCCTACACTAAAACCCACTCCGCTAGAACCAAAGCCACTCCGCTAGACACAAACCCACTCGGCTAGACCCAAACCCACTCGGCTAGACCCAAACCCACTCGGCTAGACCCAACCCCACTCGGCTAGACCCAATCCCACTCCGCAAGACCCAAACCCACTCGGCCAGACCCAAACCCACTCGGCAAGACCCAAACCCACTCGGCTAGACCCAAACCCACTCGGCTAAACCCAAACCCACTGGGCTAGACCCAAACCCACTCGGGTAGACCCAAACCCACTCGGCTAGACCCAAACCCACTCGGCTAGACCCAAACCCACTCGGCTAGACCCAAACCCACTCGGCTAGACCCGAACTCACTCGGCTAGACCCAAACCCACTCCGCTAGACTCAAACCCACTGCGCTAGACCCAAACCCACTGGGCTAGACCCAAACCCAATCCGCTTGACCCAAACCCACTCCGCTAGACCCAAACCCACTCGGCTAGACCCAAACCCACTCAGCTACACCCAAACCCACTCGGTTGGACCCAATCCAATCGGCTAGACCCAATCCCACTCAGCTAGATCCAAACCCACTCGGCTAGACCCAAACCCACTCGGCTAGACCCAAACCCACTCGGCTAGACCCAATGCCACTCGGCTAGACACAAACCCACTCGGCTAGACCCAAATCCACTGGGCTAGACCCAAACCCACACCGCTATACCCAAACCCACTCCGCTAGACTCAAACCAATGCGCTAGACCCAAACCCACTGGGCTAGACCCAAACCCAATCCGCTTGACCCAAACCCACTCCGCTAGACCCAAACCCACTGGGCTAGACCCAAACCCACTCAGCTACACCCAAACCCACTCGGTTAGACCCAAACCCAATCGGCTAGACCCAATCCCACTCGGCTAGACCGAAACCCACTCTGCTAGACCCAAACCCATTCGCCTACACTAAAACCCACTCCGCTAGACCCAAAGCCACTCCGCTAGACACAAACCCACTCGGCTAGACCCAAACCCACTCGGCTAGACCCAAACCCACTCGGCTAGACACAAACCCACTCGGCTAGACCCAAACCAACTCGGCTAGACCCAAACCCACTCGGCTAGACCCAACCCCACTCGGCTTCACCCAAACGCACTCGGCTAGACCCAAACCCACTCGGCTAGACCCAAACCCACTCGCCTGCACTAAAACCCACTCCGCGAGACCCAAAGCCACTCCGCTAGACACAAACCCACTCGGCTAGACCCAAACCCACTCCGCTGGATGCAAAGCCACTCCGCTAGACACAAACCCACTCGGCAAGACCCAAACCAACTCGGCTAGACCCAAACCCACTCGCCTGCACTAAAACCCACTCCGCTAGACCCAAACCCACTCCGCTAGACCCAAACCCACTCGGCTAGACCCAAACCCACTCGGCTAAACCCAATCCCACTCCGCAAGACCCAAACCTACTCGGCTAGACCCAAACCCACTCGGCAAGACCCAAACCCACTCGGCTAGACTCAAACCCACTCGGCTAAACCCAAACCCACTGGGCTAGACCCAAACCCACTCGGGTAGACCCAAACCCACTCGGCTAGACCCAAACCCACTCGGCTAGACCCAAACCCACTCGGCTAGACCCAAACCCACTCGGCTAGACCCAAACCCACTCGGGTAGACCCAAACCCACTCGGCTAGACCCAAACCCACTCGGCTAGACCCAAACCCACTCGGCTAGACCCAAACTCACTCGGCTAGACCCAAACCCACTCGGCTAGACCCAAACCCACTCGGCTAGATCCAATGCCACTCGGCTAGACACAAACCCACTCGGCTAGACCCAAATCCACTGGGCTAGACCCAAACCCACACCGCTACACCCAAACCCACTCCGCTAGACTCAAACCACTGCGCTAGACCCAAATCCACTGGGCTAGACCCAAACCCAATCCGCTTGACCCAAACCCACTCCGCTAGACCCAAACCCACTCGGCTAGACCCAAACCCACTCAGCTACACCCAAACCCACTCGGTTAGACCCAAACCCAATCGGCTAGACCCAATCCCACTCAGCTAGATCCAAACCCACTCGGTTAGACCCAAACCCACTCGGCTAGACCCAAACCCACTCGGCTAGACCCAAACCCACTCTGCTAGACACAAACCCACTAGGCTAGACCCAAACCCACTCTGCTAGACCCAAACCCACTCGGCCTGACGCAAACCCACTCGGCTAGACCCAAACCCACTCGGCTAGACCCAACCCCACTCGGCTTGACCAAAACCCACTCGGCTAGACCCAAACCCACTCGGCTAGACCCAAACCCACTCGCCTACACTAAAACCCACTCCGCTAGACCCAAAGCCACTCCGCTAGACACAAACCCACTTGGCTAGACCCAAACCCACTCGGCTAGACCCAAACCCACTCGGCTAGACACAAACCCACTCGGCTAGACCCAAACCCACTCGGTTGGACCCAAACCCAATCGGCTAGACCCAATCCCACTCAGCTAGATCCAAACCCACTCGGCTAGACCCAAACCCACTCGGCTAGACCCAAACCCACTCGGCTAGACCCAAACCCACTCGGCTAGACCCAAACCCACTCGGCTAGACCCAAACCCACTCGGCTAGACCCAAACCCACTCGGCTAGACCCAAACCCACTCGGCTAGACCCAAACCCACTCGGCTAGACCCAAACCCACTCGGCTAGACCCAAACCCACTCGGCTAGACCCAAACCCACTCGGCTAGACCCAAACCCACTCGGCTAGACCCAAACCCACTCGGCTAGACCGAAACCCACTCGGCTAGACCCAAACCCACTCGGCTAGACCCAAACCCACTCCGCAAGACCCAAACCCACTCGGCCAGACCCAAACCCGCTCGGCTAGACCCAAACCCACTCGGCTAGACCCGAACTCACTCGGCTAGACCCAAACCCACTCCGCTAGACTCAAACCCACTGCGCTAGACCCAAACCCACTGGGCTAGACCCAAACCCAATCCGCTTGACCCAAACCCACTCCGCTAGACCCAAACCCACTCGGCTAGACCCAAACCCACTCAGCTACACCCAAACCCACTCGGTTGGACCCAATCCAATCGGCTAGACCCAATCCCACTCAGCTAGATCCAAACCCACTCGGCTAGACCCAAACCCACTCGGCTAGACCCAAACCCACTCGGCTAGACCCAATGCCACTCGGCTAGACACAAACCCACTCGGCTAGACCCAAATCCACTGGGCTAGACCCAAACCCACACCGCTATACCCAAACCCACTCCGCTAGACTCAAACCAATGCGCTAGACCCAAACCCACTGGGCTAGACCCAAACCCAATCCGCTTGACCCAAACCCACTCCGCTAGACCCAAACCCACTGGGCTAGACCCAAACCCACTCAGCTACACCCAAACCCACTCGGTTAGACCCAAACCCAATCGGCTAGACCCAATCCCACTCGGCTAGACCGAAACCCACTCTGCTAGACCCAAACCCATTCGCCTACACTAAAACCCACTCCGCTAGACCCAAAGCCACTCCGCTAGACACAAACCCACTCGGCTAGACCCAAACCCACTCGGCTAGACCCAAACCCACTCGGCTAGACACAAACCCACTCGGCTAGACCCAAACCAACTCGGCTAGACCCAAACCCACTCGGCTAGACCCAACCCCACTCGGCTTCACCCAAACGCATTCGGCTAGACCCAAACCCACTCGGCTAGACCCAAACCCACTCGCCTGCACTAAAACCCACTCCGCGAGACCCAAAGCCACTCCGCTAGACACAAACCCACTCGGCTAGACCCAAACCCACTCCGCTAGACGCAAAGCCACTCCGCTAGACACAAACCCACTCGGCTAGACCCAAACCAACTCGGCTAGACCCAAACCCACTCGCCTGCACTAAAACCCACTCCGCTAGACCCAAACCCACTCCGCTAGACCCAAACCCACTCGGCTAGACCCAAACCCACTCGGCTAAACCCAATCCCACTCCGCAAGACCCAAACCTACTCGGCTAGACCCAAACCCACTCGGCAAGACCCAAACCCACTCGGCAAGACCCAAACCCACTCGGCTTCACCCAAAACCCGCTCCGCTAGACCCAAACCCACTCGGCTAGACCCAAACTCACTGGGCTAGACCCAAACCCACTCGGGTAGACCCAAACCCACTCGGCTAGACCCAAACCCACTCGGCTAGACCCAAACCCACTCGGCTAGACCCAAACCCACTCGGCTAGACCCAAACCCACTCGGCTAGACCCAAACCCACTCAGCTAGACCCAAACCCACTCGGCTAGACCCAAACCCACTCGGCTAGACCCAAACTCACTCGGCTAGACCCAAACCCACTCGGCTAGACCCAAACCCACTCGGCTAGATCCAATGCCACTCGGCTAGACACAAACCCACTCGGCTAGACCCAAATCCACTGGGCTAGACCCAAACCCACACCGCTACACCCAAACCCACTCCGCTAGACTCAAACCACTGCGCTAGACCCAAACCCACTGGGCTAGACCCAAACCCAATCCGCTTGACCCAAACCCACTCCGCTAGACCCAAACCCACTCGGCTAGACCCAAACCCACTCAGCTACACCCAAACCCACTCGGTTAGACCCAAACCCAATCGGCTAGACCCAATCCCACTCAGCTAGATCCAAACCCACTCGGTTAGACCCAAACCCACTCGGCTAGACCCAAACCCACTCGGCTAGACCCAAACCCACTCTGCTAGACACAAACCCACTAGGCTAGACCCAAACCCACTCTGCTAGACCCAAACCCACTCGGCTAGACCCAAACCCACTCGGCTAGACCCAAACCCACTCGGCTAGACCCAACCCCACTCGGCTTGACCAAAACCCACTCGGCTAGACCCAAACCCACTCGGCTAGACCCAAACCCACTCGCCTACACTAAAACCCACTCCGCTAGACCCAAAGCCACTCCGCTAGACACAAACCCACTTGGCTAGACCCAAACCCACTCGGCTAGACCCAAACCCACTCGGCTAGACACAAACCCACTCGGCTAGACCCAAACCCACTCGGTTGGACCCAAACCCAATCGGCTAGACCCAATCCCACTCAGCTAGATCCAAACCCACTCGGCTAGACCCAAACCCACTCGGCTAGACCCAAACCCACTCGGCTAGACCCAAACCCACTCGGCTAGACCCAAACCCACTCGGCTAGACCCAAACCCACTCGGCTAGACCCAAACCCACTCGGCTAGACCCAAACCCACTCGGTTGGACCCAAACCCACTCCGCAAGACCCAAACCCACTCGGCCAGACCCAAACCCGCTCGGCTAGACACAAACCCACTCGGCTAGACCCATATCCACTCAGCTAGACCAAACCCACTCGGCTAGACCCAAACCCACTCCGCAAGACCCAAACCCACTCGGCTAGGCCCAAACCCACTCAGCTAGACCCATATCCACTCAGCTAGACCAAACCCACTCGGCTAGACCCAAACCCACTCGGCTAGACCCAAACCCACTCGGCTCGACCCAAACCCACTCGCCTACACTAAAACCCACTCCGCCAGACCCAAAGCCTCTCCGCTAGACACAAACTCACTTGGCTAGACCCAAACCCACTCGGCTAGACCCAAACCCACTGGCTAGACACAAACCCACTCGGCTTGACCCAAACCCACTCAGCTAGACCCAAACCCACTCGGCTAGACCCAAACCCACTCGCCTACACTAAAACCCACTCCGCTAGAACCAAAGCCACTCCGCTAGACACAAACCCACTCGGCTAGACCCAAACCCACTCGGCTAGACCCAAACCCACTCGGCTAGACCCAACCCCACTCGGCTAGACCCAATCCCACTCCGCAAGACCCTAACCCACTCGGCCAGACCCAAACCCACTCGGCAAGACCCAAACCCACTCGGCTAGACCCAAACCCACTCGGCTAAACCCAAACCCACTGGGCTAGACCCAAACCCACTCGGGTAGACCCAAACCCACTCGGCTAGACCCAAACCCACTCGGCTAGACCCAAACCCACTCGGCTAGACCCAAACCCACTCGGCTAGACCCAAACTCACTCGGCTAGACCCAAACCCACTCCGCTAGACTCAAACCCACTGCGCTAGACCCAAACCCACTGGGCTAGACCCAAACCCAATCCGCTTGACCCAAACCCACTCCGCTAGGCCCAAACCCACTCGGCTAGACCCAAACCCACTCAGCTACAACCAAACCCACTCGGTTGGACCCAAACCCAATCGGCTAGACCCAATCCCACTCAGCTAGATCCAAACCCACTCGGCTAGACCCAAACCCACTCGGCTAGACCCAAACCCACTCGGCTAGACCCAATGCCACTCGGCTAGACACAAACCCACTCGGCTAGACCCAAATCCACTGGGCTAGACCCAAACCCACACCGCTACACCCAAACCCACTCCGCTAGACTCAAACCACTGCGCTAGACCCAAACCCACTGGGCTAGACCCAAACCCAATCCGCTTGACCCAAACCCACTCCGCTAGACCCAAACCCACTCGGCTAGACCCAAACCCACTCAGCTACACCCAAACCCACTCGGTTAGACCCAAACCCAATCGGCTAGACCCAATCCCACTCAGCTAGATCCAAACCCACTCGGCTAGACCCAAACGCACTCGGCTAGACCCAAACCCACTCGGCTAGACCCAAACCCACTCTGCTAGACCCAAACCCACTAGGCTAGACCCAAACCCACTCTGCTAGACCCAAACCCACTGGGCTAGACCCAAACCCACTCGGCTAGACCCAAACCCACTCGGCTAGACCCAACCCCACTCGGCTTGACCAAAACCCACTCGGCCAGACCCAAACCCACTCGGCTAGACCCAAACCCACTCGCCTACACTAAAACTCACTCCGCTATACCCAAAGCCGCTCCGCTAGACACAAACCCACTTGGCTAGACCCAAACCCACTCGGCTAGACCCAAACCCACTCGGCTAGACACAAACCCACTCGGCTAGACCCAAACCCACTCGGCTAGACCCAAACCCACTCGGCTAGACCCAACCCCACTCGGCTTGACCCAAACCCACTCAGCTAGACCCAAACCCACTCGGCTAGACCCAAACCCACTCGCCTACACTAAAACCCACTCCGCTAGAACCAAAGCCACTGGGCTAGACCCAAACCCAATCCGCTTGACCCAAACCCACTCCGCTAGACCCAAACCCACTCGGCTGGACCCAAACCCACTCAGCTACACCCAAACCCACTCGGTTAGACCCAAACCCAATCGGCTAGACCCAATCCCACTCAGCTAGATCCAAACCCACTCGGCTAGACCCAAACCCACTCGGCTAGAACCAAACCCACTTGGCTAGACACAAACCCACTCGGCAAGACCCAAACCCACTCGGCTGGACCCAAACCCACTCGGCTAGACCCAAACCAAATCCACTAGACCCAAACCCACTCGGCTAGACCCAAACCCACTCCGCTAGACCCAAACCCACTCGGCTAGACCCAAACCCACTCTGCTAGAACCAAACCCACTCGGCTAGACCCAAATCCACTCCGTTAGACCCAAACCCACTCGGATAGACCCAAACCCGTTCCGCTAGACCCAAACCCACTCCGCTAGACCCAAACCCACTCGGCTAGACCCAAACCCACTCGGCTAGACCCAAACCCACTCGGCTAGACGCTAACCCACTCGGCTAGACCCAAACCCACTCGGCTAGACCCAAACACACTCGGCTAGACACAAACCCACTCGGCTAGACCCAAACCCCTCTCGGCTAGACCCAAACCCACTCGGCTAGACCCAAACCCACTACGCTAGACCCAAACCCACTCCGCTAGACCCAAACCCACTCCGCTAGACCCAAACCCATTCGGCTAGACCCAAACCCACTCCGCTAGACCCAAACCCACTCCGCTAGAACCAAACCCACTACGCTAGACCCAAACCCACTCGGCTATACCCAAACCCACTCGAGTAGAACCACACCCACTGGGCTAGACCCAAACCCACTCGGCAAGACCCAAACCCACTCGGCTTGACCCAAACCCACTCGGTTAGACTCAAACCCACTCCGCTAGACCCAAACCCACTCCGCTAGACCCAAACCCACTCTGCTAGTCCCGATCCCACTACGCTAGACCCAAACCCACTCGGCTAGACCCAAACCCACTCGGCTACGCTAAACCCACTCTGCTGGGCCCAAACCCACTCGGCTAGACCCAAACCCGCTAGGCTAGACCCAACCCCACTCGGCTAGACCCAAACCCACTCGGCAAGACCCAAACCCACTCGGCTAGACCCAAACTCACTCGGCTAGACCCAAACCCACTAGGCTAGACCCAAACCCACTCGGCTAGACCCAAACCCACTCGGCTAGACCCAAACCCACTCGGCTAGACCCAAACCCTCTCGGCTAGACCCAAACCCACTTGGCTAAACCCAAACCCACTCGGCTAGACCCAAACCCACTCGGCAAGACCCAAACCCACTCGGCTAGACCCAAACCCACTCGGCTAGACCCAAACCCACTAGGCTAGACCCAATCCCACTCGGCTAGACCCAAACCCACTCGGCTAGACCCAAACCCACTCGGCTAGACCCAAACCCTCTCGGCTAGACCCAAACCCACTCGGCTAAACCCAAACCCACTCGGCTAGACCGAAACCCACTCGGCTAGACCCAAACCCACTAGGCTAGACACAAACCCACTCGGCTAGACCCAAACCCACTCCGCTAGACCCAAACCCACTCGGCTAGACCCAAACCCACTCGGCTAGACGCAAACCCACTCGGCTAGACCCAAACCCACTCGGCTAGACCCAAACCCACTCCGCTACACCCAAACCCATTCCGCTAGACCCAAACCCACTCGGCTAGACCCAAACCCACTCGGCTAGACCCAAACCCACTCCGCTAGACCCAAACCCACTCCGCTAGACCCAAACCCACTCCGCTAGACCCAAACCCACTCGGCTAGACCCAAACCCACTCGGCTAGACGCTAACCCACTCGGCTAGACCCAAACCCACTCGGCTAGACCCAAACACACTCGGCTAGACACAAACCCACTCGGCTAGACCCAAACCCCTCTCGGCTAGACCCAAACCCACTCGGCGAGACCCAAACCCACTATGCTAGACCCAAACCCCCTCCGCTAGACCCAAACCCACTCCGCTAGACCCAAACCCATTCGGCTAGACCCAAACCCACTCCGCTAGACCCAAACCCACTCCGCTAGAACCAAACCCACTACGCTAGACCCAAACCCACTCGGCTAGACCCAAACCCACTCGAGTAGAACCACACCCACTTGGCTAGACCCAAACCCACTCGGCTAGACCCAAACCCACTCGGCTTGACACAAACCCACTCGGCTAGACTCAAACCCACTCCGCTAGACCCAAACCCACTCCGCTAGACCCAAACCCACTCTGCTAGTCCCGATCCCACTACGCTAGACCCAAACCCACTCGGCTAGACCCAAACCCACTCGGCTACGCTAAACCCACTCCGCAGGGCCCAAACCCACTCGGCTAGACCCAAACCAACTCGGCTAGACCCAAACCCACTCGGCTAGGCCCAAACCCACGCGGCAAGACCCAAACCCGCTCGGCTAGACCCAACCCCACTCGGCTAGACCCAAACCCACTCGGCAAGACCCAAACCCACTCGGCTAGACCCAAACCCACTCGGCTAGACCCAAACCCACTAGGCTAGACCCAAACCCACTCGGCTAGACCCAAACCCACTCGGCTAGACCCAAACCCTCTCGGCTAGACCCAAACCCACTCGGCTAGACCCAAACCCACTCGGCTAGACCCAAACCCACTCGGCTAGACCCAAACCCTCTCGGCTAGACCCAAACCCATTCGGCTAGACCCAAACCCACTCGGCTAGACCCAAACCCACTCGGCTAGACCCAAACCCTCTCGGCTAGAACCAAACCCCCTCCGCTAGACCCAAACCCACTCCGCTAGACCCAAACCCACTCGGCTAGACCCAAACCCACTCGGCTAGACCCAAACCCACTCGGCTAGACCCAAACCCACTCGGCCAGAACCAAACCCACTCGGCTGGACCCAAACCCACTCGGCTAGACCCAAACCCACTCCGCTAGACCCAAACCCACTCGGCTAGACCCAAACCCACTCGGCTAGACGCAAACCCACTCGGCTAGACCCAAACCCACTCGGCTAGACCCAAACCCACTCGGCTAGACCCAAACCCACTCGGCTAGACCCAAACCCAGTCCGCTAGACCCAAACCCACTCCGCTAGACCCAAACCCACTCGGCTAGACCCAAACCCACTCGGCTAGACGCAAACCCACTCGGCTAGACCCAAACCCACTCGGCTAGACCCAAACACACTCGGCTAGACACAAACCCACTCGGCTAGACCCAAACCCACTCGGCTAGACCCAAACCCACTCGGCTAGACCCAAACCCACTCTGCTAGACGCAAACCCACTCGGCTAGACCCAAACCCACTCGGCTAGACCCAAACACACTCGGCTAGACACAAACCCACTCGGCAAGACCCAAACCCACTCGGCTAGACCCAAACCCGCTCGGCTAGACCCAAACCCGCTCGGCTAGACCCAATCCCGCTCGGCTAGACCCAAACCCACTCGGCTAGACCCAAACCCACTCGAATAGACCCAAACCCACTCGGCTAGACCCAAACCCACTCGTCTAGACCCAAACCCACTCGGCTAGACCCAAACCCACTCGGCTAGACCCAAACCCACTCGGATAGACCCAAACCCACTCGGCTAGACCCAAACCCACTCCGCTAGACCCAAACCCACTCCACTAGACCCAAACCCACTCTGCTAGTCCCAATCCCACCCAGCTAGACCCAAACCCACTCTGCTAGACCCAAACCCACTCCGCTAGACCCAAACCCACTACGCTAGACCCAAACCCACTCGGCTAGACCCAAACCCACTCCGCTAGACCCAAACCCTCTCGGCTAGACCCAAACCCACTCGGCTAGACCCAAACCCACTCGGCTAGACCCAAACCCACTCGGCTAGACCCAAACCCACTCGGCTAGACCCAAACCCACTCGGCTAGACCCAAACCCACTCTGCTAGACCCAAACCCACTCGGCTAGACCCAAACCCACTCGGCTAGATGCAAACCCACTCGGCTAGACCCAAACCCACTCGGCTACACCCAAACCCATTCCGCTATACCCAAACCCACTCGGCTAGACCCAAACCCACTCGGCTAGACCCAAACCCACTCCGCTAGACCCAAACCCACTCCGCTTGACCCAAACCCACTCGGCTAGACCCAAACCCACTCGGCTAGACGCTAACCCACTCGGCTAGGCCCAAACCCACTCGGCTAGACCCAAACACACTCGGCTAGACACAAACCCACTCGGCTAGACCCAAACCCCTCTCGGCTAGACCCAAACCCACTCGGCTAGACCCAAACCCACTACGCTAGACCCAAACCCACTCCGCTAGACCCAAACCCACTCCGCTAGACCCAAACCCATTTGGCTAGACCCAAACCCACTCCGCTAGACACAAACCCACTCTGCTAGAACCAAACCCACTACGCTAGACCCAAACCCACTCGGCTAGACCCAAACCCACTCGAGTAGAACCACACCCACTTGGCTAGACCCAAACCCACTCGGCTAGACCCAAACCCACTCGGCTTGACCCAAACCCACTCGGCTAGACTCAAACCCACTCCGCTAGACCCAAACCCACTCCGCTAGACCCAAACCCACTCTGCTAGTCCCGATCCCACTACGCTAGACCCAAACCCACTCGGCTAGACCCAAACCCGCTCGGCTACGCTAAACCCACTCCGCTGGGCCCAAACCCACTCGGCTAGACCCAAACCAACTCGGCTAGACCCAAACCCACTCGGCTAGGCCCAAACCCACGCGGCAAGACCCAAACCCACTCGGCTAGACACAACCCCACTCGTCTAGACCCAAACCCACTCGGCTAGACCCAAACCCACTCGGCTAGACCCAAACCCACTCGGCTAGACCCAAACCCACTCGGCTAGACCCAAACCCACTCCGCTAGACCCAAACCCACTCCACTAGACCCAAACCCACTCTGCTAGTCCCAATCCCACTCAGCTAGACCCAAACCCAGTCCGTTAGACCCAAACCCACTCCGCTAGACCCAAACCCAATCCGCTAGACCCAAACCCACTCGGCTAGACCCAAACCCACTCCGCTAGACCCAAACCCACTCGGCTAGACCTAAACACACTCGGCTAGACACAAACCCACTCGGCTACACCCAAACCCACTCCGCTGGACCCAAACCCACTCGGCTAGACCCAAACCCACTCCGCTAGACCCAAACCCGCTCCGCTAGACCCAAACCAACTCCGCTAGACTGAAACCCACTCGGCTAGACCCAAACCCACTCGGCTAGACCCAAACCCACTCGGCTAGACCCAAACCCACTCTGCTATACCCAAACCCACTCCGCTAGACCCAAACCCACTACGCTAGACCCAAACCCACTCGGCTAGACCCAAACCCACTCCGCTAGACCCAAACCCTCTCGGCTAGACCCAAACCCACTCGGCTAGACCCAAACCCACTCGGCTAGACCCAAACCCACTCGGCTAGACCCAAACCCACTCGGCTAGACCCAAACCCACTCGGCTAGACCCAAACCCACTCTGCTAGACCCAAACCCACTCGGCTAGACCCAAACCCACTCGGCTAGACGCAAACCCACTCGGCTAGACCCAAACCCACTCGGCTAGACCCAAACCCACTCGGCTACACCCAAACCCATTCCGCTATACCCAAACCCACTCGGCTAGACCCAAACCCACTCGGCTAGACCCAAACCCACTCCGCTAGACCCAAACCCACTCCGCTTGACCCAAACCCACTCGGCTAGACCCAAACCCACTCGGCTAGACGCTAACCCACTCGGCTAGGCCCAAACCCACTCGGCTAGACCCAAACACACTCGGCTAGACACAAACCCACTCGGCTAGACCCAAACCCCTCTCGGCTAGACCCAAACCCACTCGGCTAGACCCAAACCCACTACGCTAGACCCAAACCCACTCCGCTAGACCCAAACCCACTCCGCTAGACCCAAACCCATTCGGCTAGACCCAAACCCACTCCGCTAGACACAAACCCACTCTGCTAGAACCAAACCCACTACGCTAGACCCAAACCCACTCGGCTAGACCCAAACCCACTCGAGTAGAACCACACCCACTTGGCTAGACCCAAACCCACTCGGCTAGACCCAAACCCACTCGGCTTGACCCAAACCCACTCGGCTAGACTCAAACCCACTCGGCTAGACCCAAACCCACTCGGCTAGACCCAAACCCACTCCGCTAGACCCAAACCCACTCCGCTTGACCCAAACCCACTCGACTAGACCCAAACCCACTCGGCTAGACGCTAACCCACTCGGCTAGGCCCAAACCCACTCGGCTAGACCCAAACACACTCGGCTAGACACAAACCCACTCGGCTAGACCCAAACCCCTCTCGGCTAGACCCAAACCCACTCGGCTAGACCCAAACCCACTACGCTAGACCCAAACCCACTCCGCTAGACCCAAACCCACTCCGCTAGACCCAAACCCATTTGGCTAGACCCAAACCCACTCCGCTAGACACAAACCCACTCTGCTAGAACCAAACCCACTACGCTAGACCCAAACCCACTCGGCTAGACCCAAACCCACTCGAGTAGAACCACACCCACTTGGCTAGACCCAAACCCACTCGGCTAGACCCAAACCCACTCGGCTTGACCCAAACCCACTCGGCTAGACTCAAACCCACTCCGCTAGACCCAAACCCACTCCGCTAGACCCAAACCCACTCTGCTAGTCCCGATCCCACTACGCTAGACCCAAACCCACTCGGCTAGACCCAAACCCGCTCGGCTACGCTAAACCCACTCCGCTGGGCCCAAACCCACTCGGCTAGACCCAAACCAACTCGGCTAGACCCAAACCCACTCGGCTAGGCCCAAACCCACGCGGCAAGACCCAAACCCACTCGGCTAGACACAACCCCACTCGTCTAGACCCAAACCCACTCGGCTAGACCCAAACCCACTCGGCTAGACCCAAACCCACTCGGCTAGACCCAAACCCACTCGGCTAGACCCAAACCCACTCTGCTAGACCCAAACCCACTCCACTAGACCCAAACCCACTCTGCTAGTCCCAATCCCACTCAGCTAGACCCAAACCCAGTCCGTTAGACCCAAACCCACTCCGCTAGACCCAAACCCAATCCGCTAGACCCAAACCCACTCGGCTAGACCCAAACCCACTCCGCTAGACCCAAACCCACTCGGCTAGACCTAAACACACTCGGCTAGACACAAACCCACTCGGCTACACCCAAACCCACTCCGCTGGACCCAAACCCACTCGGCTAGACCCAAACCCACTCCGCTAGACCCAAACCCGCTCCGCTAGTCCCAAACCAACTCCGCTAGACTGAAACCCACTCGGCTAGACCCAAACCCACTCGGCTAGACCCAAACCCACTCGGCTAGACCCAAACCCACTCTGCTATACCCAAACCCACTCCGCTAGACCCAAACCCACTACGCTAGACCCAAACCCACTCGGCTAGACCCAAACCCACTCCGCTAGACCCAAACCCTCTCGGCTAGACCCAAACCCACTCGGCTAGACCCAAACCCACTCGGCTAGACCCAAACCCACTCGGCTAGACCCAAACCCACTCGGCTAGACCCAAACCCACTCGGCTAGACCCAAACCCACTCTGCTAGACCCAAACCCACTCGGCTAGACCCAAACCCACTCGGCTAGACGCAAACCCACTCGGCTAGACCCAAACCCACTCGGCTAGACCCAAACCCACTCGGCTACACCCAAACCCATTCCGCTATACCCAAACCCACTCGGCTAGACCCAAACCCACTCGGCTAGACCCAAACCCACTCCGCTAGACCCAAACCCACTCCGCTTGACCCAAACCCACTCGGCTAGACCCAAACCCACTCGGCTAGACGCTAACCCACTCGGCTAGGCCCAAACCCACTCGGCTAGACCCAAACACACTCGGCTAGACACAAACCCACTCGGCTAGACCCAAACCCCTCTCGGCTAGACCCAAACCCACTCGGCTAGACCCAAACCCACTACGCTAGACCCAAACCCACTCCGCTAGACCCAAACCCACTCCGCTAGACCCAAACCCATTCGGCTAGACCCAAACCCACTCCGCTAGACACAAACCCACTCTGCTAGAACCAAACCCACTACGCTAGACCCAAACCCACTCGGCTAGACCCAAACCCACTCGAGTAGAACCACACCCACTTGGCTAGACCCAAACCCACTCGGCTAGACCCAAACCCACTCGGCTTGACCCAAACCCACTCGGCTAGACTCAAACCCACTCCGCTAGACCCAAACCCACTCCGCTAGACCCAAACCCACTCTGCTAGTCCCGATCCCACTACGCTAGACCCAAACCCACTCGGCTAGACCCAAATCCGCTCGGCTACGCTAAACCCACTCCGCTGGGCCCAAACCCACTCGGTTAGACCCAAACCAACTCGGCTAGACCCAAACCCACTCGGCTAGGCCCAAACCCACGCGGCAAGACCCAAACCCACTCGGCTAGACACAACCCCACTCGTCTAGACCCAAACCCACTCGGCTAGACCCAAACCCACTCGGCTAGACCCAAACCCACTCGGCTAGACCCAAACCCACTAGGCTAGACCCAAACCCACTCGGCTAGACCCAAACCCACTCGGCTAGACCCAAACCCACTCGGCTAGACCCAAACCCTCTCGGCTAGACCCAAACCCACTCGGCTAAACCCTAACCCACTCGGCTAGACCCAAACCCACTCGGCTAGACCCAAACCCACTCGGCTAGACCCAAACCCACTCGGCTAGACCCAAACCCACTCCGCTAGACCCAAACCCACTCGGCTAGACCCAAACCCACTCGGCTAGATGCAAACCCACTCGGCTAGACCCAAACCCACTCGGCTAGACCCAAACCCACTCGGCTACACCCAAACCCATTCCGCTAGACTCAAACCCACTCGGCTAGACCCAAACCCACTCGGCTAGACCCAAACCCACTCCGCTAGACCCAAACCCACTCCGCTAGACCCAAACCCACTCTGCTAGTCCCGATCCCACTCCGCTAGACCCAAACCCACTCCGCTAGACCCAAACCCACTCCGCTAGACCCAAACCCACTCCGCTAGACCCAAACCCACTCGGCTAGACCCAAACCCACTCCGCTAGACCCAAACCCACTCCGCTAGACCCAAACCCACTCGGCTAGACCCAAAGCCACTCGGCTAGACGCAAACCCACTCGGCTAGACCCAAACCCTCTCGGCTAGACCCAAACACACTCGGCTAGACACAAACCCACTCGGCAAGACCCAAACCCACTCGGCTAGACCCAAACCCACTCGGCTAGACACAAACCCACTCCGCTAGACCCAAACCCACTCCGCTAGACCCAAACCCACTCCGCTAGACCCAAACCCACTCGGCTAGACCCAAACCCACTCGGCTAGACCCAAACCCACTCGGCCAGAACCAAACCCACTCGGCTAGAACCAAACCAACTCGGCTAGACCCAAACCCACTCCGCTAGACCCAAACCCACTCCGCTAGACCCAAACCCACTCCGCTAGACCCAAACCCATTCGGCTCGACCCAAACCCACTCCTCTAGACCCAAACCCACTCCGCTAGAACCAAACCCACTCCGCTAGACCCAAACCCACTCCACTAGACCCAAACCCACTCTGCTAGTCCCAATCCCACTCAGCTAGACCCAAACCCAGTCCGTTAGACCCAAACCCACTCCGCTAGACCCAAACCCAATCCGCTAGACCCAAACCCACTCGGCTAGACCCAAACCCACTCCGCTAGACCCAAACCCACTCGGCTAGACCTAAACACACTCGGCTAGACACAAACCCACTCGGCTACACCCAAACCCACTCCGCTGGACCCAAACCCACTCGGCTAGACCCAAACCCACTCGGCTAGACCCAAACCCACTCGGCTAGACCCAAACCCACTCGGCTAGACCCAAACCCACTCGGCTAGACCCAAACCCACTCGGCTAGACCCAAACCCACTCGGCTAGACGCAAACCCACTCGGCTAGACCCAAACCCACTCGGCTAGACCCAAACCCATTCCGCTATACCCAAACCCACTCGGCTAGACCCAAACCCACTCGGCTAGACCCAAACCCACTCCGCTAGACCCAAACCCACTCCGCTTGACCCAAACCCACTCGGCTAGACCCAAACCCACTCGGCTAGACGCTAACCCACTCGGCTAGGCCCAAACCCACTCGGCTAGACCCAAACACACTCGGCTAGACACAAACCCACTCGGCTAGACCCAAACCCCTCTCGGCTAGACCCAAACCCACTCGGCTAGACCCAAACCCACTACGCTAGACCCAAACCCACTCCGCTAGACCCAAACCCACTCCGCTGGACCCAAACCCATTCGGCTAGACCCAAACCCACTCCGCTAGACACAAACCCACTCTGCTAGAACCAAACCCACTACGCTAGACCCAAACCCACTCGGCTAGACCCAAACCCACTCGAGTAGAACCACACCCACTTGGCTAGACCCAAACCCACTCGGCTAGACCCAAACCCACTCGGCTTGACCCAAACCCACTCGGCTAGACTCAAGCCCACTCCGCTAGACCCAAACCCACTCCGCTAGACCCAAACCCACTCTGCTAGTCCCGATCCCACTACGCTAGACCCAAACCCACTCGGCTAGACCCAAACCCGCTCGGCTACGCTAAACCCACTCCGCTGGGCCCAAACCCACTCGGCTAGACCCAAACCAACTCGGCTAGACCCAAACCCACTCGGCTAGGCCCAAACCCACGCGGCAAGACCCAAACCCACTCGGCTAGACACAACCCCACTCGTCTAGACCCAAACCCACTCGGCTAGACCCAAACCCACTCGGCTAGACCCAAACCCACTCGGCTAGACCCAAACCCACTCGGCTAGACCCAAACCCACTCCGCTAGACCCAAACCCACTCCACTAGACCCAAACCCACTCTGCTAGTCCCAATCCCACTCAGCTAGACCCAAACCCAGTCCGTTAGACCCAAACCCACTCCGCTAGACCCAAACCCAATCCGCTAGACCCAAACCCACACGGCTAGACCCAAACCCACTCCGCTAGACCCAAACCCACTCGGCTAGACCTAAACACACTCGGCTAGACACAAACCCACTCGGCTACACCCAAACCCACTCCGCTGGACCCAAACCCACTCGGCTAGACCCAAACCCACTCGGCTAGACCCAAACCCGCTCCGCTAGACCCAAACCAACTCCGCTAGACTGAAACCCACTCGGCTAGACCCAAACCCACTCGGCTAGACCCAAACCCACTCGGCTAGACCCAAACCCACTCTGCTAGACCCAAACCCACTCCGCTAGACCCAAACCCACTACGCTAGACCCAAACCCACTCGGCTAGACCCAAACCCACTCCGCTAGACCCAAACCCTCTCGGCTAGACCCAAACCCACTCGGCTAGACCCAAACCCACTCGGCTAGACACAAACCCACTCGGCTAGACCCAAACCCACTCGGCTAGACCCAAACCCACTCGGCTAGACCCAAACCCACTCTGCTAGACCCAAACCCACTCGGCTAGACCCAAACCCACTCGGCTAGACGCAAACCCACTCGGCTAGACCCAAACCCACTCGGCTAGACCCAAACCCACTCGGCTACACCCAAACCCATTCCGCTATACCCAAACCCACTCGGCTAGACCCAAACCCACTCGGCTAGACCCAAACCCACTCCGCTAGACCCAAACCCACTCCGCTTGACCCAAACCCACTCGGCTAGACCCAAACCCACTCGGCTAGACGCTAACCCACTCGGCTAGGCCCAAACCCACTCGGCTAGACCCAAACACACTCGGCTAGACACAAACCCACTCGGCTAGACCCAAACCCCTCTCGGCTAGACCCAAACCCACTCGGCAAGACCCAAACCCACTACGCTAGACCCAAACCCACTCCGCTAGACCCAAACCCACTCCGCTAGACCCAAACCCATTCGGCTAGACCCAAACCCACTCCGCTAGACACAAACCCACTCTGCTAGAACCAAACCCACTACGCTAGACCCAAACCCACTCGGCTAGACCCAAACCCACTCGAGTAGAACCACACCCACATGGCTAGACCCAAACCCACTCGGCTAGACCCAAACCCACTCGGCTTGACCCAAACCCACTCGGCTAGACTCAAACCCACTCCGCTAGACCCAAACCCACTCCGCTAGACCCAAACCCACTCTGCTAGTCCCGATCCCACTACGCTAGACCCAAACCCACTCGGCTAGACCCAAACCCGCTCGGCTACGCTAAACCCACTCCGCTGGGCCCAAACCCACTCGGCTAGACCCAAACCAACTCGGCTAGACCCAAACCCACTCGGCTAGGCCCAAACCCACGCGGCAAGACCCAAACCCACTCGGCTAGACACAACCCCACTCGTCTAGACCCAAACCCACTCGGCTAGACCCAAACCCACTCGGCTAGACCCAAACCCACTCGGCTAGACCCAAACCCACTAGGCTAGACCCAAACCCACTCGGCTAGACCCAAACCCACTCGGCTAGAACCAAACCAACTCGGCTAGACCCAAACCCACTCCGCTAGACCCAAACCCACTCCGCTAGACCCAAACCCACTCCGCTAGACCCAAACCCATTCGGCTCGACCCAAACCCACTCCTCTAGACCCAAACCCACTCCGCTAGAACCAAACCCACTCCGCTAGACCCAAACCCACTCCACTAGACCCAAACCCACTCTGCTAGTCCCAATCCCACTCAGCTAGACCCAAACCCAGTCCGTTAGACCCAAACCCACTCCGCTAGACCCAAACCCAATCCGCTAGACCCAAACCCACTCGGCTAGACCCAAACCCACTCCGCTAGACCCAAACCCACTCGGCTAGACCTAAACACACTCGGCTAGACACAAACCCACTCGGCTACACCCAAACCCACTCCGCTGGACCCAAACCCACTCGGCTAGACCCAAACCCACTCGGCTAGACCCAAACCCACTCGGCTAGACCCAAACCCACTCGGCTAGACCCAAACCCACTCGGCTAGACCCAAACCCACTCGGCTAGACCCAAACCCACTCGGCTAGACGCAAACCCACTCGGCTAGACCCAAACCCACTCGGCTACACCCAAACCCATTCCGCTATACCCAAACCCACTCGGCTAGACCCAAACCCACTCGGCTAGACCCAAACCCACTCCGCTAGACCCAAACCCACTCCGCTTGACCCAAACCCACTCGGCTAGACCCAAACCCACTCGGCTAGACGCTAACCCACTCGGCTAGGCCCAAACCCACTCGGCTAGACCCAAACACACTCGGCTAGACACAAACCCACTCGGCTAGACCCAAACCCCTCTCGGCTAGACCCAAACCCACTCGGCTAGACCCAAACCCACTACGCTAGACCCAAACCCACTCCGCTAGACCCAAACCCACTCCGCTGGACCCAAACCCATTCGGCTAGACCCAAACCCACTCCGCTAGACACAAACCCACTCTGCTAGAACCAAACCCACTACGCTAGACCCAAACCCACTCGGCTAGACCCAAACCCACTCGAGTAGAACCACACCCACTTGGCTAGACCCAAACCCACTCGGCTAGACCCAAACCCACTCGGCTTGACCCAAACCCACTCGGCTAGACTCAAGCCCACTCCGCTAGACCCAAACCCACTCCGCTAGACCCAAACCCACTCTGCTAGTCCCGATCCCACTACGCTAGACCCAAACCCACTCGGCTAGACCCAAACCCGTTCGGCTACGCTAAACCCACTCCGCTGGGCCCAAACCCACTCGGCTAGACCCAAACCAACTCGGCTAGACCCAAACCCACTCGGCTAGGCCCAAACCCACGCGGCAAGACCCAAACCCACTCGGCTAGACACAACCCCACTCGTCTAGACCCAAACCCACTCGGCTAGACCCAAACCCACTCGGCTAGACCCAAACCCACTCGGCTAGACCCAAACCCACTCGGCTAGACCCAAACCCACTCCGCTAGACCCAAACCCACTCCACTAGACCCAAACCCACTCTGCTAGTCCCAATCCCACTCAGCTAGACCCAAACCCAGTCCGTTAGACCCAAACCCACTCCGCTAGACCCAAACCCAATCCGCTAGACCCAAACCCACACGGCTAGACCCAAACCCACTCCGCTAGACCCAAACCCACTCGGCTAGACCTAAACACACTCGGCTAGACACAAACCCACTCGGCTACACCCAAACCCACTCCGCTGGACCCAAACCCACTCGGCTAGACCCAAACCCACTCGGCTAGACCCAAACCCGCTCCGCTAGACCCAAACCAACTCCGCTAGACTGAAACCCACTCGGCTAGACCCAAACCCACTCGGCTAGACCCAAACCCACTCGGCTAGACCCAAACCCACTCTGCTAGACCCAAACCCACTCCGCTAGACCCAAACCCACTACGCTAGACCCAAACCCACTCGGCTAGACCCAAACCCACTCCGCTAGACCCAAACCCTCTCGGCTAGACCCAAACCCACTCGGCTAGACCCAAACCCACTCGGCTAGACACAAACCCACTCGGCTAGACCCAAACCCACTCGGCTAGACCCAAACCCACTCGGCTAGACCCAAACCCACTCTGCTAGACCCAAACCCACTCGGCTAGACCCAAACCCACTCGGCTAGACGCAAACCCACTCGGCTAGACCCAAACCCACTCGGCTAGACCCAAACCCACTCGGCTACACCCAAACCCATTCCGCTATACCCAAACCCACTCGGCTAGACCCAAACCCACTCGGCTAGACCCAAACCCACTCCGCTAGACCCAAACCCACTCCGCTTGACCCAAACCCACTCGGCTAGACCCAAACCCACTCGGCTAGACGCTAACCCACTCGGCTAGGCCCAAACCCACTCGGCTAGACCCAAACACACTCGGCTAGACACAAACCCACTCGGCTAGACCCAAACCCCTCTCGGCTAGACCCAAACCCACTCGGCAAGACCCAAACCCACTACGCTAGACCCAAACCCACTCCGCTAGACCCAAACCCACTCCGCTAGACCCAAACCCATTCGGCTAGACCCAAACCCACTCCGCTAGACACAAACCCACTCTGCTAGAACCAAACCCACTACGCCAGACCCAAACCCACTCGGCTAGACCCAAACCCACTCGAGTAGAACCACACCCACATGGCTAGACCCAAACCCACTCGGCTAGACCCAAACCCACTCGGCTTGACCCAAACCCACTCGGCTAGACTCAAACCCACTCCGCTAGACCCAAACCCACTCCGCTAGACCCAAACCCACTCTGCTAGTCCCGATCCCACTACGCTAGACCCAAACCCACTCGGCTAGACCCAAACCCGCTCGGCTACGCTAAACCCACTCCGCTGGGCCCAAACCCACTCGGCTAGACCCAAACCAACTCGGCTAGACCCAAACCCACTCGGCTAGGCCCAAACCCACGCGGCAAGACCCAAACCCACTCGGCTAGACACAACCCCACTCGTCTAGACCCAAACCCACTCGGCTAGACCCAAACCCACTCGGCTAGACCCAAACCCACTCGGCTAGACCCAAACCCACTAGGCTAGACCCAAACCCACTCGGCTAGACCCAAACCCACTCGGCTAGACCCAAACCCACTCGGCTAGACTCAAACCCTCTCGGCTAGACCCAAACCCACTCGGCTAAACCCTAACCCACTCGGCTAGACCCAAACCCACTCGGCTAGACCCAAACCCACTCGGCTAGACCCAAACCCACTCGGCTAGACCCAAACCCACTCCGCTAGACCCAAACCCACTCGGCTAGACCCAAACCCACTCGGCTAGACGCAAACCCACTCGGCTAGACCCAAACCCACTCGGATAGACCCAAACCCACTCCGCTAGACCCAAACCCACTCTGCTAGTCCCGATCCCACTACGCTAGACCCAAACCCACTCGGCTAGACCCAAACCCGCTCGGCTACGCTAAACCCACTCCGCTGGGCCCAAACCCACTCGGCTAGACCCAAACCAACTCGGCTAGACCCAAACCCACTCGGCCAGGCCCAAACCCACGCGGCAAGACCCAAACCCACTCGGCTAGACACAACCCCACTCGTCTAGACCCAAACCCACTCGGCTAGACCCAAACCCACTCGGCTAGACCCAAACCCACTCGGCTAGACCCAAACCCACTCGGCTAGACCCAAACCCACTCCGCTAGACCCAAACCCACTCCACTAGACCCAAACCCACTCTGCTAGTCCCAATCCCACTCAGCTAAACCCAAACCCAGTCCGTTAGACCCAAACCCACTCCGCTAGACCCAAACCCAATCCGCTAGACCCAAACCCACTCGGCTAGACCCAAACCCACTCCGCTAGACCCAAACCCACTCGGCTAGACCTAAACACACTCGGCTAGACACAAACCCACTCGGCTACACCCAAACCCACTCGGCTAGACCCAAACCCACTCGGCTAGACCCAAACCCACTCGAGTAGAACCACACCCACTTGGCTAGACCCAAACCCACTCGGCTAGACCCAAACCCACTCGGCTTGACCCAAACCCACTCGGCTAGACTCAAGCCCACTCCGCTAGACCCAAACCCACTCCGCTAGACCCAAACCCACTCTGCTAGTCCCGATCCCACTACGCTAGACCCAAACCCACTCGGCTAGACCCAAACCCGCTCGGCTACGCTAAACCCACTCCGCTGGGCCCAAACCCACTCGGCTAGACCCAAACCAACTCGGCTAGACCCAAACCCACTCGGCTAGGCCCAAACCCACGCGGCAAGACCCAAACCCACTCGGCTAGACACAACCCCACTCGTCTAGACCCAAACCCACTCGGCTAGACCCAAACCCACTCGGCTAGACCCAAACCCACTCGGCTAGACCCAAACCCACTAGGCTAGACCCAAACCCACTCGGCTAGACCCAAACCCACTCGGCTAGACCCAAACCCACTCGGCTAGACCCAAACCATCTCGGCGAGACCCAAACCCACTCGGCTAAACCCTAACCCACTCGGCTAGACCCAAACCCACTCGGCTAGACCCAAACCCACTCGGCTAGACCCAAACCCACTCGGCTAGACCCAAACCCACTCCGCTAGACCCAAACCCACTCGGCTAGACCCAAACCCACTCGGCTAGACGCAAACCCACTCGGCTAGACCCAAACCCACTCGGCTAGACCCAAACCCACTCGGCTACACCCAAACCCATTCCGCTAGACTCAAACCCACTCGGCTAGACCCAAACCCACTCGGCTAGACCCAAACCCACTCCGCTAGACCCAAACCCACTCCGCTAGACCCAAACCCACTCTGCTAGTCCCGATCCCACTCCGCTAGACCCAAACCCACTCCGCTAGACCCAAACCCACTCCGCTAGACCCAAACCCACTCCGCTAGACCCAAACCCACTCGGCTAGACCCAAACCCACTCCGCTAGACCCAAACCCACTCGGCTAGACCCAAAGCCACTCGGCTAGACCCAAAGCCACTCGGCTAGACGCAAACCCACTCGGCTAGACCCAAACCCTCTCGGCTAGACCCAAACACACTCGGCTAGACACAAACCCACTCGGCAAGACCCAAACCCACTCGGCTAGACCCAAACCCACTCGGCTAGACCCAAACCCACTCCGCTAGACCCAAACCCACTCCGCTAGACCCAAACCCACTCCGCTAGACCCAAACCCACTCGGCTAGACCCAAACCCACTCGGCTAGACCCAAACCCACTCGGCCAGAACCAAACCCACTCGGCTAGAACCAAACCCACTCTGCTTGACCCAAACCCACTCCGCTAGACCCAAACCCACTCCGCTAGACCCAAACCCACTCCGCTAGACCCAAACCCATTCGGCTCGACCCAAACCCACTCCTCTAGACCCAAACCCACTCCGCTAGAACCAAACCCACTACGCTAGACCCAAACCCACTTGGCTAGACCCAAACCCACTCCGCTGGACCCAAACCCAATCCGCTAGACCCAAACCCATTCGGCTAGACCCAAACCCACTCGGCTAGACCCCAACCCACTCGGCTAGACCCAAACCCTCTCGGCTAGAACCAAACCCCCTCCGCTAGACCCAAACCCACTCCGCTAGACCCAAACCCACTCGGCTAGACGGAAACCCACTCGGCTAGACCCAAACCCACTCGGCTAAACCCAAACCCACTCGGCCAGAACCAAACCCACTCGGCTAGACCCAAACCCACTCGGCTAGACCCAAACCCACTCGGCTAGAACCAAACCCACTCGGCTAGACCCAAACCCACTCGGCTAGATGCAAACCCACTCGGCTAGACCCAAACCCACTCGGCTAGACCCAAACCCACTCGGCTAGACCCAAACCCACTCGGCTAGACCCAAACCCACTCCGCTAGACCCAAACCCACTCCGCTAGACCCAAACCCACTCGGCTAGACCCAAACCCACTCGGCTAGACGCAAACCCACTCGGCTAGACCCAAACCCACTCGGCTAGACCCAAACACACTCGGCTAGACACAAACCCACTCGGCTAGACCCAAACCCACTCGGCTAGACCCAAACCCACTCGGCTAGACCCAAACCCACTCCGCTAGACCCAGACCCACTCCGCTAGACCCAAACCCACTCTGCTAGACCCAAACCCATTCGGCTCGACCCAAACCCACTCCGCTAGACCCAAACCCACTCCGCTAGAACCAAACCCACTCGGCTAGACGCAAACCCACTCGGCTAGACCCAAACCCACTCGGCTAGACCCAAACCCACTCGGCTACACCCAAACCCATTCCGCTAGACCCAAACCCACTCGGCTAGACCCAAACCCACTCGGCTAGACCCAAACCCAATCCGCTAGACCCAAACCCACTCCGCTAGACCCAAACCCACACTGGTAGTCCCGATCCCACTCCGCTAGACCCAAACCCACTCGGCTAGACCCAAACCCACTCCGCTAGACCCAAACCCACTCGGCTAGACCCAAACCCACTCGGCTAGACCCAAACCCACTCTGCTAGACCCAAACCCACTCCGCTGGACCCAAACCCACTCGGCCAGACCGAAAGCCACTCGGCTAGACGCAAACCCACTCCGCTGGACCCAAACCCACTCCGCTAGACCCAAACACACTCGGCTAGACACAAACCCACTCGGCAAGACCCAAACCCACTCGGCTAGACCCAAAACCACTCGGCTAGACCCAAACCCATTCCGCTAGACCCGAACCCACTCCGCTAGACCCAAACCCACTCCGCTAGACACAAACCCATTCGGCTCGACCCAAACCCACTCCTCTAGACCCAAACCCACTCCGCTAGAACCAAACCCACTACGCTAGACCCAAACCCACTCGGCTAGACCCAAACCCACTCCGCTGGACCCAAACCCAATCCGCTACACCCAAACCCATTCGGCTAGACCGAAACCCACTCGGCTAGACCCAAACCCACTCGGCTAGACCCAAACCCTCTCGGCTAGACCCAAACCCCCTCCGCTAGACCCAAACCCACTCCGCTAGACCCAAACCCGCTCGGCTAGACCCAAACCCACTCGGCTAGACCCAAACCCAATCGGCTAGACCCAAACCCACTCGGCCAGAACCAAACCCACTCGGCTAGACCCAAACCCACTCGGCTAGACCCAAACCCACTCCGCTAGACCCAAACCCACTCGGCTAGACCCAAACCCACTCGGCTAGACGCAAACCCACTCGGCTAGACCCAAACCCACTCGGCTAGACCCAAACCCACTCGGCTAGACCCAAACCCACTCGGCTAGACCCAAACCCACTCCGCTAGACCCAAACCCACTAAGCTAGACCCAAACCCACTCGGCTAGACCCAAAGCCACTTGGCTAGACGCAAACCCACTCGGCTAGACCCAAACCCACTCGGCTAGACCCAAACACACTCGGCTAGACACAAACCCACTCGGCTAGACCCAAACCCACTCGGCTAGACCCAAACCCACACGGCTAGACCCAAACCCACTCCGCTAGACGCAAACCCACTCGGCTAGACCCAAACCCACTCGGCTAGACACAAACACACTCGGCTAGACACAAACCCACTCGGCAAGACCCAAACCCACTCGGCTAGACCCAAACCCAATCGGCTAGACCCAAACCCACTCCGCTAGACCCAAACCCACTCCGCTAGACCCAAACCCACTCCGCTAGACCCAAACCCATTCGGCTCGACCCAAACCCACTCCTCTAGACCCAAACCCACTCCGCTAGAACCAAACCCACTACGCTAGACCCAAACCCACTCGGCTAAACCCAAACCCACTCCGCTGGACCCAAACCCAATCCGCTGGACCCAAACCCATTCGGCTAGACCCAAACCCACTCGGCTAGACCCAAACCCACTCGGCTAGACCCAAACCCTCTCGGCTAGAACCAAACCCCCTCCGCTAGACCCAAACCCACTCCGCTAGACGCAAACCCACTCGGCTAGACCCAAACCCACTCGGCTAGACCCAAACCCACTCGGCTAGACCCAAACCCACTCGGCCTGAACCAAACCCACTCGGCTAGACCCAAACCCACTCGGCTAGACCCAAACCCACTCGGCTAGACCCAAACCCACTCCGCTAGACCCAAACCCACTCCGCTAGACCCAAACCCACTCTGCTAGACCCAAACCCACTCCGCTAGACCCAAACCCACCACGCTAGACCCAAACCCACTCGGCTAGACCCAAACCCACTCCGCTAGACCGAAACCCAATCCGCTAGACCCAATCCCACTCCGCTAGACCCAAACCCACTCCGCTAGACCCAAACCCACTCCGCTAGACCCAAACCCACTCCGCTGGTCCCAAACCCACTCGGCTAGACCCAAACCCACTCGGCTAGACGCAAACCCACTCGGCTAGACCCAAACCCACTAGGCTAGACCCAAACACACTCGGCTAGACACAAACCCACTCGGCTAGACCCAAACCCACTAAGCTAGACCCAAACCCACTCGGCTAGACCCAAACCCACTCCGCTAGACCCAAACCCACTCCGCTAGACCCAAACCCACTCCGCTAGACCCAACCCATTCGGCTAGACCCAAACCCACTCGGCTAGACCCAAACCCACTCGGCTAGACCCAAACCCACTCCGCTAGACCCAAACCCACTCCGCTAGACCCAAACCCACTCCGCTAGACCCAAACCCACTCCGCTAGACCCAAACCCACTCCGCTAGACCCAAACCCATTCGGCTCGACCCAAACCCACTCCGCTAGACCCAAACCCACTCCGCTAGAACCAAACCCACTACGCTAGACCCAAACCCACTCGGCTAGACCCAAACCCACTCCGCTGGACCCAAACCCAATCCGCTAGACCCAAACCCATTCGCCTAAACCGAAACCCACCCGGCTAGACCCAAACCCACTCGGCTGGACCCAAACCCGCTCGGCTAGAACCAAACCCCCTCCGCTAGACCCAAACCCACTCCGCTAGACCCAAACCCACTCCGCTAGACCCAAACCCACTCGGCTAGACCCAAACCCACTCGGCTAGACCCAAACCCACTCGGCCAGACCCAAACCCACTCGGCCAGACCCAAACCCACTCGGCTAGACCCAAACCCACTCGGCTAGACCCAAACCCGCTCGGCTAGACCCAAACCCGCTCGGCTAGACCCAAACCCTCTCTGCTAGACCCAAACCCACTCCGCTAGACCCAAACCCACCACGCTAGACCCAAACCCACTCGGCTAGACCCAAACCCTCTCCGCTAGACCGAAACCCAATCCGCTAGACCCAAACCCATTCGGCTAGACCCAAAACCACTCGGCTAGACCCAAACGCACTCGGCTAGACCCAAACCCACTCGACTAGAACCACACCCACTCGGCTAGACCCAAACCCACTCGGCTAGACCCAAACCCACTCGGCTAGACACAAACCCACTCGGCTAGACCCAACCCCACTCCGCTAGACCCAATCCCACTCCGCTAGACCCAAACCCACTCCGCTAGACCCAAACCCACTCCGCTAGACCCAAACCCACTCCGCTGGACCCAAACCCACTCGGCTAGACCCAAACCCACTCGGCTAGACGCAAACCCACTCGGCTAGACCCAAACCCACTCGGCTAGACCCAAACACACTCGGCTAGACACAAACCCACTCGGCTAGACCCAAACCCACTCGGCTAGACCCAAACCCACTCGGCTAGACCCAAACCCACTCCGCTAGACCCAAACCCACTCCGCTAGACCCAAACCCACTCCGCTAGACCCAACCCATTCGGCTAGACCCAAACCCACTCCGCTAGACCCAAACCCACTCCGCTAGAACCAAACCCACTACGCTAGACCCAAGCCCACTCCGCTAGACCCAAACCCACTCGGCTAGACACAAACCCACTCGGCTACACCCAAACCCACTCCGCTGGACCCAAACCCACTCGGCTAGACCCAAGCCCACTCCGCTAGACCCTAACCTGCTCCGCTAGACCCAAACCAACTCCGCTAGACCGAAACCCACTCGGCTAGACCCAAACCCACTCGGCTAGACCCAAACCCACTCGGCTAGACCCAAACCCACTCTGCTAGACCCAAACCCACTCCGCTAGACCCAAACCCACTACGCTAGACCCAAACCCACTCGGCTAGACCCAAACCCACTCGGCTAGACCCAAACCCACTCGGCTAGACCCAAACCCACTCCGCTAGACCCAAACCCACTCCGCTAGACCCAAACCCTCTCCGCTAGAGGCAAACCCCCTCGGCTAGACCCAAACCCACTCGGCTAGACCCAAACCCACTCGGCTTGATCCAAACCCACTCGCCAAACCCAACCCCACTCGGCTAGACCCAAACCAACTCGGCTAGACCCAAACCCACTTGGCTAGACCCAAACGCACTCGGCTACACCCAAACCCACTCCGCCAGACCCAAAGCCACTCCGCTAGACCCAAACCCAGTCGGCTAGACCCAAACCCACTCCGCTAGACCCAAACCCACTCGGCTAGAACCAAACCCACTCGGCTAGACCCAAACCCACTCGGCTAGACTCAAACCCACTCGGCTAGACACAAACCCACTCGGCTGGACCCAAACCCAATCCGATAGTCCCAAACCCACTCCGCTAGACCCAAACACACTCCACTAGACCCCAACCCACTCGGCAAGACCCAAACTTACTCGGCTAGACCCAAACCCGCTCAGCTAGACCCAAACCCACACGGCTAGACCCAAACCCACTCGGCTGGACCCAAACCCACTCGGCTAGACCCAAACCCAATCGGCTAGACCCAAACCCACTCGGCTAGACCCAAACCCACTCGGCTAGACCCAAACCCACTCGGCTAGACCCAAACCCACTCGGCTAGACCCAAACCCAGTTTGCTAGACCCAAACCCAATCGGGTAGACCCAACCTCACTCGGCTAGATCCAAACCCACTCGGCTAGACCCAAACCCACTCAGCTAAACCAAAACCCACTCGGCTAGAACCAAACCCACTCGGCTAGACCCAAACCCACTCGGCTAGACCCAAACCCACTCCGCTAAACCCAAACCCACTCGGCTCGACCCAAACACACTCCGCTAGACCCAAACCCACTCGGCTAGACCCAAATTCACTCCGCTAGTCCCAAACCCACTCGGTTAGACCCAAACCCATTCCGCTAGACCCAAACCCACTCCGCTAGACCCAAACCCACTCGGCTAGACCCAAACCCACTCGGCCAGACCCAAACCCTCTCGGCTAGACCCAAACCCACTCCGCTAGACCCAAACCCACTCGGCTAAACCCAAACCCACTCGGCTAGACCCAAACCCACTCGGCTAGACCCAAACCCACTCCGCTAGGCCCAAACCCAATCGGCTAGACCCAAACCCACTCGGCTAGACCCAAACCCACTCCGCTAGACCCAAACCCACTCGGCTAGACCCAAACCCACTCGGCTCGAACCAAACCCACTCGGCTAGACCCAAACCTACTCGGCTAGACCCAACCCACTCGGCTAGACCCAAACCCACTCGGCTAGACCCAAACCCACTCGGCTAGACCCAACCCAATCGGCTAGACCCAAACCCACTCGGCTAGACCCAAACCCACTCCGCTAGACCCAAACCCACTCCGCTAGACCCAAACCCACTCCGCTAGACCCAAACCCATTCGGCTCGACCCAAACCCACTCCGCTAGACCCAAACCCACTCCGCTAGAACCAAACCCACTACGCTAGACCCAAACCCACTCGGCTAGACCCAAACCCACTCCGCTGGACCCAAACACAATCCGCTAGACCCAAACCCATTCGCCTAGACCCAAACCCACTCGGCTAGACCCAAACCCACTCGGCTGGACCCAAACACGCTCGGCTAGAACCAAACCCCCTCCGCTAGACCCAAACCCACTCCGCTAGACCCAAACCCACTCCGCTAGACCCAAACCCACTCGGCTAGACCCAAACCCACTCGGCTAGACCCAAACCCACTCGGCCAGACCCAAACCCACTCGGCCAGACCCAAACCCACTCGGCTAGACCCAAACCCACTCGGCTAGACCCAAACCCGCTCGGCTAGACCCAAACCCGCTCGGCTAGACCCAAACCCTCTCTGCTAGACCCAAACCCACTCCGCTAGACCCAAACCCACCACGCTAGACCCAAACCCACTCGGCTAGACCCAAACCCTCTCCGCTAGACCGAAACCCAATCCGCTAGACCCAAACCCATTCGGCTAGACCCAAAACCACTCGGCTAGACCCAAACGCACTCGGCTAGACCCAAACCCACTCGACTAGAACCACACCCACTCGGCTAGACCCAAACCCACTCGGCTAGACCCAAACCCACTCGGCTAGACACAAACCCACTCGGCTAGACCCAACCCCACTCCGCTAGACCCAATCCCACTCCGCTAGACCCAAACCCACTCCGCTAGACCCAAACCCACTCCGCTAGACCCAAACCCACTCCGCTGGACCCAAACCCACTCGGCTAGACCCAAACCCACTCGGCTAGACGCAAACCCACTCGGCTAGACCCAAACCCACTCGGCTAGACCCAAACACACTCGGCTAGACACAAACCCACTCGGCTAGACCCAAACCCACTCGGCTAGACCCAAACCCACTCGGCTAGACCCAAACCCACTCCGCTAGACCCAAACCCACTCCGCTAGACCCAAACCCACTCCGCTAGACCCAACCCATTCGGCTAGACCCAAACCCACTCCGCTAGACCCAAACCCACTCCGCTAGAACCAAACCCACTACGCTAGACCCAAGCCCACTCCGCTAGACCCAAACCCACTCGGCTAGACACAAACCCACTCGGCTACACCCAAACCCACTCCGCTGGACCCAAACCCACTCGGCTAGACCCAAGCCCACTCCGCTAGACCCAAACCTGCTCCGCTAGACCCAAACCAACTCCGCTAGACCGAAACCCACTCGGCTAGACCCAAACCCACTCGGCTAGACCCAAACCCACTCGGCTAGACCCAAACCCACTCTGCTAGACCCAAACCCACTCCGCTAGACCCAAACCCACTACGCTAGACCCAAACCCACTCGGCTAGACCCAAACCCACTCGGCTAGACCCAAACCCACTCGGCTAGACCCAAACCCACTCGGCTAGACCCAAACCCACTCCGCTAGACCCAAACCCTCTCCGCTAGAGGCAAACCCCCTCGGCTAGACCCAAACCCACTCGGCTAGACCCAAACCCACTCGGCTTGATCCAAACCCACTCGCCAAACCCAACCCCACTCGGCTAGACCCAAACCAACTCGGCTAGACCCAAACCCACTTGGCTAGACCCAAACGCACTCGGCTACACCCAAACCCACTCCGCCAGACCCAAAGCCACTCCGCTAGACCCAAACCCAGTCGGCTAGACCCAAACCCACTCCGCTAGACCCAAACCCACTCGGCTAGAACCAAACCCACTCGGCTAGACCCAAACCCACTCGGCTAGACTCAAACCCACTCGGCTAGACACAAACCCACTCGGCTGGACCCAAACCCAATCCGATAGTCCCAAACCCACTCCGCTAGACCCAAACACACTCCACTAGACCCCAACCCACTCGGCAAGACCCAAACTCACTCGGCTAGACCCAAACCCGCTCAGCTAGACCCAAACCCACACGGCTAGACCCAAACCCACTCGGCTGGACCCAAACCCACTCGGCTAGACCCAAACCCAATCGGCTAGACCCAAACCCACTCGGCTAGACCCAAACCCACTCGGCTAGACCCAAACCCACTCGGCTAGACCCAAACCCACTCGGCTAGACCCAAACCCAGTTTGCTAGACCCAAACCCAATCGGGTAGACCCAACCTCACTCGGCTAGATCCAAACCCACTCGGCTAGACCCAAACCCACTCAGCTAAACCAAAACCCACTCGGCTAGAACCAAACCCACTCGGCTAGACCCAAACCCACTCGGCTAGACCCAAACCCACTCCGCTAAACCCAAACCCACTCGGCTCGACCCAAACACACTCCGCTAGACCCAAACCCACTCGGCTAGACCCAAATTCACTCCGCTAGTCCCAAACCCACTCGGTTAGACCCAAACCCATTCCGCTAGACCCAAACCCACTCCGCTAGACCCAAACCCACTCGGCTAGACCCAAACCCACTCGGCCAGACCCAAACCCTCTCGGCTAGACCCAAACCCACTCCGCTAGACCCAAACCCACTCGGCTAAACCCAAACCCACTCGGCTAGACCCAAACCCACTCGGCTAGACCCAAACCCACTCCGCTAGGCCCAAACCCAATCGGCTAGACCCAAACCCACTCGGCTAGACCCAAACCCACTCCGCTAGACCCAAACCCACTCGGCTAGACCCAAACCCACTCGGCTCGAACCAAACCCACTCGGCTAGACCCAAACCCACTCGGCTAGACCCAACCCACTCGGCTAGACCCAAACCCACTCGGCTAGACCCAAACCCACTCGGCTAGACCCAAACCACTCGGCTAGACCCAAACCCACTCGGCTAGACCCAAACCCACTCGGCTAGACCCAAACCCACTCCGCTAGACCCAAACCCTCTCCGCTAGAGGCAAACCCCCTCGGCTAGACCCAAACCCACTCGGCTAGACCCAAACCCACTCGGCTTGATCCAAACCCACTCGGCTAGACCCAACCCCACTCGGCTAGACCCAAACCAACTCGGCTAGACCCAAACCCACTTGGCTAGACCCAAACGCACTCGGCTACACCCAAACCCACTCCGCCAGACCCAAAGCCACTCCGTTAGACCCAAACCCAGTCGGCTAGACCCAAACCCACTCCGCTAGACCCAAACCCACTCGGCTAGAACCAAACCCACTCGGCTAGACCCAAACCCACTCGGCTAGACTCAAACCCACTCGGCTAGACACAAACCCACTTGGCTAGACCCAAACCCACTCAGCTAGACACAAACCCACTCGGCTACACCAAAACCCACTCGGCTAGACCCAAACCCACTCGGCTAGACCCAAACCCACTCCGCTAGACCCAAACCCACTCGGCTGGACCCAAACCCAATCCGATAGTCCCAAACCCACTCCGCTAGACCCAAACACACTCCACTAGACCCCAACCCACTCGGAAAGACCCAAACTCACTCGGCTAGACCCAAACCCGCTCAGCTAGACCCAAACCCACACGGCTAGACCCAAACCCACTCAGCTAGACCCAAACCCACTCGGCTAGACCCAAACCCAATCGGCTAGACCCAAACCCACTCGGCTAGACCCAAACCCACTCGGCTAGACCCAAACCCACTCGGCTAGACCCAAACCCACTCGGCTAGACCCAAACCCAGTTTGCTAGACCCAAACCCACTCGGCTAGACCCAAACCCACTCAGCTAAACCAAAACCCACTCGGCTAGACCCAAACCCACTCGGCTAGACCCAAACCCACTCGGCTCGACCCAAACCCACTCCGCTAAACCCAAACCCACTCGGCTCGACCCAAACACACTCCGCTAGACACAAACCCACTCGGCTAGACCCAAATCCACTCCGCTAGTCCCAAACCCACTCGGTTAGACCCAAACCCATTCCGCTAGACCCAAACCCACTCCGCTAGACCCAAACCCACTCGGCTAGACCCAAACCCACTCGGCCAGACCCAAACCCACTCGACTAGACCCAAACCCACTCCGCTAGACCCAAACCCACTCGGCTAGACCCAAACCCACTCGGCTAGATGCAAACCCACTCGGTTAGACCCAAACCCACTCGGCTAGATGCAAACCCACTCGGTTAGACCCAAACCCACTCGGCTAGACCCAAACACACTCGGCTAGACACAAACCCACTCGGCTAGACCCAAAACCACTCATCTAGACCCCAACCCACTCCACTATACCCAAACCCACTCCGCTAGACCCAAACCCACTCCGCAAGACCCAAACCCATTTGGCTAGACCCAAACCCACTCCGCTAGACCCAAACCCACTCCGCTAGACCCAAACCCACTACGTTAGACCCAAACCCACTTGGCTAGACCCAAACCCACTCCGCTAGCCCCAAACCCAAACCGCTAGACCAAAACCCATTTGGCTAGACCCAAACCCACTCGGCTAGACCCAAACCCACTCGGCTAGACCCAAACCCGCTCGGCTAGAACCAAACCCGCTCCGCTAGACCCAAACCCACTCCGCTAGACCCAAACCAACTCCGCTAGACCCAAACCCACTCGGCTAGACCCAAACCCACTCTGCTAGTCCCAATCCCACTCAGCTAGACCCAAACCCAGTCCGCTAGACCCAAACCCACTCCGCTAGACCCAAACCCATTCCGCTAGACCCAAACCCAATCGGCTAGACCCAAACCCACTCGGCTAGACCCAAACCCACTCGGCTAGACCCAAACCTACTCCGCTAGACCCAAACCCAATCCGCTAGACCAAAACACACTCGGCTAGACCCAAACCCACTCGGCTAGACCCTAACCCACTCGGCTAGACCCAAACCCACTCGGCTACTCCCAAACCCACTCAGCTGGACCCAAACCCACTCGGCTAGACCCAAACCAACTCGGCTAGACCCAAACCCACTCGGCTAGACCCAAACCCACGCGGCTAGACCCAAACCCACTCGGCTAGACCCAAACCCACTCGGCTAGACCCAAACCCACTCGGCTAGACCCAAACTCACTCGGCTAGACCCAAACCCACTAGGCTAGACCCAAACCCACTCGGCTAGACCCAAACCCACTCGGTTAGACCCAAACCCACTCCGCTAGACCCTAACCCACTCCGCTAGACCCAAACCCACTCGGCTAGATCCAAACCCACTCCGCTAGCCCCAAACCCACTCCGCCAGACCCAAACCCACTCCGCCAGACCCGAACCCACTCCCCCAGACCCAAACCCACTACGCTAGACCCAAACCCACTCCGCCAGACCCAAACCCACTCCGCCAGACCCAAACCCACTCCACCAGACCCAAACCACTCCGCCAGACCCAAACCCACTCGGCTGGACCCAAACCCACTCCGCTGGACCCAAACCCACTCGGCTAGACCCAAACCCACTCGGCTAGACCCAAACACACTCGGCTAGACCCAAACCCACTCGGCTAGACGCAAACCCACTCGGATAGACCCAAACCCACTCGGCTAAACCCAAACCCACTCGGCTAGACCCAAACCCACTCGGCTACACCCAAACCCACTCCGCTAGACCCAAACCCACTCGGCTAGACCCAAACCCACTCCGCTAGACCCAAACCCACTCGGCTGCACCTAACTCCACTCGGCTAGACCCAAACCCACTCGGCTAGACCCAAACCCTATCCGCTAGACCCAAACACACTCCGCTAGACCCAAACCCACTCGGCTAGACCCAAACCCACTCGGCTAGACCCAAACCCGCTCGGCTAGAACCAAACCCACTCCGCTAGACCCAAACCCACTCCGCTCGACCCAAACCCACTCGGCTAGACCCAAACCCACTCAGCTAGACCCAAACCCACTCGGCTAGACCCAAACCCACTCGGCTAGACCCAAACCCACTCAGCTAGACCCAAACCCACTCGGCTAGATCCAAACCCACTCCGCTAGATTCAAACCCATTCCGCTAGACCCAAACCCACTCTGCTAGTCCCGAACCCACTCAGCTAGACCCAAACCCAGTCCGCTAGACCCAAACCCACTCCGCTAGACCCAAACCCACTCCGCTAGACCCAAACCCACTCCGCTAGACCCAAACCCACTCTGCTAGACCCAAACCCACTCGGCGAGACCCAAACCCACTCCGCCAGACCCAAACCCACTCTGCCAGACCCCAAACCCACTCCGCCAGACCCAAACCCACTCCGCCAGACCCAAACCCACTCCGCCAGACCCAAACCCACTCCGCCGGACTCAAACCCACTCCGCCATACCCAAACCCACTCCGTCAGACCCAAACCCACTCCGCCAGACCCAAACTCAATCCGCCAGACCCAAACCCACTCCGACAGACCTAAACCCACTCCGCCAGACCCAAACTCACTCCGCCAGACCCAAACCCACTCCACCAGACCCAAACCCGCTCCGCCAGATCCCAAACCCACTCCGCCAGACCCAAACCCACTCCGCAAGACCCAAACCCACTCCGCCAGACGCAAACCCACCGCCAGACCCAAACCCACACCGCCAGACCCAAACCCACTCCGCCAGACCCAAACCCACTCCGCTAGGCCCAAACCCACTCGGCTAGATCCAAACCCACTCCGCTAGCCCCAAACCCACTCGGCTAGACCCAAACCCACTCGGCTAGACCCAAACCCACTCGGCTAGACTCAAACCCACTCGGCTAGACACAAACCCACTCGGCTAGACCCAAACCCACTCGGCTAGACCCAAACCCACTCGGCAAGACCCAAATCCACTAGGCTAGACCCAAACCCACTCGGCTAGACCCAAACCCACTCGGCTAGACCCAAACCTACTCGGCTAGACCCAAACCCACTCTGCTAGACCCAAACCCACTCGGCTCGACCCAACCCACTCTGCTAGACCCAAACCCACTCCGCTAGACCCAAACCCATTCGGCTAGCCCCAAACCCACTCGGCTAGACCCAAACCCACTCTGCTAGACCCAAACCCACTCGACTAGAACCAAACCCACTCTGCTAGACCCAAACCCACTCCGCTAGACCCAAACCCATTCGGCTAGCCCCAAACCCACTCGGCTAGACCCAAACGCACTCGTCTAGACCCAAACCCACTCGACTAGAACCAAACCCACTCCGATAGACCCAAACCCACTCCGCTAGACCCAAACCCATTCGGCTAGCCCCAAACCCACTCGGCTAGACCCAGACGCACTCGTCTGGACCCAAACCCACTCGACTAGAACCAAACCCACTCCGATAGACCCAAACCCACTCCGCTAGACACAAACCCACTCGGCTAGACCCAAACCCACTCGGCTAGAACCAAACCTACTCCGTTAGACCGAAACCCAATCCGCTAGACCCAAACCCACTTGGCTACACCCAAACCCACTCGGCTAGACCCAAACCCACTCGGCTAGACTCAAACCCACTCGGCTAGACACAAACCCACTCGGCTAGACCCAAACCCACTCGGCTAGACCCAAACCCACTCGGCAAGACCCAAATCCACTAGGCTAGACCCAAACCCACTCGGCTAGACCCAAACCCACTCGGCTGGACCCAAACCCACTCGGCTAGACGCAAACACACTCGGCTAGACCCAAACCCACTCGGCTAGACCCAAACCCACTCGGCTAGACCCAAACCTACTCGGCTAGACCCAAACCCACTCTGCTAGACCCAAACCCATTCGGCTCGACCCAACCCACTCTGCTAGACCCAAACCCACTCCGCTAGACCCAAACCCATTCGGCTAGCCCCAAACCCACTCGGCTAGACCCAAACCCACTCTGCTAGACCCAAACCCACTCGACTAGAACCAAACCCACTCTGCTAGACCCAAACCCACTCCGCTAGACCCAAACCCATTCGGCTAGCCCCAAACCCACTCGGCTAGACCCAAACGCACTCGTCTAGACCCAAACCCACTCGACTAGAACCAAACCCACTCCGATAGACCCAAACCCACTCCGCTAGACCCAAACCCATTCGGCTAGCCCCAAACCCACTCGGCTAGACCCAGACGCACTCGTCTGGACCCAAACCCACTCGACTAGAACCAAACCCACTCCGATAGACCCAAACCCACTCCGCTAGACACAAACCCACTCGGCTAGACCCAAACCCACTCGGCTAGAACCAAACCTACTCCGTTAGACCGAAACCCAATCCGCTAGACCCAAACCCACTTGGCTACACCCAAACCCACTCGGCTAGACCCAAACCCACTCGGCTAGACCCACACCCACTCGGCTAGACCCAAACCCACTCGGCTACGCCCAAACCCACTCCGCTGGACCCAAACCCACTCGGCTAGACCCAAACCAACTCGGCTAGACCCAAACCCACTCAGCTAGACCCAAAGCCACGCGACTAGACCCAAACCCACTCGGCTAGACCCAAACCCACTCCGCTAGACCCAAACCCACTCGGCTAGACCCAAACCCACTCGGCTAGACCCAAACCCACTCGGCTAGACCCAAACGCACTCGTCTAGACCCAAACCCACTCGACTAGAACCAAACCCACTCTGATAGACCCAAACCCACTCCGCTAGACCCAAACCCACTTGGCTACACCCAAACCCACTTGGCTAGACCCAAACCCACTCGGCTAGACCCACACCCACTCGGCTAGACCCAAACCCACTCGGCTACGCCCAAACCCACTCCGCTGGACCCAAACCCACTCGGCTAGACCCAAACCAACTCGGCTAGACCCAAACCCACTCGGCTAGACCCAAACCCACGCGACTAGACCCAAACCCACTCGGCTAGACCCAAACCCACTCGGCTAGACCCAAACCCACTCGGCTAGACCCAAACCCACTCGGCTAGACCCAAACGCACTCGTCTAGACACAAACCCACTCGACTAGAACCAACCCACTCTGATAGACCCAAACCCACTCCGCTAGACCCAAACCCACTTGGCTACACCCAAACCCACTCGGCTAGACCCAAACCCACTCGGCTAGACCCACACCCACTCGGCTAGACCCAAACCCACTCGGCTACGCCCAAACCCACTCCGCTGGACCCAAACCCACTCGGCTACACCCAAACCAACTTGGCTAGACCCAAACCCACTCAGCTTGACCCAAACCCACGCGACTAGACCCAAACCCACTCGGCTAGACCCAAACCCACTCGGCTAGACCCAAACCCACTCGGCTAGACCCAAACCCACTCGGCTAGACCCAAACCCAATATGCTAGACCCAAACCCACTCGGCTAGACCCAAACCCACTCGGCTAGACCCAAACCCACTCGGCTAGACCCAAACCCTCTCGTCTAGACCCAAATCCACTCGGCTGGACCCAAACCCACTCGGCTAGACACAAACCCACTCGACTAGACCCAAACCCACTCCGCTAGACCCAAACCCACTCGGCTGGACCCAAACCCACTGGGCTAGATGCAAACCCACTCGGCTAGACCCAAACCCACTCGGCTAGACCCAAACACACTCGGCTAGACACAAACCCACTCCGCTAGACCCAAACCCACTCGGCGAGACCCAAACACACTCATCTAGACCCAAACCCACTCCGCTATACCCAAACCCACTCCGCTAGACCCAAACCCACTCGGCTAGACCCAAACCCATTTGGCTAGACCCAAACCCACTCCGCTAGACCCAAACCCACTCCGCTAGACCCAAACCCACTACGTTAGACCCAAACCCACTTGGCTAGACCCAAACCCACTCCGCTAGACCCAAACCCAAACCGCTAGACCAAAACCCATTTGGCTAAACCCAAACCCACTCGGCTAGACCCAAACCCACTCGGCTAGACCCAAACCCGCTCGGCTAGAACCAAACCCGCTCCGCTAGACCCAAACCCACTCCGCTAGACCCAAACCAACTCCGTTAGACCCAAACCCACTCGGCTAGACCCAAACCCACTCTGCTAGTCCTGATCCCACTCAGCTAGACCCAAACCCAGTCCGCTAGACCCAAACCCACTCCGCTAGACCCAAACCCATTCAGCTAGACCCAAACCCAATCGGCTAGACCCAAACCCACTCGGCTAGACCCAAACCCACTCGGCTACACCCAAACCTACTCCGCTAGACCCAAACCCAATCCGCTAGACCCAAACCCACTCGGCTAGACCCAAACCCACTCGGCTAGACCCAAACCCACTCGGCTAGACACAAACCCACTCGGCTAGACCCAAACCCACTCGGCTACTCCCAAACCCACTCCGCTGGACCCAAACCCACTCGGCTAGACCCAAACCAACTCGGCTAGACCCAAACCCACGCGGCTAGACCTTAACCCACTCGGCTAGACCCAAACCCACTCGGCTAGACCCAAACCCACTCGGCTAGACCCAAACCCACTCGGCTAGACCCAAACCCACTCGGCTAGACCCAAACCCACTAGCCTAGACCCAAACCCACTCGGCTAGACCCAAACGCACTCGGCTAGACCCAAACCCACTCGGCTAGACCCAAACCCACTCGGCTAGACCCTAACCCACTCCGCTAGACCCAAACCCACTCGGCTAGACCCAAACCCACTCGGCTGGACCCAAACCCACTCGGCTAGACACAAACCCACTCGGCTACACCCAAACCCACTCCGCTAGACCCAAACCCACTCGGCTAGACCCAAACCCACTCGGCTGCACCTAACCCCACTCGGCTAGACCCAAACCCACTCGGCTAGACCCAAACCCTATCCGCTAGACCCAAACACACTCCGCTAGACCCAAACCCACTCGGCTAGACCCAAACCCACTCGGCTAGACCCAAACCCAGTCCTCTGGACCCAAACCCACTCGGCTAGACCCAAACCCACTCGGCTAGACCCAAACCCACACGGCTACACCCAAACCTACTCCGCTAGACCCAAACCCATTCGGCTAGACCCATACCCACTCGGCTAGACCCAAACCCACTCGGCTAGACCCAAACCCGCTCGCCTAGGACCAAACCCACTCGGCTAGACCCAAACCCACTCCGCTCTACCCAAACCAACTCGGCTAGACCCAAACCCACTCAGCTAGACCCAAACCCACTCGGCTAGACCCAAACCCACTCGGCTAGACACAAATCCACTCGGCTAGACCCAAACCCACTCGGCTTGATCCAAACCCACTCGGCAAGACCCAAACCCACTCGGCAAGACCCAAATCCACTAGGCTAGACCCAAACCCACTCGGCTAGACCCAAACCCTCTCGGCTAGACCCAAACCCACTCGGCTAGACCCAAACCCACTCAGCTAGACCCAAACCCACTCGGCTAGACCCAAACCCACTCGGCTAGACGCAAACACACTCGGCTAGACCCAAACCCACTCGGCTAGACCCAAACCCACTCGGCTAGACCCAAACCCACTCGGCTAGACCCAACCCACTCCGCTAGACCCAAACCCACTACGCTAGACCCAAACCCACTACGCTAGACCCAAACCCACTCGGCTAGACCCAAACCCACTCCACTAGACCCAAACCCAATCCGCTAGACCCAAACCCATTCGGCTAGACCCAAACCCACTCGGCTAGACCCAAACCCACTCGGCTAGACCCAAACCCACTCGGCTAGAACCAAACCTACTCCGTTAGACCCAAACCCAATCCGCTAGACCCAAACCCACTTGGCTACACCCAAACCCACTCGGCTAAACCCAAACCCACTCGGCTAGACCCAAACCCACTCGGCTAGACCCAAACCCACTCGGCTACAACCAAACCCACTCCGCTGGACCCAAACCCACTCGGCTAGACCCAAACCAACTCGGCTAGACCCAAACCCACTCGGCTAGACCCAAACCCACGCGACTAGACCCAAACCCACTCGGCTAGACCCAAACCCACTCGGCTAGACCCAAACCCACTCGGCTAGACCCAAACCCACTCGGCTAGACCCAAACCCACTCGGCTAGACCCAAACCCACTATGCTAGACCCAAACCCACTCGGCTAGACCCAAACCCACTCGGCTAGACCCAAACCCACTCGGCTAGACCCAAACCCTCTCGGCTAGACCCAAACCCACTCGGCTAGACCCAAACCCACTCGACTAGACCCAAACCCACTCCGCTAGACCCAAACCCACTCGGCTAGACCCAAACCCACTCGGCTAGATGCAAACCCACTCGGTTAGACCCAAACCCACTCGGCTAGACCCAAACACACTCGGCTAGACACAAACCCACTCGGCTAGACCCAAAACCACTCATCTAGACCCCAACCCACTCCACTATACCCAAACCCACTCCGCTAGACCCAAACCCACTCCGCAAGACCCAAACCCATTTGGCTAGACCCAAACCCACTCCGCTAGACCCAAACCCACTCAGCTAGACCCAAACCCACTCGGCTAGATGCAAACCCACTCGGTTAGACCCAAACCCACTCGGCTAGACCCAAACACACTCGGCTAGACACAAACCCACTCGGCTAGACCCAAAACCACTCATCTAGACCCCAACCCACTCCACTATACCCAAACCCACTCCGCTAGACCCAAACACACTCCGCAAGACCCAAACCCATTTGGCTAGACCCAAACCCACTCCGCTAGACCCAAACCCACTCCGCTAGACCCAAACCCACTACGTTAGACCCAAACCCACTTGGCTAGACCCAAACCCACTCCGCTAGACCCAAACCCAAACCGCTAGACCAAAACCCATTTGGCTAGACCCAAACCCACTCGGCTAGACCCAAACCCACTCGGCTAGACCCAAACCCGCTCGGCTAGAACCAAACCCGCTCCGCTAGACCCAAACCCACTCCGCTAGACCCAAACCAACTCCGCTAGACCCAAACCCACTCGGCTAGACCCAAACCCACTCTGCTAGTCCCGATCCCACTCAGCTAGACCCAAACCCAGTCCGCTAGACCCAAACCCACTCCGCTAGACCCAAACCCATTCCGCTAGACCCAAACCCAATCGGCTAGACCCAAACCCACTCGGCTAGACCCAAACCCACTCGGCTAGACCCAAACCTACTCCGCTAGACCCAAACCCAATCCGCTAGACCAAAACACACTCGGCTAGACCCAAACCCACTCGGCTAGACCCTAACCCACTCGGCTAGACCCAAACCCACTCGGCTACTCCCAAACCCACTCAGCTGGACCCAAACCCACTCGGCTAGACCCAAACCAACTCGGCTAGACCCAAACCCACTCGGCTAGACCCAAACCCACGCGGCTAGACCCAAACCCACTCGGCTAGACCCAAACCCACTCGGCTAGACCCAAACCCACTCGGCTAGACCCAAACTCACTCGGCTAGACCCAAACCCACTCGGCTAGACCCAAACCCACTCGGCTAGACCCAAACCCACTCCGCTAGACCCTAACCCACTCCGCTAGACCCAAACCCACTCGGCTAGATCCAAACCCACTCCGCTAGCCCCAAACCCACTCCGCCAGACCCAAACCCACTCCGCCAGACCCGAACCCACTCCCCCAGACCCAAACCCACTACGCTAGACCCAAACCCACTCCGCCAGACCCAAACCCACTCCGCCAGACCCAAACCCACTCCACCAGACCCAAACCACTCCGCCAGACCCAAACCCACTCGGCTGGACCCAAACCCACTCCGCTGGACCCAAACCCACTCGGCTAGACCCAAACCCACTCGGCTAGACCCAAACACACTCGGCTAGACCCAAACCCACTCGGCTAGACGCAAACCCACTCGGATAGACCCAAACCCACTCGGCTAAACCCAAACCCACTCGGCTAGACCCAAACCCACTCGGCTACACCCAAACCCACTCCGCTAGACCCAAACCCACTCGGCTAGACCCAAACCCACTCGGCTAGACCCAAACCCACTCGGCTGCACCTAACTCCACTCGGCTAGACCCAAACCCACTCGGCTAGACCCAAACCCTATCCGCTAGACCCAAACACACTCCGCTAGACCCAAACCCACTCGGCTAGACCCAAACCCACTCGGCTAGACCCAAACCCGCTCGGCTAGAACCAAACCCACTCCGCTAGACCCAAACCCACTCCGCTCGACCCAAACCCACTCGGCTAGACCCAAACCCACTCAGCTAGACCCAAACCCACTCGGCTAGACCCAAACCCACTCGGCTAGACCCAAACCCACTCAGCTAGACCCAAACCCACTCGGCTAGATCCAAACCCACTCCGCTAGATTCAAACCCATTCCGCTAGACCCAAACCCACTCTGCTAGTCCCGAACCCACTCAGCTAGACCCAAACCCAGTCCGCTAGACCCAAACCCACTCCGCTAGGCCCAAACCCACTCCGCTAGACCCAAACCCACTCCGCTAGACCCAAACCCACTCTGCTAGACCCAAACCCACTCGGCGAGACCCAAACCCACTCCGCCAGACCCAAACCCACTCTGCCAGACCCCAAACCCACTCCGCCAGACCCAAACCCACTCCGCCAGACCCAAACCCACTCCGCCAGACCCAAACCCACTCCGCCGGACTCAAACCCACTCCGCCATACCCAAACCCACTCCGTCAGACCCAAACCCACTCCGCCAGACCCAAACTCAATCCGCCAGACCCAAACCCACTCCGACAGACCTAAACCCACTCCGCCAGACCCAAACTCACTCCGCCAGACCCAAACCCACTCCACCAGACCCAAACCCGCTCCGCCAGTTCCCAAACCCACTCCGCCAGACCCAAACCCACTCCGCAAGACCCAAACCCACTCCGCCAGACGCAAACCCACCGCCAGACCCAAACCCACACCGCCAGACCCAAACCCACTCCGCCAGACCCAAACCCACTCCGCTAGGCCCAAACCCACTCGGCTAGATCCAAACCCACTCCGCTAGCCCCAAACCCACTCGGCTAGACCCAAACCCACTCGGCTAGACCCAAACCCAGTCGGCTAGACTCAAACCCACTCGGCTAGACCTAAACCCACTCGGCTAGACCCAAACCCAGTCCGCTAGACCCAAACCCACTCCGCTAGACCCAAACCCACTCCGCTAGACCCAAACCCACTCCGCTAGACCCAAACCCACTCCGCCAGACCCAAACCCACTCCACCAGACCCAAACCCACTCGGCTGGACCCAAACCCACTCCGCTGGACCCAAACCCACTCGGCTAGACCCAAACCCACTCGGCTAGACCCAAACCCACTCGGCTAGACCCAAACACACTCGGCTAGACCCAAACCCACTCGGATAGACCCAAACCCACTCGGCTAAACCCAAACCCACTCGGCTAGACCCAAACCCACTCGGCTACACCCAAACCCACTCCGCTAGACCCAAACCCACTCGGCTAGACCCAAACCCACTCGGCTAGACCCAAACCCACTCGGCTGCACCTAACTCCACTCGGCTAGACCCAAACCCACTCGGCTAGACCCAAACCCTATCCGCTAGACCCAAACACACTCCGCTAGACCCAAACCCACTCGGCTAGACCCAAACCCACTCGGCTAGACCCAAACCCACTCCTCTGGACCCAAACCCACTCGGCTAGACCCAAACCCACTCGGCTAGACCCAAACCCACACGGCTACACCCAAACCTACTCCGCTAGACCCAAACCCAATCCGCTAGACCAAAACACACTCGGCTAGACCCAAACCCACTCGGCTAGACCCTAACCCACTCGGCTAGACCCAAACCCACTCGGCTAGACCCAAACCCACTCGGCTACTCCCAAACCCACTCAGCTGGACCCAAAGCCACTCGGCTAGACCCAAACCAACTCGGCTAGACCCAAACCCACTCGGCTAGACCCAAACCCACGCGGCTAGACCCAAACCCACTCGGCTAGACCCAAACCCACTCGGCTAGACCCAAACCCACTCGGCTAGACCCAAACTCACTCGGCTAGACCCAAACCCACTAGGCTAGACCCAAACCCACTCGGCTAGACCCAAACCCACTCGGCTAGACCCAAACCCACTCCGCTAGACCCTAACCCACTCCGCTAGACCCAAACCCACTCGGCTAGATCCAAACCCACTCCGCTAGCCCCAAACCCACTCCGCCAGACCCAAACCCACTCCGCCAGACCCGAACCCACTCCCCCAGACCCAAACCCACTACGCTAGACCCAAACCCACTCCGCCAGACCCAAACCCACTCCGCCAGACCCAAACCCACTCCACCAGACCCAAACCACTCCGCCAGACCCAAACCCACTCGGCTGGACGCAAACCCACTCCGCTGGACCCAAACCCACTCGGCTAGACCCAAACCCAATCGGCTAGACCCAAACACACTCGGCTAGACCCAAACCCACTCGGCTAGACGCAAACCCACTCGGATAGACCCAAACCCACTCGGCTAAACCCAAACCCACTCGGCTAGACCCAAACCCACTCGGCTACACCCAAACCCACTCCGCTAGACCCAAACCCACTCCGCTAGACCCAAACCCACTCGGCTAGACCCAAACCCACTCGGCTGCACCTAACTCCACTCGGCTAGACCCAAACCCACTCGGCTAGACCCAAACCCTATCCGCTAGACCCAAACACACTCCGCTAGACCCAAACCCACTCGGCTAGACCCAAACCCACTCGGCTAGACCCAAACCCGCTCGGCTAGAACCAAACCCACTCCGCTAGACCCAAACCCACTCCGCTCGACCCAAACCCACTCGGCTAGACCCAAACCCACTCCGCTAGACCCAAACCCACTCGGCTAGACCCAAACCCACTCGGCTAGACCCAAACCCACTCAGCTAGACCCAAACCCACTCGGCTAGATCCAAACCCACTCCGCTAGATTCAAACCCATTCCGCTAGACCCAAACCCACTCTGCTAGTCCCGAACCCACTCAGCTAGACCCAAACCCAGTCCGCTAGACCCAAACCCACTCCGCTAGACCCAAACCCACTCCGCTAGACCCAAACCCACTCCGCTAGACCCAAACCCACTCTGCTAGACCCAAACCCACTCGGCGAGACCCAAACCCACTCTGCCAGACCCAAACCCACTCTGCCAGACCCCAAACCCTCTCCGCCAGACCCAAACCCACTCCGCCAGACCCAAACCCACTCCGCCAGACCCAAACCCACTCCGCCGGACTCAAACCCACTCCGCCATACCCAAACCCACTCCGCCAGACCCAAACCCACTCCGCCAGACCCAAACTCAATCCGCCTGACCCAAACCCACTCCGACAGACCTAAACCCACTCCGCCAGACCCAAACTCACTCCGCCAGACCCAAACCCACTCCACCAGACCCAAACCCACTCCGCCAGATCCCAAACCCACTCCGCCAGACCCAAACCCACTCCGCAAGACCCAAACCCACTCCGCCAGACCCAAACCCACCGCCAGACCCAAACCCACACCGCCAGACCCAAACCCACTCCGCCAGACCCAAACCCACTCCGCTAGGCCCAAACCCACTCGGCTAGATCCAAACCCACTCCGCTAGCCCCAAACCCACTCGGCTAGACCCAAACCCACTCGGCTAGACCCAAACCCAGTCGGCTAGACTCAAACCCACTCGGCTAGACACAAACCCACTCGGCTAGACCCAAACCCACTCGGCTAGACCCAAACCCACCCGGCTACACCCAAACCTACACCGCTAGACCCAAACCCAATCCGCTAGACGCAAACCCACTCCGCTAGACCCAAACCCACTCGGCTAGATCCAAACCCACTCCGCTAGCCCCAAACCCACTCCGCCAGACCCAAACCCACTCCGCCAGACCCGAACCCACTCCCCCAGACCCAAACCCACTACGCTAGACCCAAACCCACTCCGCCAGACCCAAACCCACTCCGCCAGACCCAAACCCACTCCACCAGACCCAAACCACTCCGCCAGACCCAAACCCACTCGGCTGGACGCAAACCCACTCCGCTGGACCCAAACCCACTCGGCTAGACCCAAACCCAATCGGCTAGACCCAAACACACTCGGCTAGACCCAAACCCACTCGGCTAGACGCAAACCCACTCGGATAGACCCAAACCCACTCGGCTAAACCCAAACCCACTCGGCTAGACCCAAACCCACTCGGCTACACCCAAACCCACTCCGCTAGACCCAAACCCACTCCGCTAGACCCAAACCCACTCGGCTAGACCCAAACCCACTCGGCTGCACCTAACTCCACTCGGCTAGACCCAAACCCACTCGGCTAGACCCAAACCCTATCCGCTAGACCCAAACACACTCCGCTAGACCCAAACCCTCTCGGCTAGACCCAAACCCACTCGGCTAGACCCAAACCCGCTCGGCTAGAACCAAACCCACTCCGCTAGACCCAAACCCACTCCGCTCGACCCAAACCCACTCGGCTAGACCCAAACCCACTCAGCTAGACCCAAACCCACTCGGCTAGACCCAAACCCACTCGGCTAGACCCAAACCCACTCAGCTAGACCCAAACCCACTCGGCTAGATCCAAAACCACTCCGCTAGATTCAAACCCATTCCGCTAGACCCAAACCCACTCTGCTAGTCCCGAACCCACTCAGCTAGACCCAAACCCAGTCCGCTAGACCCAAACCCACTCCGCTAGACCCAAACCCACTCCGCTAGACCCAAACCCACTCCGCTAGACCCAAACCCACTCTGCTAGACCCAAACCCACTCGGCGAGACCCAAACCCACTCTGCCAGACCCAAACCCACTCTGCCAGACCCCAAACCCTCTCCGCCAGACCCAAACCCACTCCGCCAGACCCAAACCCACTCCGCCAGACCCAAACCCACTCCGCCGGACTCAAACCCACTCCGCCATACCCAAACCCACTCCGCCAGACCCAAACCCACTCCGCCAGACCCAAACTCAATCCGCCTGACCCAAACCCACTCCGACAGACCTAAACCCACTCCGCCAGACCCAAACTCACTCCGCCAGACCCAAACCCACTCCACCAGACCCAAACCCACTCCGCCAGATCCCAAACCCACTCCGCCAGACCCAAACCCACTCCGCAAGACCCAAACCCACTCCGCCAGACCCAAACCCACCGCCAGACCCAAACCCACACCGCCAGACCCAAACCCACTCCGCCAGACCCAAACCCACTCCGCTAGGCCCAAACCCACTCGGCTAGATCCAAACCCACTCCGCTAGCCCCAAACCCACTCGGCTAGACCCAAACCCACTCGGCTAGACCCAAACCCAGTCGGCTAGACTCAAACCCACTCGGCTAGACACAAACCCACTCGGCTAGACCCAAACCCACTCGGCTAGACCCAAACCCACCCGGCTACACCCAAACCTACACCGCTAGACCCAAACCCAATCCGCTAGACGCAAACCCACTCGGCTAGACCCAAACCCACTCGGCTAGACCTAAACCCACTCGGCTAGACCCAAAACCAGTCCGCTAGACCCAAACCCACTCCGCTAGACCCAAACCCACTCCGCTAGACCCAAACCCACTCCGCTAGACCCAAACCCACTCTGCCAGACCCAAACCCACTCCCCCAGACCCAAACCACTCCGCCAGACCCAAACCCACTCAGCTGGACCCAAACCCACTCCGCTGGACCCAAACCCACTCGGCTAGACCCAAACCCACTCGGCTAGACCCAAACACACTCGGCTAGACCCAAACCCACTCGGCTAGATGCAAACCCACTCGGATAGACCCAAACCCACTCGGCTAAACCCAAACCCACTCGGCTAGACCCAAACCCACTCGGCTACACCCAAACCCACTCCTCTAGACCCAAACCCACTCGGCTAGACCCAAACCCACTCGGCTAGACCCAAACCCACTCGGCTGCACCTAACTCCACTCGGCTAGACCCAAACCCACTCGGCTAGACCCAAACCCTATCCGCTAGACCCTAACCCACTCCGCTAGACCCAAACCCACTCGGCTAGATTCAAACCCACTCCGCTAGCCCCAAACCCACTCCGCCAGACCCAAACCCACTCCGCCAGACCCGAACCCACTCCCCCAGACCCAAACCCACTACGCTAGACCCAAACCCACTCCGCCAGACCCAAACCCACTCCGCCAGACCCAAACCCACTCCACCAGACCCAAACCACTCCGCCAGACCCAAACCCACTCGGCTGGACCCAAACCCACTCCGCTGGACCCAAACCCACTCGGCTAGACCCAAACCCACTCGGCTAGACCCAAACACACTCGGCTAGACCCAAACCCACTCGGCTAGACGCAAACCCACTCGGATAGACCCAAACCCACTCGGCTAAACCCAAACCCACTCGGCTAGACCCAAACCCACTCGGCTACACCCAAACCCACTCCGCTAGACCCAAACCCACTCGGCCAGACCCAAACCCACTCGGCTAGACCCAAACCCACTCGGCTGCACCTAACTCCACTCGGCTAGACCCAAACCCACTCGGCTAGACCCAAACCCTATCCGCTAGACCCAAACACACTCCGCTAGACCCAAACCCTCTCGGCTAGACCCAAACCCACTCGGCTAGACCCAAACCCGCTCGGCTAGAACCAAACCCACTCCGCTAGACCCAAACCCACTCCGCTCGACCCAAACCCACTCGGCTAGACCCAAACCCACTCAGCTAGACCCAAACCCACTCGGCTAGACCCAAACCCACTCGGCTAGACCCAAACCCACTCAGCTAGACCCAAACCCACTCGGCTAGATCCAAAACCACTCCGCTAGATTCAAACCCATTCCGCTAGACCCAAACCCACTCTGCTAGTCCCGAACCCACTCAGCTAGACCCAAACCCAGTCCGCTAAACCCAAACCCACTCCGCTAGACCCAAACCCACTCCGCTAGACCCAAACCCACTCCGCTAGACCCAAACCCACTCTGCTAGACCCAAACCCACTCGGCGAGACCCAAACCCACTCTGCCAGACCCAAACCCACTCTGCCAGACCCCAAACCCTCTCCGCCAGACCCAAACCCACTCCGCCAGACCCAAACCCACTCCGCCAGACCCAAACCCACTCCGCCGGACTCAAACCCACTCCGCCATACCCAAACCCACTCCGCCAGACCCAAACCCACTCCGCCAGACCCAAACTCAATCCGCCTGACCCAAACCCACTCCGACAGACCTAAACCCACTCCGCCAGACCCAAACTCACTCCGCCAGACCCAAACCCACTCCACCAGACCCAAACCCACTCCGCCAGATCCCAAACCCACTCCGCCAGACCCAAACCCACTCCGCTAGCCCCAAACCCACTCGGCTAGACCCAAACCCACTCGGCTAGACCCAAACCCAGTCGGCTAGACTCAAACCCACTCGGCTAGACACAAACCCACTCGGCTAGACCCAAACCCACTCGGCTAGACCCAAACCCACCCGGCTACACCCAAACCTACACCGCTAGACCCAAACCCAATCCGCTAGACGCAAACCCACTCGGCTAGACCCAAACCCACTCGGCTAGACCTAAACCCACTCGGCTAGACCCAAAACCAGTCCGCTAGACCCAAACCCACTCCGCTAGACCCAAACCCACTCCGCTAGACCCAAACCCACTCCGCTAGACCCAAACCCACTCTGCCAGACCCAAACCCACTCCCCCAGACCCAAACCACTCCGCCAGACCCAAACCCACTCAGCTGGACCCAAACCCACTCCGCTGGACCCAAACCCACTCGGCTAGACCCAAACCCACTCGGCTAGACCCAAACACACTCGGCTAGACCCAAACCCACTCGGCTAGATGCAAACCCACTCGGATAGACCCAAACCCACTCGGCTAAACCCAAACCCACTCGGCTAGACCCAAACCCACTCGGCTACACCCAAACCCACTCCTCTAGACCCAAACCCACTCGGCTAGACCCAAACCCACTCGGCTAGACCCAAACCCACTCGGCTGCACCTAACTCCACTCGGCTAGACCCAAACCCACTCGGCTAGACCCAAACCCTATCCGCTAGACCCTAACCCACTCCGCTAGACCCAAACCCACTCGGCTAGATTCAAACCCACTCCGCTAGCCCCAAACCCACTCCGCCAGACCCAAACCCACTCCGCCAGACCCGAACCCACTCCCCCAGACCCAAACCCACTACGCTAGACCCAAACCCACTCCGCCAGACCCAAACCCACTCCGCCAGACCCAAACCCACTCCACCAGACCCAAACCACTCCGCCAGACCCAAACCCACTCGGCTGGACCCAAACCCACTCCGCTGGACCCAAACCCACTCGGCTAGACCCAAACCCACTCGGCTAGACCCAAACACACTCGGCTAGACCCAAACCCACTCGGCTAGACGCAAACCCACTCGGATAGACCCAAACCCACTCGGCTAAACCCAAACCCACTCGGCTAGACCCAAACCCACTCGGCTACACCCAAACCCACTCCGCTAGACCCAAACCCACTCGGCCAGACCCAAACCCACTCGGCTAGACCCAAACCCACTCGGCTGCACCTAACTCCACTCGGCTAGACCCAAACCCACTCGGCTAGACCCAAACCCTATCCGCTAGACCCAAACACACTCCGCTAGACCCAAACCCACTCGGCTAGACCCAAAGCCACTCGGCTAGACCCAAACCCGCTCGGCTAGAACCAAACCCACTCCGCTAGACCCAAACCCACTCCGCTCGACCCAAACCCACTCGGCTAGACCCAAACCCACTCAGCTAGACCCAAACCCACTCGGCTAGACCCAAACCCACTCGGCTAGACCCAAACCCACTCAGCTAGACCCAAACCCACTCGGCTAGATCCAAACCCACTCCGCTAGATTCAAACCCATTCCGCTAGACCCAAACCCATCCTGCTAGTTCCGAACCCACTCAGCTAGACCCAAACCCAGTCCGCTAGACCCAAACCCACTCCGCTAGACCCAAACCCACTCCGCTAGACCCAAACCCACTCCGCTAGACCCAAACCCACTCTGCTAGACCCAAACCCACTCGGCGAGACCCAAACCCACTCCGCCAGACCCAAACCCACTCTGCCAGACCCCAAACCCACTTCGCCAGACCCAAACCCACTCCGCCAGACCCAAACCCACTCCGCCAGACCCAAACCCACTCCGCCGGACTCAAACCCACTCCGCCATACCCAAACCCACTCCGCCAGACCCAAACCCACTCCGCAGACCCAAACGCAATCCGCCAGACCCAAACCCACTCGGACAGACCTAAACCCACTCCGCCAGACCCAAACTCACTCCGCCAGACCCAAACCCACTCCACCAGACCCAAACCCACTCCGCCAGATCCCAAACCCACTCCGCCAGACCCAAACCCACTCCGCAAGACCCAAACCCACTCCGCCAGACCCAAACCCACCGCCAGACCCAAACCCACACCGCCAGACCCAAACCCACTCCGCCAGACCCAAACCCACTCCGCTAGGCCCAAACCCACTCGGCTAGATCCAAACCCACTCCGCTAGCCCCAAACCCACTCGGCTAGACCCAAACCCACTCGGCTAGACCCAAACCCAGTCGGCTAGACTCAAACCCACTCGGCTAGACACAAACCCACTCGGCTAGACCCAAACCCACTCGGCTAGACCCAAACCCACCCGGCTACACCCAAACCTACACCGCTAGACCCAAACCCAATCCGCTAGACGCAAACCCACTCGGCTAGACCCAAACCCACTCGGCTAGACCTAAGCCCACTCGGCTAGACCCAAACCCAGTCCGCTAGACCCAAACCCACTCCGCTAGACCCAAACCCACTCCGCTAGACCCAAACCCACTCCGCTAGACCCAAACCCACTCCGCCAGACCCAAACCCACTCCACCAGACCCAAACCACTCCGCCAGACCCAAACCCACTCGGCTGGACCCAAACCCAGTCCGCTGGACCCAAACCCACTCGGCTAGACCCAAACCCACTCGGCTAGACCCAAACACACTCGGCTAGACCCAAACCCACTCGGCTAGACGCAAACCCACTCGGATAGACCCAAACCCACTCGGCTAAACCCAAACCCACTCGGCTAGACCCAAACCCACTCGGCTATACCCAAACCCACTCCGCTAGACCCAAACCCACTCGGCTAGACCCAAACCCACTCGGCTAGACCCAAACCCACTCGGCTGCACCTAACTCCACTCGGCTAGACCCAAACCCACTCGGCTAGACCCAAACCCTATCCGCTAGACCCAAACACACTCCGCTAGACCCAAACCCACTCGGCTAGACCCAAGCCCACTCCTCTGGACCCAAACCCACTCGGCTAGACCCAAACCCACTCGGCTAGACCGAAACCCACACGGCTACAACCCAAACCTACTCCGCTAGACCCAAACCCATTCGGCTAGACCCATACCCACTCGGCTAGACCCAACCCCACTCGGCTAGACCCAAACCCGCTCGGCTAGAACCAAACCCACTCCGCTAGACCCAAACCCACTCCGCTCGACCCAAACCCACTCGGCTAGACCCAAACCCACTCAGCTAGACCCAAACCCACTCGGCTAGACCCAAACCCACTCAGCTAGACCCAAACCCACTCGGCTAGATCCAAACCCACTCCGCTAGATTCAAACCCATTCCGCTAGACCCAAACCCACTCTGCTAGTCCCGAACCCACTCAGCTAGACCCAAACCCAGTCCGCTAGACCCAAACCCACTCCGCTAGACCCAAACCCACTCCGCTAGACCCAAACCCACTCCGCTGGACCCAAACCCACTCTGCTAGACCCAAACCCACTCGGCGAGACCCAAACCCACTCCGCCAGACCCAAACCCACTCTGCCAGACCCCAAACCCACTCCGCCAGACCCAAACCCACTCTGCCAGACCCAAACCCACTCCGCCAGACCCAAACCCACTCCGCCGGACTCAAACCCACTCCGCCATACCCAAACCCACTCCGCCAGACCCAAACCCACTCCGCCAGACCCAAATTCAATCCGCCAGACCCAAACCCACTCCGACAGACCTAAACCCACTCCGCCAGACCCAAACTCACTCCGCCAGACCCAAACCCACTCCACCAGACCCAAACCCACTCCGCCAGATCCCAAACCCACTCCGCCAGACCCAAACCCACTCCGCAAGACCCAAACCCACTCCGCCAGACCCAAACCCACCGCCAGACCCAAACCCACTCCGCCAGACCCAAACCCACTCCGCCAGACCCAAACCCACTCCGCTAGACCCAAACCCACTCGGCTAGATCCAAACCCACTCCGCTAGCCCCAAACCCACTCGGCTAGACCCAAACCCACTCGGCTAGACCCAAACCCAGTCGGCTAGACTCAAACCCACTCGGCTAGACACAAACCCACTCGGCTAGACCCAAACCCACTCGGCTAGACCCAAACCCACCCGGCTACACCCAAACCTACACCGCTAGACCCAAACCCAATCCGCTAGACGCAAACCCACTCGGCTAGACCCAAACCCACTCGGCTAGACCTAAACCCACTTGGCTAGACCCAAACCCACTCGGCTAGACACAAACACACTCGGCTACACCCTAACCCATTCCGCTAGACCCAAACCCACTCGGCTAGACCCAAACCCACTCGGCTAAACCCAGACCCACTCTGCTAGACCCAAACCCACTCGGCTAGACCCAAACCCACTCGGCTAAACCCAGACCCACTCTGCCAGACCCAAACCCACTCTGCCAGACCCGAACCCACTCCGCCAACCCGAACCCACTGCGCCAGACCCGAACCAACTGTGCCAGACCCGAACCCACTCCGCCAGACCCGAACCCACTCCGCCAGACCCGAACCCACTCTGCCAGACCCGAACCCACTCCGCCAGACCCAAACCCACTCCGCCAGACCCGAACCCACTCCACCAGACACGAACCCGCTCCGCCAGACCCGAACCCGCTCCGCCAGACCCGAACCCACTCCACCTGCCCAGAACCCACTCCACCAGAACCGAACACACGCAGCCGGACCCCAACCCACTCCGCCAGACCCGAACCCACTCCACAGACCCGAACCCACTCCGCCAGACCCGAACCCACTCCGCCAGACACAAACCCAATCCGCCAGACCCAAACCCACTCCGCCAGACCTGAACCCACTCCCCCAGACCCAAACCCACTACGCTAGACCCAAACCCACTCCGCCAGACCCAAACCCACTCCGCCAGACCCAAACCCACTCCGCCAGACCCAAACCACTTCGCCAGACCCAAACCCACTCGGCTGGACCCAAACCCACTCCGCTGGACCCAAACCCACTCGGCTAGACCCAAACCCACTCGGCTAGACCCAAACACACTCGGCTAGACCCAAACCCACTCGGCTAGACCCAAACCCACTCGGCTAGACCCAAACCCACTCCGCTGGACCCAAACCCACTCGTCTAGACCCAAACCCACTCCGCTACACCCAAACCCACTCCGCTAGACCCAAACCCACTCGGCTAGACCCAAACCCACTCGGCTAGACCCAAACCCACTCGGCCAGACCCAAACCCACTCGGCTAGACCCAAACCCACTCGGCTAGACCCAAACCCACTCGGCTAGACCCAAACCCACTCGGCTAAACCCAATCCCACTCGGCTAGACCCAAACCCACTCGGCCAGATCCAAACCGACTGAAATAGACCCAAACCCATTCGGCTAGACCCCAACCCACTCCGCTAAACCCAAACCCGCTCCGCTGGACCCAAACCAACTCCGCTAGACCCAAACCCAATCGGCGAGACCCAAACCCACTCAGCTAGACCCAAACCCACTCGGCTGGACCCAAACCCACTCGGCTAGACCCAAACCCACTTGTCTAGACCCAAACCCACTCGCTAGACCCAAACCCATTCCGCTAGACCCAAACCCACTCCGCTAGACCTAAACCCACTCTGCTAGACCCGAACCCACTCAGCTAGACCGAAACCCAGTCCGCTAGACCCAAACCCACTCCGCTAGACCCAAACCCACTCCGCTAGACACAAACCCACTCCGCTAGACCAAAACCCAATCTGCTAGACCCAAACCCACTCGGCCAGACCCAAACCCACTCAGCCAGACGCAAACCCATTCGGCTAGATCCAAACCCACTCGGCCAGACCCAAACCCACTCATGTAGACCCAAACCCACTCGGCTAAACCCAAACCCACTCTGCTACACCCAAACCCACTCCGCTAGACCCAAACCCACTCCGCTAGACCCAAACCCACTCGGCTAGACACAAACCCACTCGGTTAGACCCAAACCCACTCGGCTACAACCAAACCCACTCGGCTACACCTAAACCCACTCCGCTAGACCCAAACCCACTCGGCTGGACCCAAACCCACTCGGCTGGACCCAAACCCACTCGGCTAGACCCAAACCCACTCGGCTAGACCCAAACCCACTCGGCTACACCCAAACCCACTCGGCTAGACCCAAACTCACTCGGCTGGACCCAAACCCACTCGGCTGGACCCAAACCCACTCGGCTAGTCCCTAACCCACTCGGCTACACCCAAACCCACTCGGCTAGACACGAACCCACTCCGCCAGACCCGACCCCACTCCGCCAGACCCGAAACCACTCCGCTAGACCCAAACCCACTCGGCCAGACCTAAACCCACTCCGCTAGACCCAAACCCACTCGGCTAGACTCGAATCCACTCCGCGAGACCCGAACCCACTCCGCCAGACCGGAATCCACTCCGCCAGACCCAAACCCACTCCGCCAGACCCGAACCTGCTCCGCCAGACCCGAACCCACTCCGCCAGACCCGAACCGATTCCACCAGCCCAGAACCCACTCCACCAGAACCGAACACACGCAGCCAGACCCCAACCCACTCCGCCAGAACCGAACCCACTCCGCAGACCCAAACCCACTCCTCCAGACCCGAACCCACTCCGCCAGACACAAATCCACTCTGCCAGACCCAAACCCACTCCGCCAGACCCGAACCCACTCCCCCAGACCCAAACCCACTACGCTAGACCCAAACCCACTCCGCCAGACCCAAACCCACTCCGCCAGACCCAAACCCACTCCGCCAGACCCAAACCACTCCGCCAGACCCAAACCCACTCGGGTACACCCAAACCCACTCGGCTCGACCCAAACACACTCGGCTAGACCCAAACCCACTCGGCTAGACCCAAACCCACTCGGCTAGACCCAAACCCACTCGGCTGGACCCAAACCCACTCGGCTAGACCCAATCCCACTCGGCTACACCCAAACCCACTCCGCTAGACCCAAACCCACTCGGCTAGACCCAAACCCACTCGGCTAGACCCAAACCCACTCGGCCAGACCCAAACCCACTCGGCTAGACCCAAACCCACTCGGCTAGACCCAAACCCACTCGGCTAGACCCAAACCCACTCGGCTGAACCCAATCCCACTAGGCTAGACCCAAACCCACTCGGCCAGACCCAAACCGACTCAAATAGACCCAAACCCACTCGGCTAGACCCCAACCCACTCCGCTAAACCCAAACCCGCTCCGCTGGACCCAAACCAACTCCGCTAGACCCAAACCCAATCGGCGAGACCCAAACCCACTCAGCTAGACCCAAACCCACTCGGCTAGACCCAAACCCACTCGGCTAGACCCAAACCCACTCGTCTAGACCCAAACCCACTCGGCTAGACCCAAACCCACTCCGCTAGACCCAAACCCACTCCGCTAGACCTAAACCCACTCTGCTAGACCCGAACCCACTCAGCTAGACCGAAACCCAGTCCGCTACACCCAAACCCACTCCGCCAGACCCAAACCCACTCCGCTAGACCCAAACCCACTCCGCTAGACCCAAACCCAATCTGCTAGACCCAAACCCACTCGGCTAGACCCAAACCCACTCAGCTAGACGCAAACCCACTCGGCTAGATCCAAACCCACTCGGCCAGACCCAAACCCACTCGAGTAGACCCAAACACACTCGGCTAAACCCAAACCCATTCTGCTAGACCCAAACCCACTCCGCTAGACCCAAACCCACTCGGCTAGACCCAAACCCACTCGGCTAGACGCAAACCCACTCGGTTAGACCCAAACCCACTCGGCTACAACCAAACCCACTCGGCTACACCTAAACCCACTCCGCTAGACCCAAACCCACTCAGCTAGACCCAAACCCACTCGGCTAGACCCAAACCCACTCGGCTAGACACAAACCCACTCGGCTAGACCCAAACTCACTCGGCTACACCCAAACCCACTCGGCTGAACCCAAACCCACTCGGCTAGTCCCTAACCCACTCGGCTACACCCAAACCCACTCGGCTAGACCCGAACCCACTCCGCCAGACCCGAACCCACTCCGCCAGACCCGAAACCACTCCGCTAGACCCGAACCCACTCGGCCACACCCAAACCCACTCCACTAGACACAAACCCACTCGGCTAGACTCGAATCCACTCCGCGAGACCGGAACCCACTCCGCCAGACCCGAACCCACTCCGCCAGACCCCAACCCACTCCGCCAGACCCGAACCCACTCCGCCAGTCCCCACCCCACTCCGCCAGACCCAAACCCACTCCGCCAGACCCAAACCCACTCCGCCAGACCCGAACCCACTGCGCCAGACCCGAACCCACTGCGCCAGACCCGAACCCACTCCGCCAGACCGGAACCCTCTCCGCCAGACCCGAGCCCACTCCGCCAGACCCGAACCCACTCCGCCAGACCCGAACCCATTCCGCCAGACCCGAACCCAAACCGCCAGACCCGAAACCACTCCGCCAGACCCGAACCCACTCCGCCAGACCCGAACCCACTCCGCCAGACCAGAACCCACTCCGCCAGACCCTAACCCACTCCGCCAGACCCAAACCCACTCTGCCAGACCCAAACCCACTCCGCCAGACCCAAACCCACTCCGCCGGACCCAAACCCACTCGGCTAGACCCAAACCCACTCCGCTGGACCCAAACCCACTCGGCTAGACCCAAACCCACTCCGGTAGACCCAAACCCACGCGGCTAGACCCAAACCCACTCGGCTAGACCCAAACCCACTCGGCTAGACCCAACCCCACTCGGCTAGACCCAAACAAACTCGGCTAGACCCAAACCCACTCGGCTGCACCCAAAGCTGCACCGATAGACCCAAACCCAATCCGCTAGACCCAAACCCACTCGGCTAGACCCGAACCCACCCCGCCAGACCCGAACCCACTCGGCCAGACCCGAACCCACTCCGCTAGACCCAAACCCACTCGGCTTCACCAAAACCCAATCCGCTAGACCCAAACCCATTCGGCTAGACCCAAATCCACTCCGCTAGACCCGAACCCACTCCGCCAGACCCGAACCCACTCCCCCAGACCCGAACCCACCTTAGCAGACCCGAACTCACTCCGCCAGACCCAAACCCACTCCGCCAGACCCAAACCCACTCCGCCAGACCCGAAACCCACTCCGCCAGACCCAAACCCACTCCGCAAGACCCAAACCCACTCCGCCAGACCCAAACCCACTCCGCCAGACCCAAACCCACTCCGCCAGACCCAAACCCACTCCGCCAGACCCAAACCCACTCCGCCAGACCCAAACCCACTCCGCCAGACCCAAACCCACTCCGCCAGACCAAACACACTCCGCCAGACCCGAACCCACTGCGCCAGACCCGAACCCACTGCGCCAGCCCCGAACCCACTCCGCCAGACCGGAACCCTCTCCGCCAGACCCGAGCCCACTCCGCCAGACCCGAACCCACTCCGCCAGACCCGAACCCATTCCGCCAGACCCGAACCCAAACCGCCAGACCCGAAACCACTCCGCCAGACCCGAACCCACTCCGCCAGACCCGAACCCACTCCGCCAGACCAGAACCCACTCCTCTAGTCCCGAACCCACTCGGCTAGACCCAAACCCACTCGCCTAGACCCAAACCCACTGCGCCAGACCCGAACCCACTGCGCCAGACCCGAACCCACTCCGCCAGACCCGAACCCACTCCGCCAGACCCGAACCCACTCCGCCAGACCCGAACCCACTCCGCCAGACCAGAACCCACTCCTCTAGACTCCAACCCACTCGGCTAGACCCAAACCCACTCGGCTAGACCCATACCCACTCGGATAGACCCAAACCCACTCGGCTACACCCAAACCCACTCGGCTAGACCCAAACCCACTCGGCTAGACCCAAACCCACTCGGTTCGACCCAAACCCACTCGGCGAGACCCAACCCACTCGGTTAGACCCAAAACCACTCGGCTACACCCAAACCCACTCGGCCAGACCCCAACCCAGTCCGCCAGACCCCAACCCCCTCCGCCAGACCCGAACCCACTCCGCCAGACCAGAACCCACTCCGCCAGACCCTAACCCACTCCGCCAGACCCAAACCCACTCTGCCAGACCCAAACCCACTCCGCCAGACCCAAACCCACTCCGCCGGACCCAAACCCACTCGGCTAGACCCAAACCCACTCCGCTGGACCCAAACCCACTCGGCTAGACCCAAACCCACTCCGGTAGACCCAAACCCACTCGGCTAGACCCAAACCCACTCGGCTAGACCCAAACCCACTCGGCTAGACCCAACCCCACTCGGCTAGACCCAAACAAACTCGGCTAGACCCAAATCCACTCGGCTGCACCCAAAGCTGCACCGATAGACCCAAACCCAATCCGCTAGACCCAAACCCACTCAGCTAGACCCGAACCCACCCCGCCAGACCCGAACCCACTCGGCCAGACCCGAACCCACTCCGCTAGACCCAAACCCACTCGGCTTCACCAAAACCCAATCCGCTAGACCCAAACCCATTCGGCTAGACCCAAATCCACTCCGCTAGACCCGAACCCACTCCGCCAGACCCGAACCCACTCCCCCAGACCCGAACCCACCTTAGCAGACCCGAACTCACTCCGCCAGACCCAAACCCACTCCGCCAGACCCAAACCCACTCCGCCAGACCCGAACCCACTCCGCCAGACCCACTCCGGTAGACCCAAACCCACTCGGCTAGACCCAAACCCACTCGGCTAGACCCAAACCCACTCGGCTAGACCCAACCCCACTCGGCTAGAACCCACACTAAGGATAAGGGGGAATTCTAAGGATAAGGGGGAATTCCTTTAGGACCGAAATGAGGAAAACATTCTTTACACAGAGAGTGGTGAGTCTCTGGAATTCTCTGCCACAGAAGGTAGTTGAGGCCAGTTCATTGGCTATATTTAAGAGGGCGTTAGATGTGGCACTTGTGGCTAAAGGGATCAGGGGGTATGGAGAGAAGGCAGGTACGGGATACTGAGTTGGATGATCAGCCATGATCACATTGAATGGCGGTGCAGGCTCGAAGGGCCGAATGGCCTACTCCTGCACCTATTTTCTATGAACCCACTCCGCAGACCCAAACCCACTCCGCCAGACCCGAACCCACTCCGCCAGACACAAATCCACTCCGTCAGACCCGAACCCACTCCCCCAGACCCGAACCCACCTTAGCAGACCCAAACTCACTCCGCCAGACCCAAACCCACACGCAGCCAGACCCCAACCCACTCCGCCAGACCCGAACCCACTCCGCAGACCCAAACCCACTCCGCCAGACCCGAACCCACTCCGCCAGACACAAATCCACTCCGCCAGACCCAAACCCACTCCGCCAGACCCGAACCCACTCCCCCAGACCCAAACCCACTACGCTAGACCCAAACCCACTCCGCCAGACCCAAACCCACTCCGCCAGACCCAAACCCACTCCGCCAGACCCAAACCACTCCGCCAGACCCAAACCCACTCGGGTACACCCAAACCCACTCGGCTCGACCCAAACACACTCGGCTAGACCCAAACCCACTCGGCTAGACCCAAACCCACTCGGCTAGACCCAAACCCACTCGGCTGGACCCAAACCCACTCGGCTGGACCAAACCCACTCGGCTACACCCAAACCCACTCCGCTAGACCCAAACCCACTCGGCTAGACCCAAACCCACTCGGCTAGACCCAAACCCACTCGGCCAGACCCAAACCCACTCGGCTAGACCCAAACCCACTCGGCTAGACCCAAACCCACTCGGCTAGACCCAAACCCACTCGGCTGAACCCAATCGCACTAGGCTAGACCCAAACCCACTCGGCCAGACCCAAACCGACTCAAATAGACGCAAACCCACTCGGCTAGACCCCAACCCACTCCGCTAAACCCAAACCCGCTCCGCTGGACCCAAACCAACTCCGCTAGACCCAAACCCAATCGGCGAGACCCAAACCCACTCAGCTAGACCCAAACCCACTCGGCTAGACCCAAACCCACTCGGCTAGACCCAAACCCACTCGTCTAGACCCAAACCCACTCGGCTAGACCCGAACCCACTCAGCTAGACCGAAACCCAGTCCGCTACACCCAAACCCACTCCGCCAGACCCAAACCCACTCCGCTAGACCCAAACCCACTCCGCTAGACCCAAACCCAATCTGCTAGACCCAAACCCACTCGGCTAGACCCAAACCCACTCAGCTAGACGCAAACCCACTCGGCTAGATCCAAACCCACTCGGCCAGACCCAAACCCACTCGAGTAGACCCAAACCCACTCGGCTAAACCCAAACCCACTCTGCTAGACCCAAACCCACTCCGCTAGACCCAAACCCACTCGGCTAGACCCAAACCCACTCGGCTAGACGCAAACCCACTCGGTTAGACCCAAACCCACTCGGCTACAACCAAACCCACTCGGCTACACCTAAACCCACTCCGCTAGACCCAAACCCACTCAGCTAGACCCAAACCCACTCGGCTAGACCCAAACCCACTCGGCTAGACACAAACCCACTCGGCTAGACCCAAACTCACTCGGCTACACCCAAACCCACTCGGCTGAACCCAAACCCACTCGGCTAGTCCCTAACCCACTCGGCTACACCCAAACCCACTCGGCTAGACCCGAACCCACTCCGCCAGACCCGAACCCACTCCGCCAGACCCGAAACCACTCCGCTAGACCCGAACCCACTCGGCCACACCCAAACCCACTCCGCTAGACACAAACCCACTCGGCTAGACTCGAGTCCACTCCGCGAGACCGGAACCCACTCCGCCACACCCGAACCCACTCCGCCAGACCCAAACCCACTCCGCCAGACCCGAACCCACTCCGCCAGTCCCCACCCCACTCCGCCAGACCCAAACCCACTCCGCCAGACCCAAACCCACTCCGCCAGACCCAAACCCACTCCGACATACCCAAACCCACTCCGCCAGACCCAAACCCACTCCGCAAGACCCAAACCCACTCCGACAGACCCGAATCCACTCCGCCAGACCCTCACCCACTCCGCCAGACCCTAACCCACTCCGACAGACGCGAACCCACTCCGGCAGACCCGAACCCAGTCCGCCAGACCCCAACCCCCTCCGCCAGACCCGAACCCACTCCGCCAGACCAGAACCCACTCCGCCAGACCCTAACCCACTCCGCCAGACCCAAACCCACTCTGCCAGACCCAAACCCACTCCGCCAGACCCAAACCCACTCCGCCGGACCCAAACCCACTCGGCTAGACCCAAACCCACTCCGCTGGACCCAAACCCACTCGGCTAGACCCAAACCCACTCCGGTAGACCCAAACCCACTCGGCTAGACCCAAACCCACTCGGCTAGACCCAAACCCACTCGGCTAGACCCAACCCCACTCGGCTAGACCCAAACAAACTCGGCTAGACCCAAACCCACTCGGCTGCACCCAAAGCTGCACCGATAGACCCAAACCCAATCCGCTAGACCCAAACCCACTCGGCTAGACCCGAACCCACCCCGCCAGACCCAAACCCACTCGGACAGACCCAAACCCACTACGCTAGACCCAAACCCACTCCGCCAGACCCAAACCCACTCCGCCAGACCCAAACCCACTCCGCCAGACCCAAACCACTCCGCCAGACCCAAACCCACTCGGGTACACCCAAACCCACTCGGCTCGACCCAAACACACTCGGCTAGACCCAAACACACTCGGCTAGACCCAAACCCACTCGGCTAGACCCAAACCCACTCGGCTGGACCCAAACCCACTCGGCTAGACCCAAACCCACTCGGCTACACCCAAACCCACTCCGCTAGACCCAAACCCACTCGGCTAGACCCAAACCCACTCGGCTAGACCCAAACCCACTCGGCCAGACCCAAACCCACTCGGCTAGACCCAAACCCACTCGGCTAGACCCAAACCCACTCGGCTAGACCCAAACCCACTCGGCTGAACCCAATCCCACTAGGCTAGACCCAAACCCACTCGGCCAGACCCAAACCGACTCAAATAGACCCAAACCCACTCGGCTAGACCCCAACCCACTCCGCTAAACCCAAACCCGCTCCGCTGGACCCAAACCAACTCCGCTAGACCCAAACCCAATCGGCGAGACCCAAACCCACTCAGCTAGACCCAAACCCACTCGGCTAGACCCAAACCCACTCGGCTAGACCCAAACCCACTCGTCTAGACCCAAACCCACTCGGCTAGACCCAAACCCACTCCGCTAGACCCAAACCCACTCCGCTAGACCTAAACCCACTCTGCTAGACCCGAACCCACTCAGCTAGACCGAAACCCAGTCCGCTACACCCAAACCCACTCCGCCAGACCCAAACCCACTCCGCTAGACCCAAACCCACTCCGCTAGACCCAAACCCAATCTGCTAGACCCAAACCCACTCGGCTAGACCCAAACCCACTCAGCTAGACGCAAACCCACTCGGCTAGATCCAAACCCACTCGGCCAGACCCAAACCCACTCGAGTAGACCCAAACCCACTCGGCTAAACCCAAACCCACTCTGCTAGACCCAAACCCACTCCGCTAGACCCAAACCCACTCGGCTAGACCCAAACCCACTCGGCTAGACGCAAACCCACTCGGTTAGACCCAAACCCACTCGGCTACAACCAAACCCACTCGGCTACACCTAAACCCACTCCGCTAGACCCAAACCCACTCAGCTAGACCCAAACCCACTCGGCTAGACCCAAACCCACTCGGCTAGACACAAACCCACTCGGCTAGACCCAAACTCACTCGGCTACACCCAAACCCACTCGGCTGAACCCAAACCCACTCGGCTAGTCCCTAACCCACTCGGCTACACCCAAACCCACTCGGCTAGACCCGAACCCACTCCGCCAGACCCGAACCCACTCCGCCAGACCCGAAACCACTCCGCTAGACCCGAACCCACTCGGCCACACCCAAACCCACTCCGCTAGACACAAACCCACTCGGCTAGACTCGAATCCACTCCGCGAGACCGGAACCCACTCCGCCAGACCAGAACCCACTCCGCCAGACCCAAACCCACTCCGCCAGACCCGAACCCACTCCGCCAGTCCCCACCCCACTCCGCCAGACCCAAACCCACTCCGCCAGACCCAAACCCACTCCGCAAGACCCAAACCCACTCCGCCAGACCCGAATCCACTCCGCCAGACCCTCACCCACTCCGCCAGACCCTAACCCACTCCGACAGACGCGAACCCACTCCGGCAGACCCGAACCCAGTCCGCCAGACCCCAACCCCCTCCGCCAGACCCGAACCCACTCCGCCAGACCAGAAGCCACTCCGCCAGACCCTAACCCACTCCGCCAGACCCAAACCCACTCTGCCAGACCCAAACCCACTCCGCCAGACCCAAACCCACTCCGCCGGACCCAAACCCACTCGGCTAGACCCAAACCCACTCCGCTGGACCCAAACCCACTCGGCTAGACCCAAACCCACTCCGGTAGACCCAAACCCACTCGGCTAGACCCAAACCCACTCGGCTAGACCCAAACAAACTCGGCTAGACCCAAACCCACTCGGCTGCACAAAAAGCTGCACCGATAGACCCAAACCCAATCCGCTAGACCCAAACCCACTCGGCTAGACCCGAACCCACCCCGCCAGACCCGAACCCACTCGGCCAGACCCGAACCCACTCCGCCAGACCCGAACCCATTCCGCCAGACCCGAACCCAAACCGCCAGACCCGAAACCACTCGGCCAGACCCGAACCCACTCCGCCAGACCCGAACCCACTCCGCCAGACCAGAACCCACTCCTCTAGGCCCGAACCCACTCGGCTAGACCCAAACCCACTCGCCTAGACCCAAACCCACTGCGCCAGACCCGAACCCACTGCGCCAGACCCGAACCCACTCCGCCAGACCCGAACCCACTCCGCCAGACCCCAACCCACTCCGCCAGACCCGAACCCACTCCGCCAGACCAGAACCCACTCCTCTAGACTCCAACCCACTCGGCTAGACCCAAACCCACTCGGCTAGACCCATACCCACTCGGATAGACCCAAACCCACTCGGCTACACCCAAACCCACTCGGCTAGACCCAAACCCACTCGGCTAGACCCAAACCCACTCGGCTAGACCCAAACCCACTCGGCGAGACCCAACCCACTCGGTTAGACCCAAAACCACTCGGCTACACCCAAACCCACTCGGCCAGACCCCAACCCAGTCCGCCAGACCCCAACCCCCTCCGCCAGACCCGAACCCACTCCGCCAGACCAGAACCCACTCCGCCAGACCCTAACCCACTCCGCCAGACCCAAACCCACTCTGCCAGACCCAAACCCACTCCGCCAGACCCAAACCCACTCCGCCGGACCCAAACCCACTCGGCTAGACCCAAACCCACTCCGCTGGACCCAAACCCACTCGGCTAGACCCAAACCCACTCCGGTAGACCCAAACCCACTCGGCTAGACCCAAACCCACTCGGCTAGACCCAAACCCACTCGGCTAGACCCAACCCCACTCGGCTAGACCCAAACAAACTCGGCTAGACCCAAACCCACTCGGCTGCACCCAAAGCTGCACCGATAGACCCAAACCCAATCCGCTAGACCCAAACCCACTCGGCTAGACCCGAACCCACCCCGCCAGACCCGAACCCACTCGGCCAGACCCGAACCCACTCCGCTAGACCCAAACCCACTCGGCTTCACCAAAACCCAATCCGCTAGACCCAAACCCATTCGGCGAGACCCAAATCCACTCCGCTAGACCCGAACCCACTCCGCCAGACCCGAACCCACTCCCCCAGACCCGAACCCACCTTAGCAGACCCGAACTCACTCCGCCAGACCCAAACCCACTCCGCCAGACCCAAACCCACTCCGCCAGACCCGAAACCCACTCCGCCAGACCCAAACCCACTCCGCAAGACCCAAACCCACTCCGCCAGACCCAAACCCACTCCGCCAGACCCAAACCCACTCCGCCAGACCCAAACCCACTCCGCCAGACCCAAACCCACTCCGCCAGACCCAAACCCACTCCGCCAGACCCAAACCCACTCCGCTAGACCCAAACCCACTCCGCCAGACCCAAACCCACTCCGCCAGACCCAAACCCACTCCGCCAGACCCAAACCCACTCGCCTAGACCCAAACCCACTGCGCCAGACCCGAACCCACTGCGCCAGACCCGAACCCACTCCGCCAGACCCGAACCCACTCCGCCAGACCCGAACCCACTCCGCCAGACCCGAACCCACTCCGCCAGACCAGAACCCACTCCTCTAGACTCCAACCCACTCGGCTAGACCCAAACCCACTCGGCTAGACCCATACCCACTCGGATAGACCCAAACCCACTCGGCTACACCCAAACCCACTCGGCTAGACCCAAACCCACTCGGCTAGACCCAAACCCACTCGGCTAGACCCAAACCCACTCGGCGAGACCCAACCCACTCGGTTAGACCCAAAACCACTCGGCTACACCCAAACCCACTCGGCCAGACCCCAACCCACTCCGCCAGACCCGATCCCAATCCGCAAGTCCCGAACCCACTCCGCCAGACCCCAACCCACTCCGCCAGACACGAACCCACTCCGACAGACCCCAACCCACTCCGCCAGACCCAAACCCACTCCGCCACACCCAAACCCACTCCGCCAGACCCAAACCCACTCCGCTGGACCCAAACCCACTCGGCTGGACCCAAACCCACTCGTCTAGACCCAAACCCACTCGGCTAGACCCAAACCCACTCAGCTAGAGCCAAACATACTCGGCTAGACCCAAACCCACTCGGCTAGACCCAAACCCACTCGGCTAGACCCAAACCCACTCGGCTAGACCCAAACCCACTCGGCTAGACCCAAACCCACTACGCTGGACCCAAACCCACTCGGCTAGACCCAAACCCACTCCGCTAGACCCAAACCCGCTCCGCCAGACCCAAACCCACTCCGCCAGACCCAAACCCACTCCGCCAGACCCAAACCCACTCCGCCAGACCCAAACCCACTCCGCCAGACCCAAACCCACTGCGCCAGACCCGAACCCACTGCGCCAGACCCGAACCCACTCCGCCAGACCCGAACCCACTCCGCCAGACCCGAACCCACTCCGCCAGACCCGAACCCACTCCGCCAGACCCGAACCCATTCCGCCAGACCCGAACCCAAACCGCCAGACCCTAATCCACTCCGCCAGACCCGAACCCACTCCGCCAGACACGAACCCACTCCGCCAGACCAGAACCCACTCCTCTAGGCCCGAACCCACTCGGCTAGACCCAAACCCACTCGCCTAGACCCAAACCCACTGCGCCAGACCCGAACCCACTGCGCCAGACCCGAACCCACTCCGCCAGACCCGAACCCACTCCGCCAGACCCGAACCCACTCCGCCAGACCAGAACCCACTCCTCTAGACTCCAACCCACTCGGCTAGACCCAAACCCACTCGGCTAGACCCAAACCCACTCGGATAGACCCAACCCCACTCGGCTGCACCCAAACCCACTCGGCTAGACCCAAACCCACTCGGCGAGACCCAACCCACTCGGTTAGACCCAAAACCACTCGGCTACACCCAAACCCACTCGGCCAGACCCCAACCCACTCCGCCAGACCCGATCCCAATCCGCAAGTCCCGAACCCACTCCGCCAGACCCCAACCCACTCCGCCAGACACAAACCCACTCCGACAGACCCCAACCCACTCCGCCAGACCCAAACCCACTCCGCCACACCCAAACCCACTCCGCCAGACCCAAACCCACTCCGCCGGACCCAAACCCACTCGGCTGGACCCAAACCCACTCGTCTAGACACAAACCCACTCGGCTACACCCAAACCCACTCAGCTAGAGCCAAACATACTCGGCTAGACCCAAACCCACTCGGCTAGACCCAAACCCACTCGGCTAGACCCAAACCCATTCGGCTAGACCCAAACCCACTCGGCTAGACCCAAACCCACTACGCTAGACCCAAACCCACACGGCTAGACCCAAACCCACTCCGCTAGACCCAAACCCAATCCGCTAGACCGAAACCCATTCGGCAAGACCCAAACCCACTCGGCCAGACCCAAACCCACTCCGCGAGACCCAAACCCACTCCGCCAGACCCAAACCCACTCCGCCAGACCCAAACCCACTCCGCCAGACCCAAACCCACTCCGCCAGACCCAAACGCACTCCGCCAGACCCGAACCCACTGCGCCAGACCCGAACCCACTGCGCCAGACCCGAACCCACTCCGCCAGACCGGAACCCTCTCCGCCAGACCCGAACCCACTCCGCCAGACCCGAACCCACTCCGCCAGACCCGAACCCATTCCGCCAGACCCGAACCCAAACCGCCAGACCCGAATCCACTCCGCCAGACCCGAACCCACTCCGCCAGACCCGAACCCACTCCGCCAGACCAGAACCCACTCCTCTAGGCCCGAACCCACTCAGCTAGACCCAAACCCACTCGCCTAGACCCAAACCCACTGCGCCAGACCCGAACCCACTGCGCCAGACCCGAACCCACTCCGCCAGACCCGAACCCACTCCGCCAGACCCGAACCCACTCCGCCAGACCAGAACCCACTCCTCTAGACTCCAACCCACTCGGCTAGACCCAAACCCACTCGGCTAGACCCAAACCCACTCGGATAGACCCAAACCCACTCGGCTGCACCCAAACCCACTCGGCTAGACCCAAACCCACTCGGCTAGACCCAAACCCACTCGGCTAGACGCAAACCCACTCGGCGAGACCCAACCCACTCGGTTAGACCCAAAACCACTCGGCTACACCCAAACCCACTCGGCCAGACCCCAACCCACTCCGCCAGACCCGATCCCAATCCGCAAGTCCCGAACCCACTCCGCCAGACCCCAACCCACTCCGCCAGACACGAACCCACTCCGACAGACCCCAACCCACTCCGCCAGACCCAAACCCACTCCGCCACACCCAAACCCACTCGGCCAGACCCCAACCCACTCCGCCAGACCCGATCCCAATCCGCAAGTCCCGAACCCACTCCGCCAGTCCCCAACCCACTCCGCCAGACCAGAACCCACTCCTCTAGACTCCAACCCACTCGGCTAGACCCAAACCCACTCGGCTAGACCCAAACCCACTCGGATAGACCCAAACCCACTCGGCTGCACCCAAACCCACTCGGCTAGACCCAAACCCACTCGGCTAGACCCAAACCCACTCGGCTAGACCCAAACCCACTCGGCGAGACCCAACCCACTCGGTTAGACCCAAAACCACTCGGCTACACCCAAACCCACTCGGCCAGACCCCAACCCACTCCGCCAAACCCGATCCCAATCCGCAAGTCCCGAACCCACTCCGCCAGACCCAAACCCACTCCGCCGGACGCAAACCCACTCGGCTGGACCCAAACCCACTCGTCTAGACACAAACCCACTCGGCTACACCCAAACCCACTCAGCTAGAGCCAAACATACTCGGCTAGACCCAAACCCACTCGGCTAGACCCATACCCAATCGGCTAGACCCAAACCCATTCGGCTAGACCCAAACCCACTCGGCTAGACCCAAACCCACTACGCTAGACCCAAACCCACACGGCTAGACCCAAACCCACTCCGCTAGACCCAAACCCAATCCGCTAGACCGAAACCCATTCGGCAAGACCCAAACCCACTCGGCCAGACCCAAACCCACTCCGCTAGACCCAAACCCACTCGGCTACAACCAAACCCACTCCGCTAGACCCAAACCCACTCGGCTAGACCCAAACATACTCGGCTAGACCCAAACCCACTCGGCTAGACACAAACCCACTCGGCTAGACCCAAACCCACTCGGCCAGACCCAAACCCACTCGAATAGACCCAAACCCACTCGGCCAGACCCAAACCCACTCCGCTAGACATAAACCCGCTCCGCTAGACCAAAGCCCGCTCCACTAGACCCAAACCAGCTCCGCTAGACCCAAACCCACTCGGCTAGACCCAAACCCACTCGGCTAGACCCAAACCCACTCGGCTAGACCCAAACCCACTCGGCTAGACACAAACCCACTCGGCTAGACCCAAACGCGCTCGGCTAGACCCAAACCCAGTCGGCTAGACCCAAACCCACTCCGCTACACCCAAACCCACTCTGCCAGACCCAACCCACTCAGCTAGACCCAAACCCAGTCGGCTAGAACCAAACCCACTCGGCTAGACCCAAACCCACTCCGCTAGACCCAAACCCACTCGGCTAGACCCAAACCCACTCTGCTAAACCCAAACCCACTCGGCTAGACCCAAACCCACTCGGCTAGACGCAAACCCAGTCGGCTGGACCCAATCCCACTCAGCTACACCCAAACCCACTCGGCAACACCCAAACCCATTCCGCTAGACCCAAACCCACTCGGCTAGACCCAAACCCACTCGGCTGGACCCAAACCCACTCGGATAGAGCCAAATCCACTCGGCTACACCCAAACCCACTCGACTAGACCCAAACCCACTCGGCTAGACCCAAACCCACTCGGCTAGACACAACCCACTCGGCTAGACCCGAAACCACTCGGCTACACCCAAACCCACTCGGCTAGACCCGAACCCACCCCGCCAGACTTGGACCCACTCCGCCAGAACCGAACCCTCTCCGATAGACCCAAACCCACTCGGCTAGACCCAAACCCACTCCGCCAGACCCAAACCCCCTCCACCAGACCCAAACCCACTCCGCCAGACCCAAACCCACTCCGCCAGACCCAAACCCACTCCGCCAGAACCAAACCCACTAGGCCAGACCCAAACCCACTCCGCCAGACCCAAACCCACTCCGCCAGACCCAAACCCACTCCACCAGAACCAAACCCACTCCGCCAGACTCAAACCCACTCCGCCAGACCCAAACCCACTCCGCCAGACCCAAACGCACTCCGCTAGACCCAAACGCACTCCGCCAGACCCAAACCCACTCCGCCAGACCCAAACTCACTCCGCCAGACCCAAACCCACTCCGCCAGACCCAAACCCAATCCACCAGACCCCAAACCCACTCCGCCAGACCCAAACCCACTCCGCAACTCCCAAACCCACTCCGCCAGACCCAAACTCACTCCGCCAGACGCAAACCCACTCCGCCAGACCCAAACCCACTCCGCCAGACATAAACCCACTCCGCCAGACCCAAACCCACTCCGCCAGACCCAAACGCACTCCGCCAGACCCAAACGCACTCCGCCAGAGCCAAACCCACTCCGCCACACCCAAACCCACTCCGCCATACCCAAACGCACTCCGCCAGACCCAAACGCACTCCGCAAGACCCAAACCCACTACGCCAGACCCCAAACCCACTCCGCCAGACCCAAACCCACTCCGCAAGACCCAAACCCACTCTGCCAGACCCAAACCCACTCCGCCAGACCCAAACCCACCGCCAGACCCAAACCCACTCCGCCAGACCCAAACCCACTCCGCCAGACCCAAACCCACTCCGCCAGACCCAAACCCACTCCGCCAGACCCAAACCCAGTCCGCCAGACCCAATCCCACTCCGCCAGACCAAACCCACTCCGCCAGACCCAAACCCACTCCGCCAGACCCAAACCCACTCCGCCAGAACCAAACTCACTCCGCCAGACCCAAACCCACTCCGCCAGGTCCAAACCCACTCCGCCAGACCCCAAACCCACTCCGCCAGACCCAAACCCACTCCGCAAGACCCAAACCCACTCCGCCAGACCCAAACCCACTCCGCCAGACCCAAACCCACTCCGCAAGACCCAAACCCACTCGGCTAGACCCGAACCCACCCCGCCAGACCTCGACCCACTCCGCCAGAACCGAAACCTCTCCGATAGACCCAAACCCACTCGGCTAGACCCAAACCCACTCCGCCAGACCAAACCCACTCCACCAGACCCAAACCCACTCCGCCTGACTCAAACCCACGCCGCCAGACCCAAACCCACTCCGCCAGAACCAAACCCACTCCGCCAGACCCAAACCCACTCCGCCAGACCCAAACCCACTCCGCCAGACCCAAACCCACTCCGCCAGACCCAAACCCACTCCGCCAGACTCAAACCCACTCCGCCAGACCCAAACCCACTCCGCCAGACCCAAACCCACTCCGCTAGACCCAAACGCACTCCGCCAGAACCAAACCCACTCCGCCAGACCCAAACCCACTCCGCCAGACCCAAACCCACTGCGCCAGACCCAAACCCACTCCGCCAGACCCGAACCCACTCCGCCAGACCCGAACCCACTCCGCCAGACCCCAACCCACTCCGCCAGACCCCAACCCACTCCGCCAACCCGAACCCACTGCACCAGACCCGAACCCACTGCGCCACACCCGAACCCACTCCGCCAGACCAGAACCCTCTCCGCCAGACCCGAACCCACTCCGCCTGACCCTAACCCACTGCGCCAGACCCGAACCCAATCCGCCAAACCCGAACCCAATCCGCCAAACCCGAATCCACTCCGCCAGACCCGAACCCACTCCGCCAGACCCGAACCCATTCCGCCAGACCAGAACCCACTCCTCTAGGCCCGAACCCACTCGGCTAGACCCAAACCCACTCGGCTGGACCCAAACCCACTGCGCCTGACCCGATCCCACTGCGCCAGACCCGAACCCACTCCGGCAGACCCGAAACCACTCCGCCAGACCCGAACCCACTCCGCCAGACCCAAACCCACTCTGCCAGACCAGAACCCAATCCTCTAGACTCCAACCCACTCGGCTAGACCCAAACCCACTCGGCTGGACCCAAACCCACTCGGATAGACCCAAACCCACTCAGCTACACCCAAACCCACTCGGCTAGACCCAAACCCACTCGGCTAGACCCAAACCCACTCGGCTAGACCCAAACCCACTCGGCTAGACCCAAACCCACTCGGCTACACCCAAACCCACTCAACTAGACCCAAACCCACTCGGCTAGACCCAAACCCACTCGGCTAGACACAACCCACTCGGCTATACCCGAAACCACTCGGCTACACCCAAACCCACTCGGCCAGACCCGAACCCACCCCGCCAGACCTGGACCCACTCCGCCAGAACCGAACACTCCCCGATAGACCCAAAACCACTCGGCTAGACCCAAACCCACTCTGCCAGACCCAAACCCACTCCACCAGACCCAAACCCACTCCGCCAGACCCAAACCCACTCCGCCAGACCCAAACCCACTCCGCCAGAACCAAACCTACTCGGCCAGACCCAAACCCACTCCGCCAGACCCAAACCCACTCCGCCAGACCCAAACCCACTCCGCCAGAACCAAACCCACTCCGCCAGACTCAAACCCACTCCGCCAGACCCAAACCCACTCCGCCAGACCCAAACTCACTCCGCCAGACCCAAACCCACTGGGCCAGACCCAAACCCACTCCGCCAGACCCAAACTCACTCCGTCAGACTCAAACCCACTCCGCCAGACCGAAACCCACTCCGCCAGACCCCAAACCCACTCCGCCAGACCCAAACCCACTCCGCAAGTCCCAAACCCACTCCGCCAGACCCAAACCCACTCCGCCAGACCCAAACCCACTCTGACAGACCCAAACCCACTCCGCCAGACATAAACCCACTCCGCCAGACCCAAACCCACTCCGCCAGACCCAAACCCACTCCGCCAGACCCAAACTCACTCCGCCAGACCCAAACCCACTCCGCCAGACCCAAACCCACTCCGCCAGACCCAAACGCACTCCGCTAGACCCAAACACACTCCGCAAGACCCAAACACACTACGCCAAACCCCAAACCCACTCCGCCAGACCCAAACCCACTCCGCCAGACAGAAACCCACTCCGCCAGACCCAAACCCACTCCGCCAGACCCAAACCCACCGCCAGACCCAAACCCACTCCGCCAGACCCAAACCCACTCCGCCAGACCCAAACCCACTCCGCCAGACCCAAACCCACTCCGCCAGACCCAAACCCACTCCGCCAGACCCAAACCCACTCCGCCAGACCCCAACCCACTCCGCCAGACCCAAACCCACTCCGCCAGACCCAAACCCACTCCGCCAGAACCAAACTCACTCCGCCAGACCCAAACCCACTCCGCCAGGTCCAAACCCACTCCGCCAGACCCCAAACCCACTCCGCCAGACCCAAACCCACTCCGCAAGACCCAAACCCACTCCGCCAGACCCAAACCCACTCCGCCAGACCCAAACCCACTCCGCAAGACCCAAACCCACTCGGCTAGACCCGAACCCACCCCGCCAGAGCTCGACCCACTCCGCCAGAACCGAACCCTCTCCGATAGACCCAAACCCACTCGGCTAGACCCAAACCCACTCCGCCAGACCCAAACCCACTCCGCCAGACCCAAACCCACTCCGCCAGACCCAAACCCACTCCGCCAGACCCAAACCCACTCCGCAAGACCCAAACCCACTCGGCTAGACCCGAACCCACCCCGCCAGACCTCGACCCACTCCGCCAGAACCGAAACCTCTCCGATAGACCCAAACCCACTCGGCTAGACCCAAACCCACTCCGCCAGACCAAACCCACTCCACCAGACCCAAACCCACTCCGCCTGACTCAAACCCACTCCGCCAGACCCAAACCCACTCCGCCAGAACCAAACCCACTCCGCCAGACCCAAACCCACTCCGCCAGACCCAAACCCACTCCGCCAGACCCAAACCCACTCCGCCAGACCCAAACCCACTCCGCCAGACTCAAACCCACTCCGCCAGACCCAAACCCACTCCGCCAGACCCAAACCCACTCCGCTAGACCCAAACGCACTCCGCCAGAACCAAACCCACTCCGCCAGACCCAAACCCACTCCGCCAGACCCAAACCCACTGCGCCAGACCCAAACCCACTCCGCCAGACCCGAACCCACTCCGCCAGACCCGAACCCACTCCGCCAGACCCCAACCCACTCCGCCAGACCCCAACCCACTCCGCCAACCCGAACCCACTGCACCAGACCCGAACCCACTGCGCCACACCCGAACCCACTCCGCCAGACCAGAACCCTCTCCGCCAGACCCGAACCCACTCCGCCTGACCCTAACCCACTGCGCCAGACCCGAACCCAATCCGCCAAACCCGAACCCAATCCGCCAAACCCGAATCCACTCCGCCAGACCCGAACCCACTCCGCCAGACCCGAACCCATTCCGCCAGACCAGAACCCACTCCTCTAGGCCCGAACCCACTCGGCTAGACCCAAACCCACTCGGCTGGACCCAAACCCACTGCGCCTGACCCGATCCCACTGCGCCAGACCCGAACCCACTCCGGCAGACCCGAAACCACTCCGCCAGACCCGAACCCACTCCGCCAGACCCAAACCCACTCTGCCAGACCAGAACCCAATCCTCTAGACTCCAACCCACTCGGCTAGACCCAAACCCACTCGGCTGGACCCAAACCCACTCGGATAGACCCAAACCCACTCAGCTACACCCAAACCCACTCGGCTAGACCCAAACCCACTCGGCTAGACCCAAACCCACTCGGCTAGACCCAAACCCACTCGGCTAGACCCAAACCCACTCGGCTACACCCAAACCCACTCAACTAGACCCAAACCCACTCGGCTAGACCCAAACCCACTCGGCTAGACACAACCCACTCGGCAAAACCCGAAACCACTCGGCTACACCCAAACCCACTCGGCCAGACCCGAACCCACCCCGCCAGACCTGGACCCACTCCGCCAGAACCGAACCCTCCCCGATAGACCCAAAACCACTCGGCTAGACCCAAACCCACTCTGCCAGACCCAAACCCACTCCACCAGACCCAAACCCACTCCGCCAGAACCAAACCCACTCCGCCAGACCCAAACCCACTCCGCCAGAACCAAACCTACTCGGCCAGACCCAAACCCACTCCGCCAGACCCAAACCCACTCCGCCAGACCCAAACCCACTCCGCCAGAACCAAACCCACTCCGCCAGACTCAAACCCACTCCGCCAGACCCAAACCCACTCCGCCAGACCCAAACTCACTCCGCCAGACCCAAACCCACTGGGCCAGACCCAAACCCACTCCGCCAGACCCAAACTCACTCCGTCAGACTCAAACCCACTCCGCCAGACCGAAACCCACTCCGCCAGACCCCAAACCCACTCCGCCAGACCCAAACCCACTCCGCAAGTCCCAAACCCACTCCGCCAGACCCAAACCCACTCCGCCAGACCCAAACCCACTCTGACAGACCCAAACCCACTCCGCCAGACATAAACCCACTCCGCCAGACCCAAACCCACTCCGCCAGACCCAAACCCACTCCGCCAGACCCAAACTCACTCCGCCAGACCCAAACCCACTCCGCCAGACCCAAACCCACTCCGCCAGACCCAAACGCACTCCGCTAGACCCAAACACACTCCGCAAGACCCAAACCCACTACGCCAAACCCCAAACCCACTCCGCCAGACCCAAACCCACTCCGCCAGACAGAAACCCACTCCGCCAGACCCAAACCCACTCCGCCAGACCCAAACCCACCGCCAGACCCAAACCCACTCCGCCAGACCCAAACCCACTCCGCCAGACCCAAACCCACTCCGCCAGACCCAAACCCACTCCGCCAGACCCAAACCCACTCCGCCAGACCCAAACCCACTCCGCCAGACCCCAACCCACTCCGCCAGACCCAAACCCACTCCGCCAGACCCAAACCCACTCCGCCAGAACCAAACTCACTCCGCCAGACCCAAACCCACTCCGCCAGGTCCAAACCCACTCCGCCAGACCCCAAACCCACTCCGCCAGACCCAAACCCACTCCGCAAGACCCAAACCCACTCCGCCAGACCCAAACCCACTCCGCCAGACCCAAACCCACTCCGCAAGACCCAAACCCACTCGGCTAGACCCGAACCCACCCCGCCAGAGCTCGACCCACTCCGCCAGAACCGAACCCTCTCCGATAGACCCAAACCCACTCGGCTAGACCCAAACCCACTCCGCCAGACCCAAACCCACTCCGCCAGACCCAAACCCACTCCGCCAGACCCAAACCCACTCCGCTAGACCCAAACATACTCCGCCAGACCCAAACCCACTCCGCCAGACCCAAACCCACTCCGCCAGACCCAAACCCACTGCGCCAGACCCAAACCCACTCCGCCAGACCCGAACCCACTCCGCCAGACCCGAACCCACTCCGCCAGACCCCAACCCACTCCGCCAGACCCCAACCCACTCCGCCAACTCCAACCCACTGCACCAGACCCGAACCCACTGCGCCAGACCCGAACCCACTCCGCCAGACCCGAACCCTCTCCGCCAGACCCGAACCCACTCCGCCTGACCCGAACCCACTGCGCCAGACCCGAACCCAATCCGCCAGACCCGAACCCAATCCGTCAAACCCGAATCCACTCCGCCAGACCCGAACCCACTCCGCCAGACCCGAACCCACTCCGCCAGACCAGAACCCACTCCTCTAGGCCCGAACCCACTCGGATAGACCCAAACCCACTCGGCTAGACCCAACCCCACTGCGCCAGACCCAATCCCACTGCGCCAGACCCGAACCCACTCCGGCAGACCCGAACCCACTCCGCCAGACCCAAACTCACTCCGCCAGACTCAAACCCACTCCGCCAGACCCAAACCCACTCCGCCAGACCCCAAACCCACTCCGCCAGACCCAAACCCACTCCGCCAGACCCAAACCCACTCCGCCAGACCCAAACTCACTCCGCCAGACCCAAACCCACTCCGCCAGACCCAAACCCACTCCGCCAGACCCAAACGCACTCCGCCAGACCCAAACGCACTCCGCAACACCCAAACCCACTACGCCAGACCCCAAACACACTCCGCCAGACCCAAACCCACTCCGCAAGACCCAAACCCACTCCGCCAGACCCAAACCCACTCCGCCAGACCCAAACCCACCGCCAGACCCAAACCCACTCCGCCAGACCCAAACCCACTCCGCCAGACCCAAACCCACTCCGCCAGACCCAAACCCACTCCGCCAGACCCAAACCCACTCCGCCAGACCCAAACCCACTCCGCCAGACCCAAACCCACTCCGCCAGACCCAAACCCACTCCGCCAGACCCAAACCCACTCGGCTAGACCCGAACCCACCCCGCCAGACCTCGACCCACTCCGCCAGAACCGAAACCTCTCCGATAGACCCAAACCCACTCGGCTAGACCCAAACCCACTCCGCCAGACCCAAACCCACTCCACCAGACCCAAACCCACTCCGCCTGACTCAAACCCACTCCGCCAGACCCAAACCCACTCCGCCAGAACGAAACCCACTCCGCCAGACCCAAACCCACTCCGCCAGACCCAAACCCACTCCGCCAGACCCAAACCCACTCCGCCAGACCCAAACCCACTCCGCCAGACTCAAACCCACTCCGCCAGACCCAAACCCACTCCGCCAGACCCAAACCCACTCCGCCAGACCCAAACGCACTCCGCCAGAACCAAACCCACTCCGCCAGACCCAAACCCACTCCACCAGACCCAAACCCACTGCGCCAGGCCCAAACCCACTCCGCCAGACCCGAACCCACTCCGCCAGACCCGAACCCACTCCGCCAGACCCCAACCCACTCCGCCAGACCCCAACCCACTCCGCCAACCCGAACCCACTGCACCAGACCCGAACCCACTGCGCCAGACCCGAACCCACTCCGCCAGACCAGAACCCTCTCCGCCAGACCCGAACCCACTCCGCCTGACCCTAACCCACTGCGCCAGACCCGAACCCAATCCGCCAAACCCGAACCCAATCCGCCAAACCCGAATCCACTCCGCCAGACCAGAACCCACTCCTCTAGGCCCGAACCCACTCGGCTAGACCCAAACCCACTCGGCTGGACCCAAACCCACTGCGACAGACCCGATCCCACTGCGCCAGACCCGAACCCACTCCGGCAGACCCGAACCCACTCCGCCAGACCCGAACCCACTCCGCCAGACCCAAACCCACTCTGCCAGACCAGAACCCAATCCTCCAGACTCCAACCCACTCGGCTAGACCCAAACCCACTCGGCTGGACCCAAACCCACTCGGACAGACCCAAACCCACTCGGCTACACCCAAACCCACTCGGCTAGACCCAAACCCACTCGGCTAGACCCAAACCCACTCGGCTAGACCCAAACCCACTCGGCTAGACCCAAACCCACTCGGCTACACCCAAACCCACTCGGCTAGACCCAAACCCACTCGGCTAGACCCAAACCCACTCGGCTAGACCCAAACCCACTCGGCTAGACCCAAACCCACTCGGCTACACCCAAACCCACTCAACTAGACCCAAACCCACTCGGCTAGACCCAAACCCACTCGGCTAGACACAACCCACTCGGCTATACCCGAAACCACTCGGCTACACCCAAACCCACTAGGCCAGACCCGAACCCACCCCGCCAGACCTGGACCCACTCCGCCAGAACCGAACCCTCCCCGATAGACCCAAAACCACTCGGCTAGACCCAAACCCACTCTGCCAGACCCAAACCCACTCCACCAGACCCAAACCCACTCCGCCAGACCCAAACCCACTCCGCCAGACCCAAACCCACTCCGCCAGAACCAAACCTACTCGGCCAGACCCAAACCCACTCCGCCAGACCCAAACCCACTCCGCCAGACCCAAACCCACTCCGCCAGAACCAAACCCACTCCGCCAGACTCAAACCCACTCCGCCAGATCCAAACCCACTCCGCCAGACCCAAACTCACTCCGCCAGACCCAAACCCACTGGGCCAGACCCAAACCCACTCCGCCAGACCCAAACTCACTCCGTCAGACTCAAACCCACTCCGCCAGACCCAAACCCACTCCGCCAGACCCCAAACCCACTCCGCCAGACCCAAACCCACTCCGCAAGTCCCAAACCCACTCCGCCAGACCCAAACCCACTCCGCCAGACCCAAACCCACTCTGACAGACCCAAACCCACTCCGCCAGACATAAACCCACTCCGCCAGACCCAAACCCACTCCGCCAGACCCAAACCCACTCCGCCAGACCCAAACTCACTCCGCCAGACCCAAACCCACTCCGCCAGACCCAAACCCACTCCGCCAGACCCAAACGCACTCCGCTAGACCCAAACGCACTCCGCAAGACCCAAACCCACTACGCCAAACCCCAAACCCACTCCGCCAGACCCAAACCCACTCCGCCAGACAGAAACCCACTCCGCCAGACCCAAACCCACTCCGCCAGACCCCAACCCACTCCGCCAGACCCAAACCCACTCCGCCAGACCCAAACCCACTCCGCCAGAACCAAACTCACTCCGCCAGACCCAAACCCACTCCGCCAGGTCCAAACCCACTCCGCCAGACCCCAAACCCACTCCGCCAGACCCGAACCCACTCCGCCAGACCCCAACCCACTCCACCAGACCCCAACCCACTCCGCCAACCCCAACCCACTGCACTAGACCCGAACCCACTGCGCCAGACCCGAACCCACTCCGCCAGACCCGAACCCTCTCCGCCAGACCCGAACCCACTCCGCCTGACCCGAACCCACTGCGCCAGACCCGAACCCAATCCGCCAGACCCGAACCCAATCCGTCAAACCCTAATCCAGTCCGCCAGACCCGAACCCACTCCGCCAGACCCGAACCCACTCCGCCAGACCAGAACCCACTCCTCTAGGCCCGAACCCACTCGGCTAGACCCAAACCCACTCGGCTAGACCCAACCCCACTGCGCCAGACCCAATCCCACTGCGCCAGACCCGAACCCACTCCGGCAGACCCGAACCCACTCCGCCAGACCCAAACTCACTCCGCCAGACTCAAACCCACTCCGCCAGACCCAAACCCACTCCGCCAGACCCCAAACCCACTCCGCCAGACCCAAACCCACTCCGCCAGACCCAAACCCACTCCGCCAGACCCAAACTCACTCCGCCAGACCCAAACCCACTCCGCCAGACCCAAACCCACTCCGCCAGACCCAAACGCACTCCGCCAGACCCAAACCCACTCCGCAAGACCCAAACCCACTACGCCAGACCCCAAACACACTCCGCCAGACCCAAACCCACTCCGCAAGACCCAAACCCACTCGGCTAGACCCGAACCCACCCCGCCAGACCTCGACCCACTCCGCCAGAACCAAAACCTCTCCGATAGACCCAAACCCACTCGGCTAGACCCAAACCCACTCCGCCAGACCCAAACCCACTCCACCAGACCCAAACCCACTCCGCCTGACTCAAACCCACTCCGCCAGACCCAAACCCACTCCGCCAGAACCAAACCCACTCCGCCAGACCCAAACCCACTCCGCCAGACCCAAACCCACTCCGCCAGACCCAAACCCACTCCGCCAGACCCAAACCCACTCCGCCAGACTCAAACCCACTCCGCCAGACCCAAACCCACTCCGCCAGACCCAAACCCACTCGGCTAGACCCAAACCCACTCGGCTAGACCCAAACCCACTCGGCTAGACCCAAACCCACTGCGCCAGACCCGATCCCACTGCGCCAGACCCGAACCCACTCCGGCAGACCCGAACCCACTCCGCCAGACCCGAACCCACTCCGCCAGACCCAAACCCACTCTGCCAGACCAGAACCCAATCCTCTAGACTCCAACCCACTCGGCTAGACCCAAACCCACTCGGCTGGACCCAAACCCACTCGGACAGACCCAAACCCACTCGGCTACACCCAAACCCACTCGGCTAGACCCAAACCCACTCGGCTAGACCCAAACCCACTCGGCTAGACCCAAACCCACTCGGCTAGACCCAAACCCACTCGGCTACACCCAAACCCACTCAACTAGACCCAAACCCACTCGGCTAGACCCAAACCCACTCGGCTAGACACAACCCAACCGGCTATACCCGAAACCACTCGGCTACACCCAAACCCACTCGGCCAGACCCGAACCCACCCCGCCAGACCTGGACCCACTCCGCCAGAACCGAACCCTCCCCGATAGACCCAAAACCACTCGGCTAGACCCAAACCCACTCTGCCAGACCCAAACCCACTCCACCAGACCCAAACCCACTCCGCCAGACCCAAACCCACTCCGCCAGACCCAAACCCACTCCGCCAGAACCAAACCTACTCGGCCAGACCCAAACCCACTCCGCCAGACCCAAACCCACTCCGCCAGACCCAAACCCACTCCGCCAGAACCAAACCCACTCCGCCAGACTCAAACCCACTCCGCCAGATCCAAACCCACTCCGCCAGACCCAAACTCACTCCGCCAGACCCAAACCCACTGGGCCAGACCCAAACCCACTCCGCCAGACCCAAACTCACTCCGTCAGACTCAAACCCACTCCGCCAGACCCAAACCCACTCCGCCAGACCCCAAACCCACTCCGCCAGACCCAAACCCACTCCGCAAGTCCCAAACCCACTCCGCCAGACCCAAACCCACTCTGACAGACCCAAACCCACTCCGCCAGACATAAACCCACTCCGCCAGACCCAAACCCACTCCGCCAGACCCAAACCCACTCCGCCAGACCCAAACTCACTCCACCAGACCCAAACCCACTCCGCCAGACCCAAACCCACTCCGCCAGACCCAAACGCACTCCGCTAGACCCAAACACACTCCGCAAGACCCAAACCCACTACGCCAAACACCAAACCCACTCCGCCAGACCCAAACCCACTCCGCCAGACAGAAACCCACTCCGCCAGACCCAAACCCACTCCGCCAGACCCAAACCCACCGCCAGACCCAAACCCACTCCGCCAGACCCAAACCCACTCCGCCAGACCCAAACCCACTCCGCCAGACCCAAACCCACTCCGCCAGACCCAAACCCACTCCGCCAGACCCAAACCCACTCCGCCAGACCCCAACCCACTCCGCCAGACCCAAACCCACTCCGCCAGACCCAAACCCACTCCGCCAGAACCAAACTCACTCCGCCAGACCCAAACCCACTCCGCCAGGTCCAAACCCACTCCGCCAGACCCCAAACCCACTCCGCCAGACCCGAACCCACTCCGCCAGACCCCAACCCACTCCACCAGACCCCAACCCACTCCGCCAACCCCAACCCACTGCACTAGACCCGAACCCACTGCGCCAGACCCGAACCCACTCCGCCAGACCCGAACCCTCTCCGCCAGACCCGAACCCACTCCGCCTGACCCGAACCCACTGCGCCAGACCCGAACCCAATCCGCCAGACCCGAACCCAATCCGTCAAACCCGAATCCAGTCCGCCAGACCCGAACCCACTCCGCCAGACCCGAACCCACTCCGCCAGACCAGAACCCACTCCTCTAGGCCCGAACCCACTCGGCTAGACCCAAACCCACTCGGCTAGACCCAACCCCACTGCGCCAGACCCAATCCCATTGCGCCAGACCCGAACCCACTCCGGCAGACCCGAACCCACTCCGCCAGACCCAAACTCACTCCGCCAGACTCAAACCCACTCCGCCAGACCCAAACCCACTCCGCCAGACCCCAAACCCACTCCGCCAGACCCAAACCCACTCCGCCAGCCCCAAACCCACTCCGCCAGACCCAAACCCACTCCGCCAGACCCAAACGCACTCCGCCAGACCCAAACCCACTCCGCAAGACCCAAACCCACTACGCCAGACCCCAAACACACTCCGCCAGACCCAAACCCACTCCGCAAGACCCAAACCCACTCCGCCAGACCCAAACCCACTCCGCCAGACCCAAACCCACCGCCAGACCCAAACCCACTCCGCCAGACCCAAACCCACTCCGCCAGACCCAAACCCACTCCGCCAGACCCAAACCCACTCCGCCAGACCCAAACCCACTCCGCCAGAACCAAACCCACTCCGCCAGACCCAAACCCACTCCGCCAGACCCAAACCCACTCCGCCAGACCCAAACCCACTCGGCTAGACCCGAACCCACCCCGCCAGACCTCGACCCACTCCGCCAGAACCAAAACCTCTCCGGTAGACCCAAACCCACTCGGCTAGACCCAAACCCACTCCGCCAGACCCAAACCCACTCCACCAGACCCAAACCCACTCCGCCTGACTCAAACCCACTCCGCCAGACCCAAACCCACTCCGCCAGAACCAAACCCACTCCGCCAGACCCAAACCCACTCCGCCAGACCCAAACCCACTCCGCCAGACCCAAACCCACTCCGCCAGACCCAAACCCACTCCGCCAGACTCAAACCCACTCCGCCAGACCCAAACCCACTCCGCCAGACCCAAACCCACTCCGCTAGACCCAAACGCACTCCGCCAGAACCAAACCCACTCCGCCAGACCCGAACCCACTCCGCCAGACCAGAACCCACTCCTCTAGGCCCGAACCCACTCGGCTAGACCCAAACCCACTCGGCTAGACCCAACCCCACTGCGCCAGACCCAATCCCACTGCGCCAGACCCGAACCCACTCCGGCAGACCCGAACCCACTCCGCCAGACCCAAACTCACTCCGCCAGACTCAAACCCACTCCGCCAGACCCAAACCCACTCCGCCAGACCCCAAACCCACTCCGCCAGACCCAAACCCACTCCGCCAGCCCCAAACCCACTCCGCCAGACCCAAACTCACTCCGCCAGACCCAAACCCACTCCGCCAGACCCAAACCCACTCCGCCAGACCCAAACGCACTCCGCCAGACCCAAACCCACTCCGCAAGACCCAAACCCACTACGCCAGACCCCAAACACACTCCGCCAGACCCAAACCCACTCCGCAAGACCCAAACCCACTCCGCCAGACCCAAACCCACTCCGCCAGACCCAAACCCACCGCCAGACCCAAACCCACTCCGCCAGACCCAAACCCACTCCGCCAGACCCAAACCCACTCCGCCAGACCCAAACCCACTCCGCCAGACCCAAACCCACTCCGCCAGACCCAAACCCACTCCGCCAGACCCAAACCCACTCCGCCAGACCCAAACCCACTCCGCCAGACCCAAACCCACTCGGCTAGACCCGAACCCACCCCGCCAGACCTCGACCCACTCCGCCAGAACCAAAACCTCTCCGATAGACCCAAACCCACTCGGCTAGACCCAAACCCACTCCGCCAGACCCAAACCCACTCCACCAGACCCAAACCCACTCCGCCTGACTCAAACCCACTCCGCCAGACCCAAACCCACTCCGCCAGAACCAAACCCACTCCGCCAGACCCAAACCCACTCCGCCAGACCCAAACCCACTCCGCCAGACCCAAACCCACTCCGCCAGACCCAAACCCACTCCGCCAGACTCAAACCCACTCCGCCAGACCCAAACCCACTCCGCCAGACCCAAACCCACTCCGCTAGACCCAAACGCACTCCGCCAGAACCAAACCCACTCCGCCAGACCCAAACCCACTCCGCCAGACCCAAACCCACTGCGCCAGACCCAAACCCACTCCGCCAGACCCGAACCCACTCCGCCAGACCCGAACCCACTCTGCCAGACCCCAACCCACTCCGCCAGACCCCAACCCACTCCGCCAACCCGAACCCACTGCACCAGACCCGAACCCACTGCGCCAGACCCGAACCCACTCCGCCAGACCAGAACCCTCTCCGCCAGACCCGAACCCACTCCGCCTGACCCTAACCCACTGCGCCAGACCCGAACCCAATCCGCCAAACCCGAATCCACTCCGCCAGACCCGAACCCACTCCGCCAGACCCGAACCCACTCCGCCAGACCAGAACCCACTCCTCTAGGCCCAAACCCACTCGGCTAGACCCAAACCCACTCGGCTGGACCCAAACCCACTGCGCCAGACCCGATCCCACTGCGCCAGACCCGAACCCACTCCGGCAGACCCGAACCCACTCCGCCAGACCCGAACCCACTCCGCCAGACCCAAACCCACTCTGCCAGACCAGAACCCAATCCTCTAGACTCCAACCCACTCGGCTAGACCCAAACCCACTCGGCTGGACCCAAACCCACTCGGATAGACCCAAACCCACTCGGCTACACCCAAACCCACTCGGCTAGACCCAAACCCACTCGGCTAGACCCAAACCCACTCGGCTAGACCCAAACCCACTCGGCTAGACCCAAACCCACTCGGCTACACCCAAACCCACTCAACTAGACCCAAACCCACTCGGCTAGACCCAAACCCACTCGGCTAGACACAACCCACTCGGCTATACCCGAAACCACTCGGCTACACCCAAACCCACTCGGCCAGACCCGAACCCACCCCGCCAGACCTGGACCCACTCCGCCAGAACCGAACCCACTCCGCCAGACTCAAACCCACACCGCCAGACCCAAATCCACTCCGCCAGACCCCAAACCCACTCCGCCAGACCCAAACCCACTCCGCAAGTCCCAAACCCACTCCGCCAGACCCAAACCCACTCCGCCAGACCCAAACCCACTCTGACAGACCCAAACCCACTCCGCCAGACATAAACCCACTCCGCCAGACCCAAACCCACTCCGCCAGACCCAAACCCACTCCGCCAGACCCAAACTCACTCCGCCAGACCCAAACCCACTCCGCCAGACCCAAACCCACCGCCAGACCCAAACCCACTCCGCCAGACCCAAACCCACTCCGCCAGACCCAAACCCACTCCGCCAGACCCAAACCCACTCCGCCAGACCCAAACCCACTCCGCCAGACCCAAACCCACTCCGCCAGACCCCAACCCACTCCGCCAGACCCAAACCCACTCCGCCAGACCCAAACCCACTCCGCCAGAACCAAACTCACTCCGCCAGACCCAAACCCACTCCGCTAGGTCCAAACCCACTCCGCCAGACCCCAAACCCACTCCGCCAGACCCAAACCCACTCCGCAAGACCCAAACCCACTCCGCCAGACCCAAACCCACTCCGCCAGACCCAAACCCACTCCGCAAGACCCAAACCCACTCGGCTAGACCCGAACCCACCCCGCCAGAGCTCGACCCACTCCGCCAGAACCGAACCCTCTCCGATAGACCCAAACCCACTCGGCTAGACCCAAACCCACTCCGCCAGACCCACACCCACTACACCAGACCCAAACCCACTTTGCCTGACCCAAACCCACTCCGCCAGACCCAAACCCACTCCGCCAGACCCAAACCCACTCCGCCAGACCCAAACCCACTCCGCTAGACCCAAACGTACTCCGCCAGACCCAAACCCACTCCGCCAGACCCAAACCCACTCCGCCAGACCCAAACCCACTGCGCCAGACCCAAACCCACACCGCCAGACCCGAACCCACTCCGCCAGACCCGAACCCACTCCGCCAGACCCCAACCCACTCCGCCAGACCCCAACCCACTCCGCCAACCCCAACCAACTGCACCAGACCCGAACCCACTGCGCCAGACCCGAACTCACTCCGCCATACCCGAACCCTCTCCGCCAGACCCGAACCCACTCCGCCTGACCCGAACCCACTGCGCCAGACCCGAACCCAATCCGCCAGACCCGAACCCAATCCGTCAAACCCGAATCCACTCCGCCAGACCCGAACCCACTCCGCCAGACCCGAACCCACTCCGCCAGACCAGAACCCACTCCTCTAGGCCCGAACCCACTCGGCTAGACCCAAACCCACTCGGCTAGACCCAACCCCACTCCGCCAGACCCAAACTCACTCCGCCAGACTCAAACCCACTCCGCCAGACCCAAACCCACTCCGCCAGACCCCAAACCCACTCCGCCAGACCCAAACCCACTCCGCCAGACCCAAACCCACTCCGCCAGACCCAAACTCACTCCGCCAGACCCAAACCCACTCCGCCAGACCCAAACCCACTCCGCCAGACCCAAACCCACTCCGCCAGAACCAAACCTACTCGGCCAGACCCAAACCCAGTCCGCCAGACCCAAACCCACTCCGCCAGACCCAAACCCACTCCGCCAGAACCAAACCCACTCCGCCAGACTCAAACCCACTCCGCCAGACCCAAACCCACTCCGCCAGACCCAAACTCACTCCGCCAGACCCAAACCCACTGGGCCAGACCCAAACCCACTCCGCCAGACCCAAACTCACTCCGTCAGACTCAAACCCACTCCGCCAGACCCAAATCCACTCCGCCAGACCCCAAACCCACTCCGCCAGACCCAAACCCACTCCGCAAGTCCCAAACCCACTCCGCCAGACCCAAACCCACTCCGCCAGACCCAAACCCACTCTGACAGACCCAAACCCACTCCGCCAGACATAAACCCACTCCGCCAGACCCAAACCCACTCCGCCAGACCCAAACCCACTCCGCCAGACCCAAACTCACTCCGCCAGACCCAAACCCACTCCGCCAGACCCAAACCCACTCCGCCAGACCCAAACGCACTCCGCTAGACCCAAACACACTCCGCAAGACCCAAACCCACTAAGCCAAACCCCAAACCCACTCCGCCAGACCCAAACCCACTCCGCCAGACAGAAACCCACTCCGCCAGACCCAAACCCACTCCGCCAGACCCAAACCCACCGCCAGACCCAAACCCACTCCGCCAGACCCAAACCCACTCCGCCAGACCCAAACCCACTCCGCCAGACCCAAACCCACTCCGCCAGACCCAAACCCACTCCGCCAGACCCAAACCCACTCCGCCAGACCCCAACCCACTCCGCCAGACCCAAACCCACTCCGCCAGACCCAAACCCACTCCTCCAGAACCAAACTCACTCCGCCAGACCCAAACCCACTCCGCTAGGTCCAAACCCACTCCGCCAGACCCCAAACCCACTCCGCCAGACCCAAACCCACTCCGCAAGACCCAAACCCACTCCGCCAGACCCAAACCCACTCCGCCAGACCCAAACCCACTCCGCAAGACCCAAACCCACTCGGCTAGACCCGAACCCACCCCGCCAGAGCTCGACCCACTCCGCCAGAACCGAACCCTCTCCGATAGACCCAAACCCACTCGGCTAGACCCAAACCCACTCCGCCAGACCCACACCCACTACACCAGACCCAAACCCACTTTGCCTGACCCAAACCCACTCCGCCAGACCCAAACCCACTCCGCCAGACCCAAACCCACTCCGCCAGACCCAAACCCACTCCGCTAGACCCAAACGTACTCCGCCAGACCCAAACCCACTCCGCCAGACCCAAACCCACTCCGCCAGACCCAAACCCACTGCGCCAGACCCAAACCCACTCCGCCAGACCCGAACCCACTCCGCCAGACCCGAACCCACTCCGCCAGACCCCAACCCACTACGCCAGACCCCAACCCACTCCGCCAAACCCAACCCACTGCACCAGACCCGAACCCACTGCGCCAGACCCGAACTCACTCCGCCAGACCCGAACCCTCTCCGCCAGACCCGAACCCACTCCGCCTGACCCGAACCCACTGCGCCAGACCCGAACCCAATCCGCCAGACCCGAACCCAATCCGTCAAACCCGAATCCACTCCGCCAGACCCGAACCCACTCCGCCAGACCCGAACCCACTCCGCCAGACCAGAACCCACTCCTCTAGGCCCGAACCCACTCGGCTAGACCCAAACCCACTCGGCTAGACCCAACCCCACTGCGCCAGACCCAATCCCACTGCGCCAGACCCGAACCCACTCCGGCAGACCCGAACCCACTCCGCCAGACCCAAACTCACTCCGCCAGACTCAAACCCACTCCGCCAGACCCAAACCCACTCCGCCAGACCCCAAACCCACTCCGCCAGACCCAAACCCACTCCGCCAGACCCAAACCCACTCCGCCAGACCCAAACTCACTCCGCCAGACCCAAACCCACTCCGCCAGACCCAAACCCACTCCGCCAGACCCAAACGCACACCGCCAGACCCAAACGCACTCCGCAAGACCCAAACCCACTACGCCAGACCCCAAACACACTCCGCCAGACCCAAACCCACTCCGCAAGACCCAAACCCACTCCGCCAGACCCAAACCCACTCCGCCAGACCCAAACCCACCGCCAGACCCAAACCCACTCCGCCAGACCCAAACCCACTCCGCCAGACCCAAACCCACTCCGCCAGACCCAAACCCACTCCGCCAGACCCAAACCCACTCCGCCAGACCCAAACCCACTCCGACAGACCCAAACCCACTCCGCCAGACCCAAACCCACTCCGCCAGACCCAAACCCACTCGGCTAGACCCGAACCCACCCCGCCAGACCTCGACCCACTCCGCCAGAACCGAAACCTCTCCGATAGACCCAAACCCACTCGGCTAGACCCAAACCCACTCCGCCAGACCCAAACCCACTCCACCAGACCCAAACCCACTCCGCCTGACTCAAACCCACTCCGCCAGACCCAAACCCACTCCGCCAGAACCAAACCCACTCCGCCAGACCCAAACCCACTCCGCCAGACCCAAACCCACTCCGCCAGACCCAAACCCACTCCGCCAGACCCAAACCCACTCCGCCAGACAGAAACCCACTCCGCCAGACCCAAACCCACTCCGCCAGACCCAAACCCACCGCCAGACCCAAACCCACTCCGCCAGACCCAAACCCACTCCGCCAGACCCAAACCCACTCCGCCAGACCCAAACCCACTCCGCCAGACCCAAACCCACTCCGCCAGACCCAAACCCACTCCGCCAGACCCCAACCCACTCCGCCAGACCCAAACCCACTCCGCCAGACCCAAACCCACTCCTCCAGAACCAAACTCACTCCGCCAGACCCAAACCCACTCCGCTAGGTCCAAACCCACTCCGCCAGACCCCAAACCCACTCCGCCAGACCCAAACCCACTCCGCAAGACCCAAACCCACTCCGCCAGACCCAAACCCACTCCGCCAGACCCAAACCCACTCCGCAAGACCCAAACCCACTCGGCTAGACCCGAACCCACCCCGCCAGAGCTCGACCCACTCCGCCAGAACCGAACCCTCTCCGATAGACCCAAACCCACTCGGCTAGACCCAAACCCACTCCGCCAGACCCACACCCACTACACCAGACCCAAACCCACTCTGCCTGACCCAAACCCACTCCGCCAGACCCAAACCCACTCCGCCAGACCCAAACCCACTCCGCCAGACCCAAACCCACTCCGCTAGACCCAAACGTACTCCGCCAGACCCAAACCCACTCCGCCAGACCCAAACCCACTCCGCCAGACCCAAACCCACTGCGCCAGACCCAAACCCACTCCGCCAGACCCGAACCCACTCCGCCAGACCCGAACCCACTCCGCCAGACCCCAACCCACTCCGCCAGACCCCAACCCACTCCGCCAAACCCAACCCACTGCACCAGACCCGAACCCACTGCGCCAGACCCGAACTCACTCCGCCAGACCCGAACCCTCTCCGCCAGACCCGAACCCACTCCGCCTGACCCGAACCCACTGCGCCAGACCCGAACCCAATCCGCCAGACCCGAACCCAATCCGTCAAACCCGAATCCACTCCGCCAGACCCGAACCCACTCCGCCAGACCCGAACCCACTCCGCCAGACCAGAACCCACTCCTCTAGGCCCGAACCCACTCGGCTAGACCCAAACCCACTCGGCTAGACCCAACCCCACTGCGCCAGACCCAATCCCACTGCGCCAGACCCGAACCCACTCCGGCAGACCCGAACCCACTCCGCCAGACCCAAACTCACTCCGCCAGACTCAAACCCACTCCGCCAGACCCAAACCCACTCCGCCAGACCCCAAACCCACTCCGCCAGACCCAAACCCACTCCGCCAGACCCAAACCCACTCCGCCAGACCCAAACTCACTCCGCCAGACCCAAACCCACTCCGCCAGACCCAAACCCACTCCGCCAGACCCAAACGCACACCGCCAGACCCAAACGCACTCCGCAAGACCCAAACCCACTACGCCAGACCCCAAACACACTCCGCCAGACCCAAACCCACTCCGCAAGACCCAAACCCACTCCGCCAGACCCAAACCCACTCCGCCAGACCCAAACCCACCGCCAGACCCAAACCCACTCCGCCAGACCCAAACCCACTCCGCCAGACCCAAACCCACTCCGCCAGACCCAAACCCACTCCGCCAGACCCAAACCCACTCCGCCAGACCCAAACCCACTCCGCCAGACCCAAACCCACTCCGCCAGACCCAAACCCACTCCGCCAGACCCAAACCCACTCGGCTAGACCCGAACCCACCCCGCCAGACCTCGACCCACTCCGCCAGAACCGAAACCTCTCCGATAGACCCAAACCCACTCGGCTAGACCCAAACCCACTCCGCCAGACCCAAACCCACTCCACCAGACCCAAACCCACTCCGCCTGACTCAAACCCACTCCGCCAGACCCAAACCCACTCCGCCAGAACCAAACCCACTCCGCCAGACCCAAACCCACTCCGCCAGACCCAAACCCACTCCGCCAGACCCAAACCCACTCCGCCAGACCCAAACCCACTCCGCCAGACTCAAACCCACTCCGCCAGACCCAAACCCACTCCGCCTGACCCAAACCCACTCCGCTAGACCCAAACGCACTCCGCCAGAACCAAACCCACTCCGCCAGACCCAAACCCACTCCGCCAGACCCAAACCCACTGCGCCAGACCCAAACCCACTCCGCCAGACCCGAACCCACTCCGCCAGACCCGAACCCACTCCGCCAGACCCCAACCCACTCCGCCAGACCCCAACCCACTCCGCCAACCCGAACCCACTGCACCAGACCCCAACCCACTGCGCCAGACCCGAACCCACTCCGCCAGACCAGAACCCTCTCCGCCAGACCCGAACCCACTCCGCCTGACCCTAACCCACTGCGCCAGACCCGAACCCAATCCGCCAAACCCGAACCCAATCCGCCAAACCCGAATCCACTCCGCCAGACCCGAACCCACTCCGCCAGACCCGAACCCACTCCGCCAGACCAGAACCCACTCCTCTAGGCCCGAACCCACTCGGCTAGACCCAAACCCACTCGGCTGGACCCAAACCCACTGCGCCAGACCCGATCCCACTGCGCCAGACCCGAACCCACTCCGGCAGACCCGAACCCACTCCGCCAGACCCGAACCCACTCCGCCAGACCCAAACCCACTCTGCCAGACCAGAACCCAATCCTCTAGACTCCAACCCACTCGGCTAGACCCAAACCCACTCGGCTGGACCCAAACCCACTCGGATAGACCCAAACCCACTCCGCCAGACCCAAACGCACTCCGCTAGACCCAAACCCACTCCGCCAGACCCAAACCCACTCCGCCAGACCCAAACGCACTCCGCTAGACCCAAACACACTCCGCAAGACCCAAACCCACTACGCCAAACCCCAAACCCACTCCGCCAGACCCAAACCCACTCCGCCAGACAGAAACCCACTCCGCCAGACCCAAACCCACTCCGCCAGACCCAAACCCACCGCCAGACCCAAACCCACTCCGCCAGACCCAAACCCACTCCGCCAGACCCAAACCCACTCCGCCAGACCCAAACCCACTCCGCCAGACCCAAACCCACTCCGCCAGACCCAAACCCACTCCGCCAGACCCCAACCCACTCCGCCAGACCCAAACCCACTCCGCCAGACCCAAACCCACTCCGCCAGAACCAAACTCACTCCGCCAGACCCAAACCCACTCCGCTAGGTCCAAACCCACTCCGCCAGACCCCAAACCCACTCCGCCAGACCCAAACCCACTCCGCAAGACCCAAACCCACTCCGCCAGACCCAAACCCACTCCGCCAGACCCAAACCCACTCCGCAAGACCCAAACCCACTCGGCTAGACCCGAACCCACCCCGCCAGAGCTCGACCCACTCCGCCAGAACCGAACCCTCTCCGATAGACCCAAACCCACTCGGCTAGACCCAAACCCACTCCGCCAGACCCACACCCACTACACCAGACCCAAACCCACTCTGCCTGACCCAAACCCACTCCGCCAGACCCAAACCCACTCCGCCAGACCCAAACCCACTCCGCCAGACCCAAACCCACTCCGCTAGACCCAAACGTACTCCGCCAGACCCAAACCCACTCCGCCAGACCCAAACCCACTCCGCCAGACCCAAACCCACTGCGCCAGACCCAAACCCACTCCGCCAGACCCGAACCCACTCCGCCAGACCCGAACCCACTCCGCCAGACCCCAACCCACTCCGCCAGACCCCAACCCACTCCGCCAAACCCAACCCACTGCACCAGACCCGAACCCACTGCGCCAGACCCGAACTCACTCCGCCAGACCCGAACCCTCTCCGCCAGACCCGAACCCACTCCGCCTGACCCGAACCCACTGCGCCAGACCCGAACCCAATCCGCCAGACCCGAACCCAATCCGTCAAACCCGAATCCACTCCGCCAGACCCGAACCCACTCCGCCAGACCCGAACCCACTCCGCCAGACCAGAACCCACTCCTCTAGGCCCGAACCCACTCGGCTAGACCCAAACCCACTCGGCTAGACCCAACCCCACTGCGCCAGACCCAATCCCACTGCGCCAGACCCGAACCCACTCCGGCAGACCCGAACCCACTCCGCCAGACCCAAACTCACTCCGCCAGACTCAAACCCACTCCGCCAGACCCAAACCCACTCCGCCAGACCCCAAACCCACTCCGCCAGACCCAAACCCACTCCGCCAGACCCAAACCCACTCCGCCAGACCCAAACTCACTCCGCCAGACCCAAACCCACTCCGCCAGACCCAAACCCACTCCGCCAGACCCAAACGCACACCGCCAGACCCAAACGCACTCCGCAAGACCCAAACCCACTACGCCAGACCCCAAACACACTCCGCCAGACCCAAACCCACTCCGCAAGACCCAAACCCACTCCGCCAGACCCAAACCCACTCCGCCAGACCCAAACCCACCGCCAGACCCAAACCCACTCCGCCAGACCCAAACCCACTCCGCCAGACCCAAACCCACTCCGCCAGACCCAAACCCACTCCGCCAGACCCAAACCCACTCCGCCAGACCCAAACCCACTCCGCCAGACCCAAACCCACTCCGCCAGACCCAAACCCACTCCGCCAGACCCAAACCCACTCGGCTAGACCCGAACCCACCCCGCCAGACCTCGACCCACTCCGCCAGAACCGAAACCTCTCCGATAGACCCAAACCCACTCGGCTAGACCCAAACCCACTCCGCCAGACCCAAACCCACTCCACCAGACCCAAACCCACTCCGCCTGACTCAAACCCACTCCGCCAGACCCAAACCCACTCCGCCAGAACCAAACCCACTCCGCCAGAACCAAACCCACTCCGCCAGACCCAAACCCACTCCGCCAGACCCAAACCCACTCCGCCAGACCCAAACCCACTCCGCCAGACTCAAACCCACTCCGCCAGACCCAAACCCACTCCGCCTGACCCAAACCCACTCCGCTAGACCCAAACGCACTCCGCCAGAACCAAACCCACTCCGCCAGACCCAAACCCACTCCGCCAGACCCAAACCCACTGCGCCAGACCCAAACCCACTCCGCCAGACCCGAACCCACTCCGCCAGACCCGAACCCACTCCGCCAGACCCCAACCCACTCCGCCAGACCCCAACCCACTCCGCCAACCCGAACCCACTGCACCAGACCCGAACCCACTGCGCCAGACCCGAACCCACTCCGCCAGACCAGAACCCTCTCCGCCAGACCCGAACCCACTCCGCCAGACCCAAACCCACTCCGCAAGACCCAAACCCACTCGGCTAGACCCGAACCCACCCCGCCAGAGCTCGACCCACTCCGCCAGAACCGAACCCTCTCCGATAGACCCAAACCCACTCGGCTAGACCCAAACCCACTCCGCCAGACCCACACCCACTACACCAGACCCAAACCCACTCTGCCTGACCCAAACCCACTCCGCCAGACCCAAACCCACTCCGCCAGACCCAAACCCACTCCGCCAGACCCAAACCCACTCCGCTAGACCCAAACGTACTCCGCCAGACCCAAACCCACTCCGCCAGACCCAAACCCACTCCGCCAGACCCAAACCCACTGCGCCAGACCCAAACCCACTCCGCCAGACCCGAACCCACTCCGCCAGACCCGAACCCACTCCGCCAGACCCCAACCCACTCCGCCAGACCCCAACCCACTCCGCCAAACCCAACCCACTGCACCAGACCCGAACCCACTGCGCCAGACCCGAACTCACTCCGCCAGACCCGAACCCTCTCCGCCAGACCCGAACCCACTCCGCCTGACCCGAACCCACTGCGCCAGACCCGAACCCAATCCGCCAGACCCGAACCCAATCCGTCAAACCCGAATCCACTCCGCCAGACCCGAACCCACTCCGCCAGACCCGAACCCACTCCGCCAGACCAGAACCCACTCCTCTAGGCCCGAACCCACTCGGCTAGACCCAAACCCACTCGGCTAGACCCAACCCCACTGCGCCAGACCCAATCCCACTGCGCCAGACCCGAACCCACTCCGGCAGACCCGAACCCACTCCGCCAGACCCAAACTCACTCCGCCAGACTCAAACCCACTCCGCCAGACCCAAACCCACTCCGCCAGACCCCAAACCCACTCCGCCAGACCCAAACCCACTCCGCCAGACCCAAACCCACTCCGCCAGACCCAAACTCACTCCGCCAGACCCAAACCCACTCCGCCAGACCCAAACCCACTCCGCCAGACCCAAACGCACACCGCCAGACCCAAACGCACTCCGCAAGACCCAAACCCACTACGCCAGACCCCAAACACACTCCGCCAGACCCAAACCCACTCCGCAAGACCCAAACCCACTCCGCCAGACCCAAACCCACTCCGCCAGACCCAAACCCACCGCCAGACCCAAACCCACTCCGCCAGACCCAAACCCACTCCGCCAGACCCAAACCCACTCCGCCAGACCCAAACCCACTCCGCCAGACCCAAACCCACTCCGCCAGACCCAAACCCACTCCGCCAGACCCAAACCCACTCCGCCAGACCCAAACCCACTCCGCCAGACCCAAACCCACTCGGCTAGACCCGAACCCACCCCGCCAGACCTCGACCCACTCCGCCAGAACCGAAACCTCTCCGATAGACCCAAACCCACTCGGCTAGACCCAAACCCACTCCGCCAGACCCAAACCCACTCCACCAGACCCAAACCCACTCCGCCTGACTCAAACCCACTCCGCCAGACCCAAACCCACTCCGCCAGAACCAAACCCACTCCGCCAGAACCAAACCCACTCCGCCAGACCCAAACCCACTCCGCCAGACCCAAACCCACTCCGCCAGACCCAAACCCACTCCGCCAGACTCAAACCCACTCCGCCAGACCCAAACCCACTCCGCCTGACCCAAACCCACTCCGCTAGACCCAAACGCACTCCGCCAGAACCAAACCCACTCCGCCAGACCCAAACCCACTCCGCCAGACCCAAACCCACTGCGCCAGACCCAAACCCACTCCGCCAGACCCGAACCCACTCCGCCAGACCCGAACCCACTCCGCCAGACCCCAACCCACTCCGCCAGACCCCAACCCACTCCGCCAACCCGAACCCACTGCACCAGACCCGAACCCACTGCGCCAGACCCCAACCCACTCCGCCAGACCAGAACCCTCTCCGCCAGACCCGAACCCACTCCGCCTGACCCTAACCCACTGCGCCAGACCCGAACCCAATCCGCCAAACCCGAACCCAATCCGCCAAACCCGAATCCACTCCGCCAGACCCGAACCCACTCCGCCAGACCCGAACCCACTCCGCCAGACCAGAACCCACTCCTCTAGGCCCGAACCCACTCAGCTAGACCCAAACCCACTCGGCTGGACCCAAACCCACTGCGCCAGACCCGATCCCAGTGCGCCAGACCCGAACCCACTCCGCCAGACCCGAACCCACTCCGCCAGACCCGAACCCACTCCGCCAGACCCAAACCCACTCTGCCAGACCAGAACCCAATCCTCTAGACTCCAACCCACTCGGCTAGACCCAAACCCACTCGGCTGGACCCAAACCCACTCGGATAGACCCAAACCCACTCGGCTACACACAAACCCACTCGGCTAGACCCAAACCCACTCGGCTAGACCCAAACCCACTCGGCTAGACCCAAACCCACTCGGCTAGACCCAAACCCACTCGGCTACACCCAAACCCACTCGACTAGACCCAAACCCACTCGGCTAGACCCAAACCCACTCGGCTAGACACAACCCACTCGCCTATACCCGAAACCACTCGGCTACACCCAAACCCACTCGGCCAGACCCAAACCCACCCCGCCAGACCTGGACCCACTCCGCCAGAAACGAACCCTCCCCGATAGACCCAAAACCACTCGGCAAGACCCAAATCCACTCTAGCAGACCCAAACCCACTCCACCAGACCCAAACCCACTCCGCCTGACTCAAACCCACTCCGCCAGACCCAAACCCTCTCCGCCAGAACCAAACCCACTCCGCCAGACCCAAACCCACTCCGCCAGACCCAAACCCACTCCACCAGACCCAAACCCACTCCGCCAGACCCAAACCCACTCCGCCAGACTCAAACCCACTCCGCCAGACCCAAACCCACTCCGCCAGACCCAAACCCACTCCGCTAGACCCAAACGCACTCCGCCAGAACCAAACCCACTCCGCCAGACCCAAACCCACTCCGCCAAACCCAAACCCACTGCGCCAGACCCAAACCCACTCCGCCAGACCCGAACCCACTCCGCCAGACCCGAACCCACTCCGCCAGACCCCAACCCACTCCGCCAGACCCCAACCCACTCCGCCAACCCGAACCCACTGCACCAGACCCGAACCCACTGCGCCAGACCCGAACCCACTCCGCCAGACCAGAACCCTCTCCGCCAGACCCGAACCCACTCCGCCTGACCCTAACCCACTGCGCCAGACCCGAACCCAATCCGCCAAACCCGAACCCAATCCGCCAAACCCGAATCCACTCCGCCAGACCCGAACCCACTCCGCCAGACCCGAACCCACTCCGCCAGATCAGAACCCACTCCTCTAGGCCCGAACCCACTCGGCTAGACCCAAACCCACTCGGCTTTACCCAAACCCACTGCGCCAGACCCGATCCCACTGCGCCAGACCCGAACCCACTCCGGCAGACCCGAACCCACTCCGCCAGACCCGAACCCACTCCGACAGACCCAAACCCACTCCGCCAGACCCAAACCCACTCCGCCAGACCCAAACCCACTCCGCCAGACCCAAACCCACTCCGCCAGACCCAAACCCACTCCGCCAGACCCAAACCCACTCGGCTAGACCCGAACCCACCCCGCCAGACCTCGACCCACTCCGCCAGAACCGAAACCTCTCCGATAGACCCAAACCCACTCGGCTAGACCCAAACCCACTCCGCCAGACCCAAACCCACTCCACCAGACCCAAACCCACTCCGCCTGACTCAAACCCACTCCGCCAGACCCAAACCCACTCCGCCAGAACCAAACCCACTCCGCCAGACCCAAACCCACTCCGCCAGACCCAAACCCACTCCGCCAGACCCAAACCCACTCCGCCAGACCCAAACCCACTCCGCCAGACTCAAACCCACTCCGCCAGACCCAAACCCACTCCGCCTGACCCAAACCCACTCCGCTAGACCCAAACGCACTCCGCCAGAACCAAACCCACTCCGCCAGACCCAAACCCACTCCGCCAGACCCAAACCCACTGCGCCAGACCCAAACCCACTCCGCCAGACCCGAACCCACTCCGCCAGACCCGAACCCACTCCGCCAGAACCCAACCCACTCCGCCAGACCCCAACCCACTCCGCCAACCCGAACCCACTGCACCAGACCCGAACCCACTGCGCCAGACCCAAACCCACTCCGCCAGACCCCAAACCCACTCCGCCAGACCCAAACCCACTCCGCCAGACCCAAACCCACTCCGCCAGACCCAAACTCACTCCGCCAGACCCAAACCCACTCCGCCAGACCCAAACCCACTCCGCCAGACCCAAACCCACTCCGCCAGAACCAAACCTACTCGGCCAGACCCAAACCCACTCCGCCAGACCCAAACCCACTCCGCCAGACCCAAACCCACTCCGCCAGAACCAAACCCACTCCGCCAGACTCAAACCCACTCCGCCAGACCCAAACCCACTCCGCCAGACCCAAACTCACTCCGCCAGACCCAAACCCACTGGGCCAGACCCAAACCCACTCCGCCAGACCCAAACTCACTCCGTCAGACTCAAACCCACTCCGCCAGACCCAAATCCACTCCGCCAGACCCCAAACCCACTCCGCCAGACGCAAACCCACTCCGCAAGTCCCAAACCCACTCCGCCAGACCCAAACCCACTCCGCCAGACCCAAACCCACTCTGACAGACCCAAACCCACTCCGCCAGACATAAACCCACTCCGCCAGACCCAAACCCACTCCGCCAGACCCAAACCCACTCCGCCAGACCCAAACTCACTCCGCCAGACCCAAACCCACTCCGCCAGACCCAAACCCACTCCGCCAGACCCAAACGCACTCCGCTAGACCCAAACACACTCCGCAAGACCCAAACCCACTACGCCAAACCCCAAACCCACTCCGCCAGACCCAAACCCACTCCGCCAGACAGAAACCCACTCCGCCAGACCCAAACCCACTCCGCCAGACCCAAACCCACCGCCAGACCCAAACCCACTCCGCCAGACCCAAACCCACTCCGCCAGACCCAAACCCACTCCGCCAGACCCAAACCCACTCCGCCAGACCCAAACCCACTCCGCCAGACCCAAACCCACTCCGCCAGACCCCAACCCACTCCGCCAGACCCAAACCCACTCCGCCAGACCCAAACCCACTCCGCCAGAACCAAACTCACTCCGCCAGACCCAAACCCACTCCGCTAGGTCCAAACCCACTCCGCCAGACCCCAAACCCACTCCGCCAGACCCAAACCCACTCCGCAAGACCCAAACCCACTCCGCCAGACCCAAACCCACTCCGCCAGACCCAAACCCACTCCGCAAGACCCAAACCCACTCGGCTAGACCCGAACCCACCCCGCCAGAGCTCGACCCACTCCGCCAGAACCGAACCCTCTCCGATAGACCCAAACCCACTCGGCTAGACCCAAACCCACTCCGCCAGACCCACACCCACTACACCAGACCCAAACCCACTCCGCCAACCCGAACCCACTGCACCAGACCCGAACCCACTGCGCCAGACCCGAACCCACTCCGCCAGACCAGAACCCTCTCCGCCAGACCCGAACCCACTCCGCCTGACCCTAACCCACTGCGCCAGACCCGAACCCAATCCGCCAAACCCGAACCCAATCCGCCAAACCCGAATCCACTCCGCCAGACCCGAACCCACTCCGCCAGACCCGAACCCACTCCGCCAGACCAGAACCCACTCCTCTAGGCCCGAACCCACTCGGCTAGACCCAAACCCACTCGGCTTTACCCAAACCCACTGCGCCAGACCCGATCCCACTGCGCCAGACCCGAACCCACTCCGGCAGACCCGAACCCACTCCGCCAGACCCGAACCCACTCCGACAGACCCAAACCCACTCCGCCAGACCCAAACCCACTCCGCCAGACCCAAACCCACTCCGCCAGACCCAAACCCACTCCGCCAGACCCAAACCCACTCCGCCAGACCCAAACCCACTCGGCTAGACCCGAACCCACCCCGCCAGACCTCGACCCACTCCGCCAGAACCGAAACCTCTCCGATAGACCCAAACCCACTCGGCTAGACCCAAACCCACTCCGCCAGACCCAAACCCACTCCACCAGACCCAAACCCACTCCGCCTGACTCAAACCCACTCCGCCAGACCCAAACCCACTCCGCCAGAACCAAACCCACTCCGCCAGACCCAAACCCACTCCGCCAGACCCAAACCCACTCCGCCAGACCCAAACCCACTCCGCCAGACCCAAACCCACTCCGCCAGACTCAAACCCACTCCGCCAGACCCAAACCCACTCCGCCTGACCCAAACCCACTCCGCTAGACCCAAACGCACTCCGCCAGAACCAAACCCACTCCGCCAGACCCAAACCCACTCCGCCAGACCCAAACCCACTGCGCCAGACCCAAACCCACTCCGCCAGACCCGAACCCACTCCGCCAGACCCGAACCCACTCCGCCAGAACCCAACCCACTCCGCCAGACCCCAACCCACTCCGCCAACCCGAACCCACTGCACCAGACCCGAACCCACTGCGCCAGACCCAAACCCACTCCGCCAGACCCCAAACCCACTCCGCCAGACCCAAACCCACTCCGCCAGACCCAAACCCACTCCGCCAGACCCAAACTCACTCCGCCAGACCCAAACCCACTCCGCCAGACCCAAACCCACTCCGCCAGACCCAAACCCACTCCGCCAGAACCAAACCTACTCGGCCAGACCCAAACCCACTCCGCCAGACCCAAACCCACTCCGCCAGACCCAAACCCACTCCGCCAGAACCAAACCCACTCCGCCAGACTCAAACCCACTCCGCCAGACCCAAACCCACTCCGCCAGACCCAAACTCACTCCGCCAGACCCAAACCCACTGGGCCAGACCCAAACCCACTCCGCCAGACCCAAACTCACTCCGTCAGACTCAAACCCACTCCGCCAGACCCAAATCCACTCCGCCAGACCCCAAACCCACTCCGCCAGACGCAAACCCACTCCGCAAGTCCCAAACCCACTCCGCCAGACCCAAACCCACTCCGCCAGACCCAAACCCACTCTGACAGACCCAAACCCACTCCGCCAGACATAAACCCACTCCGCCAGACCCAAACCCACTCCGCCAGACCCAAACCCACTCCGCCAGACCCAAACTCACTCCGCCAGACCCAAACCCACTCCGCCAGACCCAAACCCACTCCGCCAGACCCAAACGCACTCCGCTAGACCCAAACACACTCCGCAAGACCCAAACCCACTACGCCAAACCCCAAACCCACTCCGCCAGACCCAAACCCACTCCGCCAGACAGAAACCCACTCCGCCAGACCCAAACCCACTCCGCCAGACCCAAACCCACCGCCAGACCCAAACCCACTCCGCCAGACCCAAACCCACTCCGCCAGACCCAAACCCACTCCGCCAGACCCAAACCCACTCCGCCAGACCCAAACCCACTCCGCCAGACCCAAACCCACTCCGCCAGACCCCAACCCACTCCGCCAGACCCAAACCCACTCCGCCAGACCCAAACCCACTCCGCCAGAACCAAACTCACTCCGCCAGACCCAAACCCACTCCGCTAGGTCCAAACCCACTCCGCCAGACCCCAAACCCACTCCGCCAGACCCAAACCCACTCCGCAAGACCCAAACCCACTCCGCCAGACCCAAACCCACTCCGCCAGACCCAAACCCACTCCGCAAGACCCAAACCCACTCGGCTAGACCCGAACCCACCCCGCCAGAGCTCGACCCACTCCGCCAGAACCGAACCCTCTCCGATAGACCCAAACCCACTCGGCTAGACCCAAACCCACTCCGCCAGACCCACACCCACTACACCAGACCCAAACCCACTCTGCCTGACCCAAACCCACTCCGCCAGACCCAAACCCACTCCGCCAGACCCAAACCCACTCCGCCAGACCCAAACCCACTCCGCTAGACCCAAACGTACTCCGCCAGACCCAAACCCACTCCGCCAGACCCAAACCCACTCCGCCAGACCCAAACCCACTGCGCCAGACCCAAACCCACTCCGCCAGACCCGAACCCACTCCGCCAGACCCGAACCCACTCCGCCAGACCCCAACCCACTCCGCCAGACCCCAACCCACTCCGCCAAACCCAACCCACTGCACCAGACCCGAACCCACTGCGCCAGACCCGAACTCACTCCGCCAGACCCGAACCCTCTCCGCCAGACCCGAACCCACTCCGCCTGACCCGAACCCACTGCGCCAGACCCGAACCCAATCCGCCAGACCCGAACCCAATCCGTCAAACCCGAATCCACTCCGCCAGACCCGAACCCACTCCGCCAGACCCGAACCCACTCCGCCAGACCAGAACCCACTCCTCTAGGCCCGAACCCACTCGGCTAGACCCAAACCCACTCGGCTAGACCCAACCCCACTGCGCCAGACCCAATCCCACTGCGCCAGACCCGAACCCACTCCGGCAGACCCGAACCCACTCCGCCAGACCCAAACTCACTCCGCCAGACTCAAACCCACTCCGCCAGACCCAAACCCACTCCGCCAGACCCCAAACCCACTCCGCCAGACCCAAACCCACTCCGCCAGACCCAAACCCACTCCGCCAGACCCAAACTCACTCCGCCAGACCCAAACCCACTCCGCCAGACCCAAACCCACTCCGCCAGACCCAAACGCACACCGCCAGACCCAAACGCACTCCGCAAGACCCAAACCCACTACGCCAGACCCCAAACACACTCCGCCAGACCCAAACCCACTCCGCAAGACCCAAACCCACTCCGCCAGACCCAAACCCACTCCGCCAGACCCAAACCCACCGCCAGACCCAAACCCACTCCGCCAGATCCAAACCCACTCCGCCAGACCCAAACCCACTCCGCCAGACCCAAACCCACTCCGCCAGACCCAAACCCACTCCGCCAGACCCAAACCCACTCCGCCAGACCCAAACCCACTCCGCCAGACCCAAACCCACTCCGCCAGACCCAAACCCACTCGGCTAGACCCGAACCCACCCCGCCAGACCTCGACCCACTCCGCCAGAACCGAAACCTCTCCGATAGACCCAAACCCACTCGGCTAGACCCAAACCCACTCCGCCAGACCCAAACCCACTCCACCAGACCCAAACCCACTCCGCCTGACTCAAACCCACTCCGCCAGACCCAAACCCACTCCGCCAGAACCAAACCCACTCCGCCAGACCCAAACCCACTCCGCCAGACCCAAACCCACTCCGCCAGACCCAAACCCACTCCGCCAGACCCAAACCCACTCCGCCAGACTCAAACCCACTCCGCCAGACCCAAACCCACTCCGCCTGACCCAAACCCACTCCGCTAGACCCAAACGCACTCCGCCAGAACCAAACCCACTCCGCTAGACCCAAACCCACTCCGCCAGACCCAAACCCACTGCGCCAGACCCAAACCCACTCCGCCAGACCCGAACCCACTCCGCCAGACCCGAACCCACTCCGCCAGACCCCAACCCACTCCGCCAGACCCCAACCCACTCCGCCAACCCGAACCCACTGCACCAGACCCGAACCCACTGCGCCAGACCCGAACCCACTCCACCAGACCAGAACCCTCTCCGCCAGACCCGAACCCACTCCGCCTGACCCTAACCCACTGCGCCAGACCCGAACCCAATCCGCCAAACCCGAACCCAATCCGCCAAACCCGAATCCACTCCGCCAGACCCGAACCCACTCCGCCAGACCCGAACCCACTCCGCCAGACCAGAACCCACTCCTCTAGGCCCGATCCCACTCGGCTAGACCCAAACCCACTCGGCTGGACCCAAACCCACTGCGCCAGACCCGATCCCACTGCGCCAGACCCGAACCCACTCCGGCAGACCCGAACCCACTCCGCCAGACCCGAACCCACTCCGCCAGACCCAAACCCACTCTGCCAGACCAGAACCCAATCCTCTAGACTCCAACCCACTCGGCTAGACCCAAACCCACTCGGCTGGACCCAAACCCACTCGGATAGACCCAAACCCACTCCGCCAGACCCAAACGCACTCCGCTAGACCCAAACCCACTCCGCCAGACCTCGACCCACTCCGCCAGAACCGAAACCTCTCCGATAGACCCAAACCCACTCGGCTACACACAAACCCACTCGGCTAGACCCAAACCCATTCGGCTAGACCCAAACCCACTCGGCTAGACCCAAACCCACTCGGCTAGACCCAAACCCACTCGGCTACACCCAAACCCACTCGACTAGACCCAAACCCACTCGGCTAGACCCAAACCCACTCGGCTAGACACAACCCACTCGGCTATACCCGAAACCACTCGGCTACACCCAAACCCACTCGGCCAGACCCGAACCCACCCCGCCAGACCTGGACCCACTCCGCCAGAAACGAACCCTCCCCGATAGACCCAAAACCACTCGGCAAGACCCAAACCCACTCTGCCAGACCCAAACCCACTCCACCAGACCCAAACCCACTCCGCCTGACTCAAACCCACTCCGCCAGACCCAAACCCTCTCCGCCAGACCCAAACCCACTCCGCCAGACCCAAACCCACTCCGCCAGACCCAAACCCACTCCGCCAGACCCAAACCCACTCCGCCAGACTCAAACCCACTCCGCCAGACCCAAACCCACTCCGCCAGACCCAAACCCACTCCGCCAGACCCAAACGCACTCCGCCAGAACCAAACCCACTCCGCCAGACCCAAACCCACTCCGCCAGACCCAAACCCACTGCGCCAGACCCAAACCCACTCCGCCAGACCCGAACCCACTCCGCCAGACCCGAACCCACTCCGCCAGACCCCAACCCACTCCGCCAGACCCCAACCCACTCCGCCAACCCGAACCCACTGCACCAGACCCGAACCCAATGCGCCAGACCCGAACCCACTCCGCCAGACCAGAACCCTCTCCGCCAGACCCGAACCCACTCCGCCAGACCCAAACCCACTCGGCTAGACCCGAACCCACCCCGCCAGACCTCGACCCACTCCGCCAGAACCGAAACCTCTCCGATAGACCCAAACCCACTCGGCTAGACCCAAACCCACTCCGCCAGACCCAAACCCACTCCACCAGACCCAAACCCACTCCGCCTGACTCAAACCCACTCCGCCAGACCCAAACCCACTCCGCCAGAACCAAACCCACACCGCCAGACCCAAACCCACTCCGCCAGACCCAAACCCACTCCGCCAGACCCAAACCCACTCCGCCAGACCCAAACCCACTCCGCCAGACTCAAACCCACTCCGCCAGACCCAAACCCACTCCGCCTGACCCAAACCCACTCCGCTAGACCCAAACGCACTCCGCCAGAACCAAACCCACTCCGCCAGACCCAAACCCACTCCGCCAGACCCAAACCCACTGCGCCAGACCCAAACCCACTCCGCCAGACCCGAACCCACTCCGCCAGACCCGAACCCACTCCGCCAGAACCCAACCCACTCCGCCAGACCCCAACCCACTCCGCCAACCCGAACCCACTGCACCAGACCCGAACCCACTGCGCCAGACCCGAACCCACTCCGCCAGACCAGAACCCTCTCCGCCAGACCCGAACCCACTCCGCCTGACCCTAACCCACTGCGCCAGACCCGAACCCAATCCGCCAAACCCGAACCCAATCCGCCAAACCCGAATCCACTCCGCCAGACCCGAACCCACTCCGCCAGACCCGAACCCACTCCGCCAGACCAGAACCCACTCCTCTAGGCCCGAACCCACTCGGCTAGACCCAAACCCACTCGGCTGGACCCAAACCCACTGCGCCAGACCCGATCCCACTGCGCCAGACCCGAACCCACTCCGGCAGACCCGAACCCACTCCGCCAGACCCGAACCCACTCCGCCAGACCCAAACCCTCTCTGCCAGACCAGAACCCAATCCTCTAGACTCCAACCCACTCGGCTAGACCCAAACCCACTCGGCTGGACCCAAACCCACTCGGATAGACCCAAACCCACTCGGCTACACACAAACCCACTCGGCTAGACCCAAACCCACTCGGCTAGACCCAAACCCACTCGGCTAGACCCAAACCCACTCGGCTAGACCCAAACCCACTCGGCTACACCCAAACCCACTCGACTAGACCCAAACCCACTCGGCTAGACCCAAACCCACTCGGCTAGACACAACCCACTCGGCTATACCCGAAACCACTCGGCTACACCCAAACCCACTCGGCCAGACCCGAACCCACCCCGCCAGACCTGGACCCACTCCGCCAGAAACGAACCCTCCCCGATAGACCCAAAACCACTCGGCTAGACCCAAACCCACTCTGCCAGACCCAAACCCACTCCACCAGACCCAAACCCACTCCGCCTGACTCAAACCCACTCCGCCAGACCCAAACCCTCTCCGCCAGAACCAAACCCACTCCGCCAGACCCAAACCCACTCCGCCAGACCCAAACCCACTCCGCCAGACCCAAACCCACTCCGCCAGACCCAAACCCACTCCGCCAGACTCAAACCCACTCCGCCAGACCCAAACCCACTCCGCCAGACCCAAACCCACTCCGCTAGACCCAAACGCAATCCGCCAGAACCAAACCCACTCCGCCAGACCCAAACACACTCCGCCAGACCCAAACCCACTGCGCCAGACCCAAACCCACTCCGCCAGACCCGAACCCACTCCGCCAGACCCGAACCCACTCCGCCAGACCCCAACCCACTCCGCCAGACCCCAACCCACTCCGCCAACCCGAACCCACTGCACCAGACCCGAACCCTCTGCGCCATACCCGAACCCACTCCGCCAGAACAGAACCCTCTCCGCCAGACCCGAACCCACTCCGCCTGACCCTAACCCACTGCGCCAGACCCGAACCCAATCCGCCAAACCCGAACCCACTCCGCCAAACCCGAATCCACTCCGCCAGACCCGAACCCACTCCGCCAGACCCGAACCCACTCCGCCAGACCAGAACCCACTCCTCTAGACCCAAACCCACTCCGCCAGACCCAAACCCACTCCGCAAGACCCAAACCCACTCGGCTAGACCCGAACCCACCCCGCCAGAGCTCGACCCACTCCGCCAGAACCGAACCCTCTCCGATAGACCCAAACCCACTCGGCTAGACCCAAACCCACTCCGCCAGACCCACACCCACTACACCAGACCCAAACCCACTCTGCCTGACCCAAACCCACTCCGCCAGACCCAAACCCACCGCCAGACCCAAACCCACTACGCCAGACCCAAACCCACTCCGCCAGACCCAAACCCACTCCGCCAGACCCAAACCCACTCCGCCAGATCCAAACCCACTCCGCCAGACCCAAACCCACTCCGCCAGACCCAAACCCACTCGGCTAGACCCGAACCCACCCCGCCAGACCTCGACCCACTCCGCCAGAACCGAAACCTCTCCGATAGACCCAAACCCACTCGGCTAGACCCAAACCCACTCCGCCAGACCCAAACCCACTCCACCAGACCCAAACCCACTCCGCCTGACTCAAACCCACTCCGCCAGACCCAAACCCACTCCGCCAGAACCAAACCCACTCCGCCAGACCCAAACCCACTCCGCCAGACCCAAACCCACTCCGCCAGACCCAAACCCACTCCGCCAGACCCAAACCCACTCCGCCAGACTCAAACCCACTCCGCCAGACCCAAACCCACTCCGCCTGACCCAAACCCACTCCGCTAGACCCAAACGCACTCCGCCAGAACCAAACCCACTCCGCCAGACCCGAACCCAATCCGCCAAACCCGAACCCAATCCGCCAAACCCGAATCCACTCCGCCAGACCCGAACACACTCCGCCAGACCCGAACCCACTCCGCCAGACCAGAACCCACTCCTCTAGGCCCGAACCCACTCGGCTAGACCCAAACCCACTCGGCTGGACCCAAACCCACTGCGCCAGACCCGATCCCACTGCGCCAGACCCGAACCCACTCCGGCAGACCCGAACCCACTCCGCCAGACCCGAACCCACTCCGCCAGACCCAAACCCACTCTGCCAGACCAGAACCCAATCCTCTAGACTCCAACCCACTCGGCTAGACCCAAACCCACTCGGCTGGACCCAAACCCACTCGGATAGACCCAAACCCACTCGGCTACACACAAACCCACTCGGCTAGACCCAAACCCACTCGGCTAGACCCAAACCCACTCGGCTAGACCCAAACCCACTCGGCTAGACCCAAACCCACTCGGCTACACCCAAACCCACTCGACTAGACCCAAACCCACTCGGCTAGACCCAAACCCACTCGGCTAGACACAACCCACTCGGCTATACCCGAAACCACTCGGCTACACCCAAACCCACTCGGCCAGACCCGAACCCACCCCGCCAGACCTGGACCCACTCCGCCAGAAACGAACCCTCCCCGATAGACCCAAAACCACTCGGCAAGACCCAAACCCACTCTGCCAGACCCAAACCCACTCCACCAGACCCAAACCCACTCCGCCTGACTCAAACCCACTCCGCCAGACCCAAACCCTCTCCGCCAGAACCAAACCCACTCCGCCAGACCCAAACCCACTCCGCCAGACCCAAACCCACTCCGCCAGACCCAAACCCACTCCGCCAGACCCAAACCCACTCCGCCAGACTCAAACCCACTCCGCCAGACCCAAACCCACTCCGCCAGACCCAAACCCACTCCGCTAGACCCAAACGCACTCCGCCAGAACCAAACCCACTCCGCCAGACCCAAACCCACTCCGCCAGACCCAAACCCACTGCGCCAGACCCAAACCCACTCCGCCAGACCCGAACCCACTCCGCCAGACCCGAACCCACTCCGCCAGACCCCAACCCACTCCGCCAGACCCCAACCCACTCCGCCAACCCGAACCCACTGCACCAGACCCGAACCCACTGCGCCAGACCCGAAGCCACTCCGCCAGACCAGAACCCTCTCCGCCAGACCCGAACCCACTCCGCCTGACCCTAACCCACTGCGCCAGACCCGAACCCAATCCGCCAAACCCGAACCCAATCCGCCAAACCCGAATCCACTCCGCCAGACCCGAACCCACTCCGCCAGACCCGAACCCACTCCGCCAGACCAGAACCCACTCCTCTAGGCCCGAACCCACTCGGCTAGACCCAAACCCACTCGGCTGGACCCAAACCCACTGCGCCAGACCCGATCCCACTGCGCCAGACCCGAACCCACTCCGGCAGACCCGCACCCACTCCGCCAGACCCGAACCCACTCCGACAGACCCAAACCCACTCCGCCAGACCCAAACCCACTCCGCCAGACCCAAACCCACTCCGCCAGACCCAAACCCACTCCGCCAGACCCAAACCCACTCCGCCAGACCCAAACCCACTCGGCTAGACCCGAACCCACCCCGCCAGACCTCGACCCACTCCGCCAGAACCGAAACCTCTCCGATAGACCCAAACCCACTCGGCTAGACCCAAACCCACTCCGCCAGACCCAAACCCACTCCACCAGACCCAAACCCACTCCGCGTGACTCAAACCCACTCCGCCAGACCCAAACCCACTCCGCCAGAACCAAACCCACTCCGCCAGACCCAAACCCACTCCGCCAGACCCAAACCCACTCCGCCAGACCCAAACCCACTCCGCCAGACCCAAACCCACTCCGCCAGACTCAAACCCACTCCGCCAGACCCAAACCCACTCCGCCTGACCCAAACCCACTCCGCTAGACCCAAACGCACTCCGCCAGAACCAAACCCACTCCGCCAGACCCAAACCCACTCCGCCAGACCCAAACCCACTGCGCCAGACCCAAACCCACTCCGCCAGACCCGAACCCACTCCGCCAGACCCGAACCCACTCCGCTAGACCCCAACCCACTCCGCCAGACCCCAACCCACTCCGCCAACCCGAACCCACTGCACCAGACCCGAACCCACTGCGCCAGACCCGAACCCACTCCGCCAGACCAGAACCCTCTCCGCCAGACCCGAACCCACTCCGCCTGACCCTAACCCACTGCGCCAGACCCGAACCCAATCCGCCAAACCCGAACCCAATCCGCCAAACCCGAATCCACTCCGCCAGACCCGAACCCACTCCGCCAGACCCGAACCCACTCCGCCAGACCAGAACCCACTCCTCTAGGCCCAAACCCACTCGGCTAGACCCAAACCCACTCGGCTGGACCCAAACCCACTGCGCCAGACCCGATCCCACTGCGCCAGACCCGAACCCACTCCGGCAGACCCGAACCCACTCCGCCAGACCCGAACCCACTCCGACAGACCCAAACCCACTCCGCCAGACCCAAACCCACTCCGCCAGACCCAAACCCACTCCGCCAGACCCAAACCCACTCCGCCAGACCCAAACCCACTCCGCCAGACCCAAACCCACTCGGCTAGACCCGAACCCACCCCGCCAGACCTCGACCCACTCCGCCAGAACCGAAACCTCTCCGATAGACCCAAACCCACTCGGCTAGACCCAAACCCACTCCGCCAGACCCAAACCCACTCCACCAGACCCAAACCCACTCCGCCTGACTCAAACCCACTCCGCCAGACCCAAACCCACTCCGCCAGAACCAAACCCACTCCGCCAGACCCAAACCCACTCCGCCAGACCCAAACCCACTCCGCCAGACCCAAACCCACTCCGCCAGACCCAAACCCACTCCGCCAGACTCAAACCCACTCCGCCAGACCCAAACCCACTCCGCCTGACCCAAACCCACTCCGCTAGACCCAAACACACTCCGCCAGAACCAAACCCACTCCGCCAGACCCAAACCCACTCCGCCTGACTCAAACCCACTCCGCCAGACCCAAACCCACTCCGCCAGAACCAAACCCACTCCGCCAGAACCAAACCCACTCCGCCAGACCCAAACCCACTCCGCCAGACCCAAACCCACTCCGCCAGACCCAAACCCACTCCGCCAGACTCAAACCCACTCCGCCAGACCCAAACCCACTCCGCCTGACCCAAACCCACTCCGCTAGACCCAAACGCACTCCGCCAGAACCAAACCCACTCCGCCAGACCCGAACCCAATCCGCCAAACCCGAACCCAATCCGCCAAACCCGAATCCACTCCGCCAGACCCGAACCCACTCCGCCAGACCCGAACCCACTCCGCCAGACCAGAACCCACTCCTCTAGGCCCGAACCCACTCGGCTAGACCCAAACCCACTCGGCTGGACCCAAACCCACTGCGCCAGACCCGATCCCACTGCGCCAGACCCGAACCCACTCCGGCAGACCCGAACCCACTCCGCCAGACCCGAACCCACTCCGCCAGACCCAAACCCACTCCGCCAGACCCAAACCCACTCCGCCAGACCCAAACCCACTGCGCCAGACCCAAACCCACTCCGCCAGACCCGAACCCACTCCGCCAGACCCGAACCCACTCCGCCAGAACCCAACCCACTCCGCCAGACCCCAACCCACTCCGCCAACCCGAACCCACTGCACCAGACCCGAACCCACTGCGCCAGACCCGAACCCACTCCGCCAGAATAGAACCCTCTCCGCCAGACCCGAACCCACTCCGCCTGACCCTAACCCACTGCGCCAGACCCGAACCCAATCCGCCAAACCCGAACCCAATCCGCCAAACCCGAATCCACTCCGCCAGACCCGAACCCACTCCGCCAGACCCGAACCCACTCCGCCAGACCAGAACCCACTCCTCTAGGCCCGAACCCACTCGGCTAGACCCAAACCCACTCGGCTGGACCCAAACCCACTGCGCCAGACCCGATCCCACTGCGCCAGACCCGAACCCACTCCGGCAGACCCGAACCCACTCCGCCAGACCCGAACCCACTCCGCCAGACCCAAACCCTCTCTGCCAGACCAGAACCCAATCCTCTAGACTCCAACCCACTCGGCTAGACCCAAACCCACTCGGCTAGACCCAAACCCACTCGGCTACACCCAAACCCACTCGACTAGACCCAAACCCACTCGGCTAGACCCAAACCCACTCGGCCAGACCCGAACCCACCCCGCCAGACCTGGACCCACTCCGCCAGAAACGAACCCTCCCCGATAGACCCAAAACCACTCGGCTAGACCCAAACCCACTCTGCCAGACCCAAACCCACTCCACCAGACCCAAACCCACTCCGCCTGACTCAAACCCACTCCGCCAGACCCAAACCCTCTCCGCCAGAACCAAACCCACTCCGCCAGACCCAAACCCACTCCGCCAGACCCAAACCCACTCCGCCAGACCCAAACCCACTCCGCCAGACCCAAACCCACTCCGCCAGACTCAAACCCACTCCGCCAGACCCAAACCCACTCCGCCAGACCCAAACCCACTCCGCTAGACCCAAACGCAATCCGCCAGAACCAAACCCACTCCGCCAGACCCAAACCCACTCCGCCAGACCCAAACCCACTGCGCCAGACCCAAACCCACTCCGCCAGACCCGAACCCACTCCGCCAGACCCGAACCCACTCCGCCAGACCCCAACCCACTCCGCCAGACCCCAACCCACTCCGCCAACCCGAACCCACTGCACCAGACCCGAACCCACTGCGCCATACCCGAACCCACTCCGCCAGAACAGAACCCTCTCCGCCAGACCCGAACCCACTCCGCCTGACCCTAACCCACTGCGCCAGACCCGAACCCAATCCGCCAAACCCGAACCCACTCCGCCAAACCCGAATCCACTCCGCCAGACCCGAACCCACTCCGCCAGACCCGAACCCACTCCGCCAGACCAGAACCCACTCCTCTAGACCCAAACCCACTCCGCCAGACCCAAACCCACTCCGCAAGACCCAAACCCACTCGGCTAGACCCGAACCCACCCCGCCAGAGCTCGACCCACTCCGCCAGAACCGAACCCTCTCCGATAGACCCAAACCCACTCGGCTAGACCCAAACCCACTCCGCCAGACCCACACCCACTACACCAGACCCAAACCCACTCTGCCTGACCCAAACCCACTCCGCCAGACCCAAACCCACCGCCAGACCCAAACCCACTCCGCCAGACCCAAACCCACTCCGCCAGACCCAAACCCACTCCGCCAGACCCAAACCCACTCCGCCAGATCCAAACCCACTCCGCCAGACCCAAACCCACTCCGCCAGACCCAAACCCACTCGGCTAGACCCGAACCCACCCCGCCAGACCTCGACCCACTCCGCCAGAACCGAAACCTCTCCGATAGACCCAAACCCACTCGGCTAGACCCAAACCCACTCCGCCAGACCCAAACCCACTCCACCAGACCCAAACCCACTCCGCCTGACTCAAACCCACTCCGCCAGACCCAAACCCACTCCGCCAGAACCAAACCCACTCCGCCAGAACCAAACCCACTCCGCCAGACCCAAACCCACTCCGCCAGACCCAAACCCACTCCGCCAGACCCAAACCCACTCCGCCAGACTCAAACCCACTCCGCCAGACCCAAACCCACTCCGCCTGACCCAAACCCACTCCGCTAGACCCAAACGCACTCCGCCAGAACCAAACCCACTCCGCCAGACCCGAACCCAATCCGCCAAACCCGAACCCAATCCGCCAAACCCGAATCCACTCCGCCAGACCCGAACCCACTCCGCCAGACCCGAACCCACTCCGCCAGACCAGAACCCACTCCTCTAGGCCCGAACCCACTCGGCTAGACCCAAACCCACTCGGCTGGACCCAAACCCACTGCGCCAGACCCGATCCCACTGCGCCAGACCCGAACCCACTCCGGCAGACCCGAACCCACTCCGCCAGACCCGAACCCACTCCGCCAGACCCAAACCCACTCCGCCAGACCCAAACCCACTCCGCCAGACCCAAACCCACTGCGCCAGACCCAAACCCACTCCGCCAGACCCGAACCCACTCCGCCAGACCCGAACCCACTCCGCCAGAACCCAACCCACTCCGCCAGACCCCAACCCACTCCGCCAACCCGAACCCACTGCACCAGGCCCGAACCCACTGCGCCAGACCCGAACCCACTCCGCCAGAATAGAACCCTCTCCGCCAGACCCGAACCCACTCCGCCTGACCCTAACCCACTGCGCCAGACCCGAACCCAATCCGCCAAACCCGAACCCAATCCGCCAAACCCGAATCCACTCCGCCAGACCCGAACCCACTCCGCCAGACCCGAACCCACTCCGCCAGACCAGAACCCACTCCTCTAGGCCCGAACCCACTCGGCTAGACCCAAACCCACTCGGCTGGACCCAAACCCACTGCGCCAGACCCGATCCCACTGCGCCAGACCCGAACCCACTCCGGCAGACCCGAACCCACTCCGCCAGACCCGAACCCACTCCGCCAGACCCAAACCCTCTCTGCCAGACCAGAACCCAATCCTCTAGACTCCAACCCACTCGGCTAGACCCAAACCCACTCGGCTAGACCCAAACCCACTCGGCTACACCCAAACCCACTCGACTAGACCCAAACCCACTCGGCTAGACCCAAACCCACTCGGCCAGACCCGAACCCACCCCGCCAGACCTGGACCCACTCCGCCAGAAACGAACCCTCCCCGATAGACCCAAAACCACTCGGCTAGACCCAAACCCACTCTGCCAGACCCAAACCCACTCCACCAGACCCAAACCCACTCCGCCTGACTCAAACCCACTCCGCCAGACCCAAACCCTCTCCGCCAGAACCAAACCCACTCCGCCAGACCCAAACCCACTCCGCCAGACCCAAACCCACTCCGCCAGACCCAAACCCACTCCGCCAGACCCAAACCCACTCCGCCAGACTCAAACCCACTCCGCCAGACCCAAACCCACTCCGCCAGACCCAAACCCACTCCGCTAGACCCAAACGCAATCCGCCAGAACCAAACCCACTCCGCCAGACCCAAACCCACTCCGCCAGACCCAAACCCACTGCGCCAGACCCAAACCCACTCCGCCAGACCCGAACCCACTCCGCCAGACCCGAACCCACTCCGCCAGACCCCAACCCACTCCGCCAGACCCCAACCCACTCCGCCAACCCGAACCCACTGCACCAGACCCGAACCCACTGCGCCATACCCGAACCCACTCCGCCAGAACAGAACCCTCTCCGCCAGACCCGAACCCACTCCGCCTGACCCTAACCCACTGCGCCAGACCCGAACCCAATCCGCCAAACCCGAACCCACTCCGCCAAACCCGAATCCACTCCGCCAGACCCGAACCCACTCCGCCAGACCCGAACCCACTCCGCCAGACCAGAACCCACTCCTCTAGACCCAAACCCACTCCGCCAGACCCAAACCCACTCCGCAAGACCCAAACCCACTCGGCTAGACCCGAACCCACCCCGCCAGAGCTCGACCCACTCCGCCAGAACCGAACCCTCTCCGATAGACCCAAACCCACTCGGCTAGACCCAAACCCACTCCGCCAGACCCACACCCACTACACCAGACCCAAACCCACTCTGCCTGACCCAAACCCACTCCGCCAGACCCAAACCCACCGCCAGACCCAAACCCACTCCGCCAGACCCAAACCCACTCCGCCAGACCCAAACCCACTCCGCCAGACCCAAACCCACTCCGCCAGATCCAAACCCACTCCGCCAGACCCAAACCCACTCCGCCAGACCCAAACCCACTCGGCTAGACCCGAACCCACCCCGCCAGACCTCGACCCACTCCGCCAGAACCGAAACCTCTCCGATAGACCCAAACCCACTCGGCTAGACCCAAACCCACTCCGCCAGACCCAAACCCACTCCACCAGACCCAAACCCACTCCGCCTGACTCAAACCCACTCCGCCAGACCCAAACCCACTCCGCCAGAACCAAACCCACTCCGCCAGAACCAAACCCACTCCGCCAGACCCAAACCCACTCCGCCAGACCCAAACCCACTCCGCCAGACCCGAACCCAATCCGCCAAACCCGAACCCAATCCGCCAAACCTGAATCCACTCCGCCAGACCCGAACCCACTCCGCCAGACCCGAACCCACTCCGCCAGACCAGAACCCACTCCTCTAGGCCCGAACCCACTCGGCTAGACCCAAACCCACTCGGCTGGACCCAAACCCACTGCGCCAGACCCGATCCCACTGCGCCAGACCCGAACCCACTCCGGCAGACCCGAACCCACTCCGCCAGACCCGAACCCACTCTGCCAGACCCAAACCCACTCTGCCAGACCAGAACCCAATCCTCTAGACTCCAACCCACTCGGCTAGACCCAAACCCACTCGGCTGGACCCAAACCCACTCGGATAGACCCAAACCCACTCGGCTACACACAAACCCACTCGGCTAGACCCAAACCCACTCGGCTAGACCCAAACCCACTCGGCTAGACCCAAACCCACTCGGCTAGACCCAAACCCACTCGGCTACACCCAAACCCACTCGACTAGACCCAAACCCACTCGGCTAGACCCAAACCCACTCGGCTAGACACAACCCACTCGGCTATACCCGAAACCACTCGGCTACACCCAAACCCACTCGGCCAGACCCGAACCCACCCCGCCAGACCTGGACACACTCCGCCAGAAACGAACCCTCCCCGATAGACCCAAAACCACTCGGCAAGACCCAAACCCACTCCGCCAGACCCAAACCCACTCCACCAGACCCAAACCCACTCCGCCTGACTCAAACCCACTCCGCCAGACCCAAACCCTCTCCGCCAGAACCAAACCCACTCCGCCAGACCCAAACCCACTCCGCCAGACCCAAACCCACTCCGCCAGACCCAAACCCACTCCGCCAGACCCAAACCCACTCCGCCAGACTCAAACCCACTCCGCCAGACCCAAACCCACTCCGCCAGACCCAAACCCACTCCGCTAGACCCAAACGCACTCCGCCAGAACCAAACCCACTCCGCCAGACCCAAACCCACTCCGCCAGACCCAAACCCACTGCGCCAGACCCAAACCCACTCCGCCAGACCCGAACCCACTCCGCCAGACCCGAACCCACTCCGCCAGACCCCAACCCACTCCGCCAGACCCCAACCCACTCCGCCAACCCGAACCCACTGCACCAGACCCGAACCCACTGCGCCAGACCCGAAGCCACTCCGCCAGACCAGAACCCTCTCCGCCAGACCCGAACCCACTCCGCCTGACCCTAACCCACTGCGCCAGACCCGAACCCAATCCGCCAAACCCGAACCCAATCCGCCAAACCCGAATCCACTCCGCCAGACCCGAACCCACTCCGCCAGACCCGAACCCACTCCGCCAGACCAGAACCCACTCCTCTAGGCCCGAACCCACTCGGCTAGACCCAAACCCACTCGGCTGGACCCAAACCCACTGCGCCAGACCCGATCCCACTGCGCCAGACCCGAACCCACTCCGGCAGACCCGAACCCACTCCGCCAGACCCGAACCCACTCCGCCAGACCCAAACCCACTCCGCCAGACCCAAACCCACTCCGCCAGACCCAAACCCACTCGGCTAGACCCGAACCCACCCCGCCAGACCTCGACCCACTCCGCCAGAACCGAAACCTCTCCGATAGACCCAAACCCACTCGGCTAGACCCAAACCCACTCCGCCAGACCCAAACCCACTCCACCAGACCCAAACCCACTCCGCGTGACTCAAACCCACTCCGCCAGACCCAAACCCACTCCGCCAGAACCAAACCCACTCCGCCAGACCCAAACCCACTCCGCCAGACCCAAACCCACTCCGCCAGACCCAAACCCACTCCGCCAGACCCAAACCCACTCCGCCAGACTCAAACCCACTCCGCCAGACCCAAACCCACTCCGCCTGACCCAAACCCACTCCGCTAGACCCAAACGCACTCCGCCAGAACCAAACCCACTCCGCCAGACCCAAACCCACTCCGCCAGACCCAAACCCACTGCGCCAGACCCAAACCCACTCCGCCAGACCCGAACCCACTCCGCCAGACCCGAACCCACTCCGCCAGACCCCAACCCACTCCGCCAGACCCCAACCCACTCCGCCAACCCGAACCCACTGCACCAGACCCGAACCCACTGCGCCAGACCCGAACCCACTCCGCCAGACCAGAACCCTCTCCGCCAGACCCGAACCCACTCCGCCTGACCCTAACCCACTGCGCCAGACCCGAACCCAATCCGCCAAACCCGAACCCAATCCGCCAAACCCGAATCCACTCCGCCAGACCCGAACCCACTCCGCCAGACCCGAACCCACTCCGCCAGACCAGAACCCACTCCTCTAGGCCCAAACCCACTCGGCTAGACCCAAACCCACTCGGCTGGACCCAAACCCACTGCGCCAGACCCGATCCCACTACGCCAGACCAGAACCCACTCCGGCAGACCCGAACCCACTCCGCCAGACCCGAACCCACTCCGACAGACCCAAACCCACTCCGCCAGACCCAAACCCACTCCGCCAGACCCAAACCCACTCCGCCAGACCCAAACCCACTCCGCCAGACCCAAACCCACTCCGCCAGACCCAAACCCACTCGGCTAGACCCGAACCCACCCCGCCAGACCTCGACCCACTCCGCCAGAACCGAAACCTCTCCGATAGACCCAAACCCACTCGGCTAGACCCAAACCCACTCCGCCAGACCCAAACCCACTCCACCAGACCCAAACCCACTCCGCCTGACTCAAACCCACTCCGCCAGACCCAAACCCACTCCGCCAGAACCAAACCCACTCCGCCAGACCCAAACCCACTCCGCCAGACCCAAACCCACTCCGCCAGACCCAAACCCACTCCGCCAGACCCAAACCCACTCCGCCAGACTCAAACCCACTCCGCCAGACCCAAACCCACTCCGCCTGACCCAAACCCACTCCGCTAGACCCAAACACACTCCGCCAGAACCAAACCCACTCCGCCAGACCCAAACCCACTCCGCCAGACCCAAACCCACTGCGCCAGACCCAAACCCACTCCGCCAGACCCGAACCCACTCCGCCAGACCCGAACCCACTCCGCCAGAACCCAACCCACTCCGCCAGACCCCAACCCACTCCGCCAACCCGAACCCACTGCACCAGACCCGAACCCACTGCGCCAGACCCGAACCCACTCCGCCAGAATAGAACCCTCTCCGCCAGACCCGAACCCACTCCGCCTGACCCTAACCCACTGCGCCAGACCCGAACCCAATCCGCCAAACCCGAACCCAATCCGCCAAACCCGAATCCACTCCGCCAGACCCGAACCCACTCCGCCAGACCCGAACCCACTCCGCCAGACCAGAACCCACTCCTCTAGGCCCGAACCCACTCGGCTAGACCCAAACCCACTCGGCTGGACCCAAACCCACTGCGCCAGACCCGATCCCACTGCGCCAGACCCGAACCCACTCCGGCAGACCCGAACCCACTCCGCCAGACCCGAACCCACTCCGCCAGACCCAAACCCTCTCTGCCAGACCAGAACCCAATCCTCTAGACTCCAACCCACTCGGCTAGACCCAAACCCACTCGGCTGGACCCAAACCCACTCGGATAGACCCAAACCCACTCGGCTACACACAAACCCACTCGGCTAGACCCAAACCCACTCGGCTAGACCCAAACCCACTCGGCTAGACCCAAACCCACTCGGCTAGACCCAAACCCACTCGGCTACACCCAAACCCACTCGACTAGACCCAAACCCACTCGGCTAGACCCAAACCCACTCGGCTAGACACAACCCACTCGGCTATACCCGAAACCACTCGGCTACACCCAAACCCACTCGGCCAGACCCGAACCCACCCCGCCAGACCTGGACCCACTCCGCCAGAAACGAACCCTCCCCGATAGACCCAAAACCACTCGGCTAGACCCAAACCCACTCTGCCAGACCCAAACCCACTCCACCAGACCCAAACCCACTCCGCCTGACTCAAACCCACTCCGCCAGACCCAAACACTCTCCGCCAGAACCAAACCCACTCCGCCAGACCCAAACCCACTCCGCCAGACCCAAACCCACTCCGCCAGACCCAAACCCACTCCGCCAGACCCAAACCCACTCTGCCAGACTCAAACCCACTCCGCCAGACCCAAACCCACTCCGCCAGACCCAAACCCACTCCGCTAGACCCAAACGCAATCCGCCAGAACCAAACCCACTCCGCCAGACCCAAACCCACTCCGCCAGACCCAAACCCACTGCGCCAGACCCAAACCCACTCCGCCAGACCCGAACCCACTCCGCCAGACCCGAACCCACTCCGCCAGACCCCAACCCACTCCGCCAGACCCCAACCCACTCCGCCAACCCGAACCCACTGCACCAGACCCGAACCCACTGCGCCAGACCCGAACCCACTCCGCCAGACCATAACCCTCTCCGCCAGACCCGAACCCACTCCGCCTGACCCTAACCCACTGCGCCAGACCCGAACCCAATCCGCCAAACCCGAACCCAATCCGCCAAACCCGAATCCACTCCGCCAGACCCGAACCCACTCCGCCAGACCCGAACCCACTCCGCCAGACCAGAACCCAATCCTCTAGACTCCAACCCACTCGGCTAGACCCAAACCCACTCGGCTGGACCCAAACCCACTCGGATAGACCCAAACCCACTCGGCTACACCCAAACCCACTCTGCTGGACCCAAACCCCCTCGGCTGGACCCAAACCCACTCGGCTAGACCCAAACCCACTCGGCTAGACCCAAACCCACTCGGCTACACCCAAAACCACTCGGCTACACCCAAACCCACTCGGCCAGACCCCAACCCACTCCACCAGACCCGATCCCAATCCGCAAGTCCCGAACCCACTCCGCCAGACCCGAACCCACTCCGCCAGACCCGAACCCACTCCGCCAGACCAGAACCCACTCCTCTAGGCCCGAACCCACTCGGCTAGACCCAAACCCACTCGGCTAGACCCAACCCCACTGCGCCAGACCCAATCCCACTGCGCCAGACCCGAACCCACTCCGGCAGACCCGAACCCACTCCGCCAGACCCAAACTCACTCCGCCAGACTCAAACCCACTCCGCCAGACCCAAACCCACTCCGCCAGACCCCAAACCCACTCCGCCAGACCCAAACCCACTCCGCCAGAACCAAACTCACTCCGCCAGACCCAAACCCACTCCGCCAGGTCCAAACCCACTTTGCCAGAACCAAACCCACTCCGCCAGACCCAAACCCACTCCGCAAGACCCAAACCCACTCCGCCAGACCCAAACCCACTCCGCCAGACCCAAACCCACTCCGCCAGACCCAAACCCACTCGGCTAGACCCGAACCCACTCCGCTAGACCCCAACCCACTCCGCCAGACCCCAACCCACTCCGCCAACCCCAACCCACTGCACCAGACCCGAACCCACTGCGCCAGACCCGAACCCACTCCGCCAGACCCGAACCCTCTCCGCCAGACCCGAACCCACTCCGCCTGACCCGAACCCACTGCGCCAGACCCGAACCCAATCCCCAATCCTCTAGACTCCAACCCACTCGGCTAGACCCAAACCCACTCGGCTGGACCCAAACCCACTCGGATAGACCCAAACCCATTCGGCTACACCCAAACCCACTCGGCTGGACCCAAACCCACTCGGCTAGACCCAAACCCACTCGGCTAGACCCAAACCCACTCGGCTAGACCCAAACCCACTCGGCTACACCCAAACCCACTCGACTAGACCCAAACCCACTCGGCTAGACCCAAACCCACTCGGCTAGACACAACCCACTCGGCTATACCCGAAACCACTCGGCTACACCCTAACCCACTCGGCCAGACCCGAACCCACCCCGCCACACCTGGACCCACTCCGCCAGAACCGAACCCTCCCCGATAGACCCAAAACCACTCGGCTAGACCCAAACCCACTCTGCCAGACCCAAACCCACTCCACCAGACCCAAACCCACTCCGCCAGACCCAAACCCACTCCGCCAGACCCAAACCCACTCCGCCAGAACCAAACCCACTCGGCCAGACCCAAACCCACTCCGCCAGACCCAAACCCACTCCGCCAGACCCAAACCCACTCCGCCAGAACCAAACCCACTCCGCCAGACTCAAACCCACTCCGCCAGACCCAAACCCACTCCGCCAGACCCAAACTCACTCCGCCAGACCCAAACCCACTGGGCCAGACCCAAACCCACTCCGCCAGACCCAAACTCACTCCGTCAGACTCAAACCCACTCCGCCAGACCCAAACCCACTCCGCCAGACCCCAAACCCACTCCGCCAGACCCAAACCCACTCCGCAAGTCCCAAACCCACTCCGCCAGACCCAAACCCACTCCGCCAGACCCAAACCCACTCTGACAGACCCAAACCCACTCCGCCAGACATAAACCCACTCCGCCAGACCCAAACCCACTCCGCCAGACCCAAACCCACTCCGCCAGACCCAAACTCACTCCGCCAGACCCAAACCCACTCCGCCAGACCCAAACCCACTCCGCCAGACCCAAACGCACTCCGCTAGACCCAAACACACTCCGCAAGACCCAAACCCACTACGCCATACCCCAAACCCACTCCGCCAGACCCAAACCCACTCCGCCAGACAGAAACCCACTCCGCCAGACCCAAACCCACTCCGCCAGACCCAAACCCACCGCCAGACCCAAACCCACTCCGCCAGACCCAAACCCACTCCGCCAGACCCAAACCCACTCCGCCAGACCCAAACCCACTCCGCCAGACCCAAACCCACTCCGCCAGACCCAAACCCACTCCGCCAGACCCCAACCCACTCCGCCAGACCCAAACCCACTCCGCCAGACCCAAACCCACTCCGCCAGAACCAAACTCACTCCGCCAGACCCAAACCCACTCCGCCAGGTCCAAACCCACTCCGCCAGACCCCAAACCCACTCCGCCAGACCCAAACCCACTCCGCAAGACCCAAACCCACTCCGCCAGACCCAAACCCACTCCGCCAGACCCAAACCCACTCCGCAAGACCCAAACCCACTCGGCTAGACCCGAACCCACCCCGCCAGAGCTCGACCCACTCCGCCAGAACCGAACCCTCTCCGATAGACCAAAACCCACTCGGCTAGACCCAAACCCACTCCGCCAGACCCAAACCCACTCCACCAGACCCAAACCCACTCCTTCTGACCCAAACCCACTCCGCCAGACCCAAACCCACTCCGCCAGACCCAAACCCACTCCGCCAGACCCAAACCCACTCCGCTAGACCCAAACGTACTCCGCCAGACCCAAACCCACTCCGCCAAACCCAAACCCACTCCGCCAGACCCAAACCCACTGCGCCAGACCCAAACCCACTCCGCCAGACCCGAACCCACTCCGCCAGACCCGAACCTACTCCGCCAGACCCCAACCCACTCCGCCAGACCCCAACCCACTCCGCCAACCCCAACCCACTGCACCAGACCCGAACCCACTGCGCCAGACCCGAACCCACTCCGCCAGATCCGAACCCTCTCCGCCAGACCCGAACCCACTCCGCCTGACCCGAACCCACTGCGCCAGACCCGAACCCAATCCGCCAGACCCGAACCCAATCCGTCGAACCCGAATCCACTCCGCCAGACCCGAACCCACTCCGCCAGACCCGAACCCACTCCGCCAGACCAGAACCCACTCCTCTAGGCCCGAACCCACTCGGCTAGACCCAAACCCACTCGGCTAGACCCAACCCCACTGCGCCAGACCCAATCCCACTGCGCCAGACCCGAACCCACTCCGGCAGACCCGAACCCACTCCGCCAGACCCAAACTCACTCCGCCAGACTCAAACCCACTCCGCCAGACCCAAACCCACTCCGCCAGACCCCAAACCCACTCCGCCAGACCCAAACCCACTCCGCCAGACCCGAACCCACTCCGCCTGACCCTAACCCACTGCGCCAGACCCGAACCCAATCCGCCAAACCCGAACCCAATCCGCCAAACCCGAATCCACTCCGCCAGACCCGAACCCACTCCGCCAGACCCGAACCCACTCCGCCAGACCAGAACCCACTCCTCTAGGCCCGAACCCACTCGGCTAGACCCAAACCCACTCGGCTGGACCCAAACCCACTGCGCCAGACCCGATCCCACTGCGCCAGACCCGAACCCGCTCCGGCAGACCCGAACCCACTCCGCCAGACCCGAACCCACTCCGCCAGACCCAAACCCACTCTGCCAGACCAGAACCCAATCCTCTAGATTCCAACCCACTCGGCTAGACCCAAACCCACTCGGCTGGACCCAAACCCACTCGGATAGACCCAAACCCACTCGGCTACACCCAAACCCACTCGGCTAGACCCAAACCCACTCGGCTAGACCCAAACCCACTCGGCTAGACCCAAACCCACTCGGTTAGACCCAAACCCACTCGGCTACACCCAAACCCACTCGACTAGACCCAAACCCACTCGGCTAGACCCAAACCCACTCGGCTAGACACAACCCACTCGGCTATACCCGAAACCACTCGGCTACACCCAAACCCACTCGGCCAGACCCGAACCCACCCCGCCAGACCTGGACCCACTCCGCCAGAACCGAACCCTCCCCGATAGACCCAAAACCACTCGGCTAGACCCAAACCCACTCTGCCAGACCCAAACCCACTCCACCAGACCCAAACCCACTCCGCCAGACCCAAACCCACTCCGCCAGACCCAAACCCACTCCGCCAGAACCAAACCTACTCGGCCAGACCCAAACCCACTCCGCCAGACCCAAACCCACTCCGCCAGACCCAAACCCACTCCGCCAGAACCAAACCCACTCCGCCAGACTCAAACCCACTCCGCCAGACCCAAACCCACTCCGCCAGACCCAAACTCACTCCGCCAGACCCAAACCCACTGGGCCAGACCCAAACCCACTCCGCCAGACCCAAACTCACTCCATCAGACTCAAACCCACTCCGCCAGACCCAAACCCACTCCGCCAGACCCCAAACCCACTCCGCCAGACCCAAACCCACTCCGCAAGTCCCAAACCCACTCCGCTGGACCCAAACCCACTCCGCAAGACCCAAACCCACTCCGCTGGACCCAAGCCCACTCCGCTGGACTCAAACCCAATCAGCTGGACCCAAACCCACTCCGCTGGACCCAAACCCACTCCGCTGGACCCAAACCCACTCCGCAGGACCCAAACCCGCTCTGCTGGACTCAAACCCAATCCGCTGGACCCAAACCCACTCCGCTGGACCCAAACCCACTCCGCTGGACCCAAACCCACTCCGCTGGACCCAAACCCACTCCGCTGGACCCAAACCCACTCCGATGGACCCAAACCCACTCCGCTGGACCCAAGCCCACTCCGCCTGACCCAAACCCACGCCGCTGGACCCAAACCCTCCCCGCTGGACCGAAACCCACTCCGCGGGACCCAAACCCAATCCGCTAGACCCAAACCCACTCCGCTGGACCCAAACCCACTCCGCCTGACCCAAACCCACGCCGCTGGACCCAAACCCACTCCGCTGCACCCAAACCCACTCTGCTGGACCCAAGCCCACTCCGCTGGACCCAAACCCACTCCGCTGCACCCAAACCTACACCGCTGGACCCAAACCCACTCTGCCTGACCCATACCCACGCCGCTGGACCCAAACCCTCCCCGCTGGACGCAAAACCCACTCCGCGGGACCCAAACCCAATCCGCTGGACCCAAACCCACTCCGCTGGACCCAAACCCACTCCGCTGGACGCAAACCCACTCCGCTGGACGCAAACCTTCTCCGCTGGACCCAAACCCACTCCGATGGACCCAAACCCACTCCGCTAGACCCAAACCCACTCCGCCTGACCCAAACCCACGCCGCTGGACCCAAACCCTCCCCGCTGGACCCAAACCCACTCCGCGGGACCCAAACCCAATCCGCTGGACCCAAACCCACACCGCTGGACCCAAACCCACTCCGCCTGACCCAAACCCACGCCGCTGTACCCAAACCCACTCCGCTGGACCCAAACCCACTCCGCTTGACCCAAACCCACTCCGCTGCACCCAAACCCACTCCGCTGGACCCAAACCCACTCCGCAGCACCCAAAGCCACTCCGCTGCACCCAAACCCACTCCGCTGCACCCAAACCCACTCCGCTGCACCCAAACCCACTCCGCTGCACCCAAACCCACTCCGCTGCACCCAAACCCACTCCGCTGGACCCAAACCCACTCCGCTGGACCCAAACCCACTCCGCTGGTCCCAAACCCACTCCGCTGGACCCAAACCCACTCCGCAAGACCCAAACCCACTCCGCAGGATCCAAACCCGCTCTGCTGGACTCAAACCCACTCCGCCGGACCCAAACCCACTCCGCCAGACACAAACCCACTCCGCCAGACCCAACCCACTCCGCCAGACCCAAAACCACTCCGACAGACCCAAACCCACTCCGCAGACTCAAACCCACTCCACCAGACACAAACCCACTCCGCCAGACCTAAACCCACTCGGCCAGACCCAAACCCATTCCGCCAGACCCAAACCCACTCCGCTAGACACAAACCCACTCCGTTAGACACAAACCCACTCCGCTAGACCCAAACCCACTCCGCTAGACCCAAACCCACTCCGCTGGACCCAAACCCACTCCGCTAGACCCAACCCCACTCCGCTAGACCCAAACCCACTCCGCTAGCCCCAAACCCACTCCGCTAGACCCAACCCCACTCCGCTAGACCCAAACCCACTCCGCTGGACCAAAACCCACTCCGCTTCACCCAACCCCACTCCGCTGGACCCAAATGCACTCAGCCACACCCAAACACAGTCCGCTGGACCCAAACCCACTCCGCTGGACCCAAACCCACTCCGCTGGACCCAAACCCACTCCGCTGGACCCAAACCCACTCCGCTGGACCCAAACCCTCCTCGCTGGACCCAAACCCACTCCGCTGGACCCAACCCCACTCCACTGGACCCAAACCCACTCCGCTGGCCCCAAACCCACTCTGCCTGACCCAAACCCACGCCGCTGGACCCAAACCCACTCCGCTGGACCAAAACCCACTCCGCTTCACCCAACCCCACTCCGCTGGACCCAAATCCACTCAGCCACACCCAAACACAGTCCGCTGGACCCAAACCCACTCCGCTGGACCCAAACCCACTCCGCTGGACCCAAACCCACTCCGCTGGTCCCAAACCCACTCCGCTGGACCCAAACCCTCCTCGCTGGACCCAAACCCACTCCGCTGGACCCAACCCCACTCCACTGGACCCAAACCCACTCCGCTGGCCCCAAACCCACTCTGCCTGACCCAAACCCACGCCGCTGGACCCAAACTCACTCCGCTGGACCCAAACCCACTCTGCTGGACCCAAACCCACTCCGCTGGACCCAGACCCACTCAGCTGCACCCAAACCCACTCCGCTGGACCCAAACCCACTCCGCTGCACCCAAACCCACTCCGCTGCACCCAAACCCACTCCGCTCGACCCAAACCCACTCCGCTGGACCCAAACTCACTCCGCTGGACCCAAACCCACTCCGGCAGACCCAAACCCACTCTGCCAGATCCAAACCCACTCCGCCAGACCGAAACCCACTCCGCCAGCCCCAATCCCATTCCGCCGGACTCAAACCCACTCAGCCACACCCAAACACACTCCGCCAGACCCAAACCCACTCCGCCAGACCCAAACCCACTCCGACAGACCCAACCCCACTCCGCTAGACCCAAACCCACTCCGCTAGCCCCAAACCCACTCCACTAGACCCAACCCCACTCCGCTAGACCCAATCCCACTCCGCTGGACCCAAACCCACTCCGCTTCACCCAACCCCACTCCGCTGGACCCAAACCCACTCTGCTGGACCCAAACCCACTCCGCTGGACCCAAACCCACTCCGCTGGACTCAAACCCACTCCGCTGGACCCAAACCCACTCCGCTGCACCCAAACCCACTCCGCTGGACCCAAACCCACTCCGCAGGATCCAAACCCGCTCTGCTGGACTCAAACCCACTCCGCCGGACCCAAACCCACTCCGCCAGACACAAACCCACTCCGCCAGACCCAACCCACTCCGCCAGACCCAAAACCACTCCGACAGACCCAAACCCACTCCGCAGACTCAAACCCACTCCACCAGACACAAACCCACTCCGCCAGACCCAAACCCACTCCGCCAGACCCAAACCCATTCCGCCAGACCCAAACCCACTCCGCTAGACCCAAACCCACTCCGTTAGACACAAACCCACTCCGCTAGACCCAAACCCACTCCGCTAGACACAAACCCACTCCGCTAGACCCAACCCCACTCCGCTAGACCCAAACCCACTCCGCTAGCCCCAAACCCACTCCGCTAGACCCAACCCCACTCCGCTAGACCCAAACCCACTCCGCTGGACCCAAACCCACTCCGCTTCACCCAACCCCACTCCGCTGGACCCAAATCCACTCAGCCACACCCAAACACAGTCCGCTGGACCCAAACCCACTCCGCTGCACCCAAACCCACTCCGCTGGACCCAAACCCACTCCGCTGGACCCAAACCCTCCTCGCTGGACCCAAACCCACTCCGCTGGACCCAACCCCACTCCACTGGACCCAAACGCACTCCGCTGGCCCCAAACCCACTCTGCCTGACCCAAACCCACGCCGCTGGACCCAAACCCACTCCGCTGGACCCAAACCCACTCTGCTGGACCCAAACCCACTCCGCTGGACCCAGATCCACTCAGCTGCACCCAAACCCACTCCGCTGGACCCAAACCCACTCCGCTGCACCCAAACCCACTCCGCTACACCCAAACCCACTCCGCTCGACCCAAACCCACTCCGCTGTACCCAAACCCATTCCACTGGACCCAAACCCACTCTGCTGGACCCAAACCCACTCCGCTGGACCCAAACCCACTCCGCTGGACCCAAACCCACTCCGCTGGACCCAAACCCACTCCGCTGGTCCCAAACCCACTCCGCTGGTCCCAAACCCACTCCGCTGGACCCAAACCCACTCCGCAGGACCCAAACCCACTCCGCTGGACCCAAGCCCACTCCGCAGGACCCAAGCCCACTCCGCTGGACCCAAACCCACTCCGCTGGACCCAAACCCACTCCGCTGGACCCAAACCCACTCCGGCAGACCCAAACCCACTCTGCCAGATCCAAACCCACTCCGCCAGACCGAAACCCACTCCGCCAGCCCCAATCCCATTCCGCCGGACTCAAACCAACTCAGCCACACCCAAACACACTCCGCCAGACCCAAACCCACTCCGCCAGACCCAAACCCACTCTGACAGACCCAACCCCACTCCGCTAGACCCAAACCCACTCCGCTAGCCCCAAACCCACTCCGCTAGACCCAACCCCACTCCGCTAGACCCAAACCCACTCCGCTGGACCCAAACCCACTCCGCTTCACCCAACCCCACTCCGCTGGACCCAAACCCACTCTGCTGGACCCAAACCCACTCCGCTGCACCCAAACCCACTCCGCTGGACCAAACCCACTCCGCTGCACCCAAACCCACTCCGCTGCACCCAAACCCACTCCGCTGCACTCAAACCCATTCCGCTGCACCCAAACCCACTCCGCTGCACCCAAACCCACTCCGCTGCACCCAAACCCACTCCGCTGGACCCAAACCCACTCCGCTGGACCCAAACCCACTCCGCTGAACCCAAACCCACTCCGCTGGACCCAAACCCACTCCGCTGGACCCAAACCCACTCTGCCTGACCCAAACCCACGCCGCTGGACCCAAACCCACTCTGCTGGACCCAAACCCACTCCGCTGGACCCAAACCCACTCAGCTGCACCCAAACCCACTCCGCTGGACCCAAACCCACTCCGCTGCACCCAAACCCACTCCGCTGCACCCAAACCCACTCCGCTCGACCCAAAACCCACTCCGCTGCACCCAAACCCATTCCGCTGGACCCAAACCCACTCTGCTGGACCCAAACCCACTCCGCTGGACCCAAACCCACTCCGCTGGACCCAAACCCACTCCGCTGGTCCCAAACCCACTCCGCTGGTCCCAAACCCACTCCGCTGGACCCAAACCCACTCCGCAGGACCAAAACCCACTCCGCTGGACCCAAGCCCACTCCGCGGGACCCAAACCCACTCCGCTGGACCCAAACCCACTCCGCTGGACCCAAACCCACTCCGCTGGACCCAAACCCACTCCGGCAGACCCAAACCCACTCTGCCAGACCCAAACCCACTCCGCCAGACCCAAACCCACTCCGCCAGCACCAATCCCATTCCGCCGGACCCAAACCCACTCAGCCACACCCAAACACACTCCGCCAGACCCAAACCCACTCCGCCAGGCCCAAACCCACTCCGCCAGACCCAACCCCACTCCGCTAGACCCAAACCCACTCCGCTAACCCCAAACCCACTCCGCTAGACCCAACCCCACTCCGCTAGACCCAAACCCACTCCGCTGGACCCAAACCCACTCCGCTGGACCCAAACCCACTCCGCTGGACCCAAACCCACTCCGCTGGACCCAAACCCACTCCGCTGGACCCAAACCCACTCCGCCTGACCCAAACCCACGCCGCTGGACGCAAACCCACTCCGCTGCACCCAAACCCACTCCGCTGGACCCAAACCCACTCCGCTGGACCCAAACCCACTCCGCTGCACCCAAACCCACTCCGCCAGACTGAAACTTACTCCGCCAGACCCAAACCCACTCCGCCATACCCAAACCCACTCCGCCAGACCCACACCCACTCCGCCAGACCCAAACCCACTCCGCCAGACCAAAACGCACTCCGCCAGACCCAAAACGACTCCGCAAGACCCAAACTCACTCCGCCAGAACCAAACTCACTCGGCTAGAGACTAACCCACTCCGCCATACCCCAACCCACTCCGCCAGACCCCAACCCACTCCGCCAGACCCCAACCCACTCCGCCATACCCCAACCCACTCCGCCAGACCCCAACCCACTCCGCCAGACCCCAACCCACTCCGCCAGACCCCAACCCACTCCGCCAGACCCAAACCCACTGCGCCAGAACCAAACCCACTCCGCCAGACCCCAAACCCACTCCGCCCGACCCCAAACCCCCTCCGCCTGACCCAAAATCACTCCGCCAGACACAAACCCACCCCGCCAGGCCCAAACCCACTCCGCCAGACCCAAACTCACTCCGCCAGAACCAAACCCACTCCGCCAGACCTGAACACACTCCGCCAAACCCCAAACCACTCCGCCAGACCCCAACCCACTCCGCCAGACCCGAACCCACTCTGACGGACCCGAACCCACTCCGCCAGACCCCAACCCACTGTGCCAGAACCCGACCCACTCCGCCAGACCCCAACCCACTCCGGCAGACCCCAACCCACTCCGCCAGACCCGAACCCACTCCGCCAGACCCGAACCCACTCCGCCAGACCCCAAACCACTCCGCCAGACCCCAACCCACTCCGCCAGACCCAAACCCACTCCGCCAGACCCGAACCCACTCCACCAGGCCCAAACCCACTCCGCCAGACCCGAACCCACTCAGCCAGACCGAAACCCTCTCCGCCAGACCCGAACCCACTCCGCCAGACAACAAACCCACTCCGCCAGACCCAAGCCCACTCCGCCACACCCAAACCCACTCCGCCAGACCCAAACCCACTCCGCCAGACCCAAACCCACTCCGCCAGACCCAAACCCACTCCCCCAGACCCAAACCCACTCCGCCAGACACCAAACCCACTCCGCCAGACCCAAACCCACTCCGCCAGACCCAAACCCACTCCGCCAGACCCAAACCCACTCCGCCAGACCCAAACCCACTCCGCCAGACCCAAACCCACTCCGCCAGACCCAAACCCACTCCGCCAGACCCAAACCCACTCCGCCAGACCCAAACCCACTCCGCCAGACCCAAACCCACTCCGCCAGACCCAAACCCACTCCCCCAGACCCAAACCCACTCCGCCAGACCCAAACCCACTCCGCCAGACACAAACCCACTCCGCCAGACCCAAACCCACACCGCCAGACCCAAACCCACTCCGCCAGACACAAACCCACTCCGCCAGACCCCAAACCCACTCCGCCAGACCCAAACCCACTCCGCCAGACCCAAACCAACTCCGCCACACCCAAACCCACCCCGCCAGACCCAAACCCACTCCGCCAGACCCCAACCCACTCCGCCAGACCCCAACCCACTCCGACAGACCCCAACCCACTCCGCCGGACCCGAACCCACTCCGCCGGACCCCAACCCACTCCGCCAGACCCAAACCCACTCCGCCAGACCCAAACTCACTCCGCCACACCCAAACCCACTCCGCCAGACCCAAACCCACTCCGCCAGACCCCAACCCACTCCGCCAGACCCCAACCCACTCCGACAGACCCCAACCCACTCCGCCGGACCCGAACCCACTCCGCCGGACCCCAACCCACTCCGCCAGACCCAAGCCCACTCCGCCAGACCCAAACCCACTCCGCCAGATCCAAACTTACTCCGCTAGACCCAAACCCACTCCGCCAGACCGAAACTTACTCCGCCAGACCCAAACCCACTGCGCCAGACCCAAACCCACTCCGCCAGACCCCAAACCCACTCCGCCCGACCCCAAACTCCCTCCGCCTGACCCAAACTCACTCCGCCAGAACCAAACCCACTCCGCCAGACCTGAACCCACTCCGCCAAACCCCAACCCACTCCGCCAGACCCCAACCCACTCCGCCAGACCCGAACCCACTCTGACGGACCCGAACCCACTCCGCCAGACCCCAACCCACTGTGCCAGAACCCGACCCACTCCGCCAGACCCCAACCCACTCCGGCAGACCCCACCCACTCCGCCAGACCAAAACCCACTCCGCCAGACCCGAACCCACTCCGCCAGACCCCAAACCACTCCGCCAGACCCCAACCCACTCCGCCAGACCCAAACCCACTCCGCCAGACCCGAACCCACCCCGACAGGCCCAAACCCACTCCGCCAGACCCAAACTCACTCCGCCAGAACCAAACCCACTCCGCCAGACATGAACACACTCCGCTAAACCCCAAACCACTCCGCCAGACCCCAACCCACTCCGCCAGACCCCAACCCACTCTGACGGACCCGAACCCACTCCGCCAGACCCCAACCCACTGTGCCAGAACCCGACCCACTCCGCCAGACCCCAACCCACTCCGGCAGACCCAAACCCACTCCGCCAGACCCAAACCCACTCAGCCAGACCCAAACCCACTCCGCCAGACCCAAACCCACTCCGCCAGACCCAAACCCACTCCGCCAGACCCAAACCCACTCCGCCAGACCCAAACCCACTCCGCCAGACCCAAACCCACTCCGCCAGACCCAAACCCACTCCGCCAGACCCAAACCCACACTGCCAGACCCAAACCCACTCCCGCAGACCCAAACCCACTCCGCCAGACCCAAACCCACTCCGCCAGACCCAAACCCACTCCACCAGACCCAAACCCACACCGCCAGACCCAAACCCACTCCGCCAGACACAAACCCACTCCGCTAGACCCAAACACACTCCGCAAGACCCAAACCCACTACGCCAAACCCCAAACCCACTCCGCCAGACCCAAACCCACTCCGCCAGACAGAAACCCACTCCGCCAGACCCAAACCCACTCCGCCAGACCCAAACCCACCGCCAGACCCAAACCCACTCCGCCAGACCCCAACCCACTCCGACAGACCCCAACCCACTCCGCCGGACCCGAACCCACTCCGCCGGACCCCAACCCACTCCGCCAGACCCAAACCCACTCCGCCAGACCCAAACCCACTCCGCCAGACCCAAACCCACTCCGCCAGACCCCAACCCACTCCGCCAGACCCCAACCCACTCCGACAGACCCCAACCCACTCCGCCGGACCCGAACCCACTCCGCCGGACCCCAACCCACTCCGCCAGACCCAAGCCCACTCCGCCAGACCCAAACCCACTCCGCCAGATCCAAACTTACTCCGCTAGACCCAAACCCACTCCGCCAGACCGAAACTTACTCCGCCAGACCCAAACCCACTGCGCCAGACCCAAACCCACTCCGCCAGACCCCAAACCCACTCCGCCCGACCCCAAACCCCCTCCACCTGACCCAAACTCACTCCGCCAGACACAAACCCACTCCGCCAGACCCAAACCCACTCCGCCAGACCCAAACTCACTCCGCCAGAACCAAACCCACTCCGCCAGACCTGAACCCACTCCGCCAAACCCCAACCCACTCCGCCAGACCCCAACCCACTCCGCCAGACCCGAACCCACTCTGACGGACCCGAACCCACTCCGCCAGACCCCAACCCACTGTGCCAGAACCCGACCCACTCCGCCAGACCCCAACCCACTCCGGCAGACCCCACCCACTCCGCCAGACCAAAACCCACTCCGCCAGACCCGAACCCACTCCGCCAGACCCCAAACCACTCCGCCAGACCCCAACCCACTCCGCCAGACCCAAACCCACTCCGCCAGACCCGAACCCACTCCACCAGTCCCAAACCCACTCCGCCAGACCTGAACCCACTCAGCCAGACCGGAACCCACTCCGCCAGACACCAAACCCACTCCGCCAGACCCAAACCCACTCCGCCAGACCCAAACCCACTCCGCCAGACCCAAACCCACTCCGCCAGACCCAAACCCACTCCGCCACACCCAGACCCACTCCGCCAGACCCGAACCCACTCCGCCAGACCCAAACCCACTCCCCCAGACCCAAACCCAATTCCGCCAGACACCAAACCCACTCCGCCAGACCCAAACCCACTCCGCCAGACCCAAACCCACTCCGCCAGACCCAAACCCAATCCGCCAGACCCAAACCAACTCCGCCAGACCCAAACCTACTCCGCCAGACCCAAACCCACTCCGTCAGACCCAAACCCACTCCGCCAGACCCAAACCCACTCCGCCAGACCCAAACCCACCCCGCCAGACCCAAACCAACTCCACCAGACCAAAACCCACTCCGCCAGACCCAAACCCACCCCGCCAGACCCCAAACCCACTCCGCCAGACCCAAACCCACTCCGCCAGACCCCAAACCCACTCCGCCAGACCCAAACCCCACCCGCCAGACTCCAAACCCACTCCGCCAGACCCAAACCCACTCCGCCAGACCCAAACCCATTCCGCCAGACCCAAACCGCCAGACCAAAACCCACTCCGCCAGACCCAAACCCACTCCGCCAGACCCAAACCAACTCCGGCAGACCCAAACCCACACCGCCAGACCCAAACCCACTCCGCCAGTCCCAAACTTACTGCGCCAGACCCAAACCCACTCCGCCAGACCACAAACCCACTCCGCCAGACCCAAACCCACTCCGCCAGACCCCAAACCCACTCCGCCAGACCCAAACCCACTCCGCCAGACCCGAACCCACTCCGCCAGACCCAAACCCACTCCGCCAGACCCAAACCCACTCCGCCAGACCCAAACCCACTCCGCCAGACCCAAACCCACTCCGCCAGACCCAAACCCACTCCGCCAGACCCAAACCCACTCCGCCAGACCCAAACCCACTCCGCCAGACCCAAACACACTCCGCCAGACCCAAACCCACTCCGCCAGACCCAAACCCACTCCGCCAGACCCAAACCCACTCCCGCAGACCCAAACCCACTCCGCCAGACCCAAACCCACTCCGCCAGACCCAAACCCACTCCGCCAGACCCAAACCCACACCGCCAGACCCAAACCCACTCCGCCAGACCCCAACCCACTCCGCCAGACCCCAACCCACTCCGACAGACCCCAACCCACTCCGCCGGACCCGAACCCACTCCGCCGGACCCCAACCCACTCCGCCAGACCCAAGCCCACTCCGCCAGACCCAAACCCACTCCGCCAGATCCAAACTTACTCCGCTAGACCCAAACCCACTCCGCCAGACCGAAACTTACTCCGCCAGACCCAAACCCACTGCGCCAGACCCAAACCCACTCCGCCAGACCCCAAACCCACTCCGCCCGACCCCAAACCCCCTCCGCCTGACCCAAACTCACTCCGCCAGACACAAACCCACTCCGCCAGACCCAAACCCACTCCGCCAGACCCAAACTCACTCCGCCAGAACCAAACCCACTCCGCCAGACCTGAACCCACTCCGCCAAACCCCAACCCACTCCGCCAGACCCCAACCCACTCCGCCAGACCCGAACCCACTCTGACGGACCCGAACCCACTCCGCCAGACCCCAACCCACTGTGCCAGAACCCGACGCACTCCGCCAGTCCCCAACCCACTCCGGCAGACCCCACCCACTCCGCCAGACCAAAACCCACTCCGCCAGACCGGAACCCACTCCGCCAGACCCCAAACCACTCCGCCAGACCCCAACCCACTCCGCCAGACCCAAACCCACTCCGCCAGACCCGAACCCACTCCACCAGTCCCAAACCCACTCCGCCAGACCCGAACCCACTCAGCCAGACCGGAACCCACTCCGCCAGACACCAAACCCACTCCGCCAGACCCAAACCCACTCCGCCAGACCCAAACCCACTCCGCCAGACCCAAACCCACTCCGCCACACCCAAACCCACTCCGCCACACCCAAACCCACTCCGCCAGACCCGAACCCACTCCGCCAGACCCAAACCCACTCCCCCAGACCCAAACCCAATTCCGCCAGACACCAAACCCACTCCGCCAGACCCAAACCCACTCCGCCAGACCCAAACCCACTCCGCCAGACCCAAACCCACTCCGCCAGACCCAAACCAACTCCGCCAGACCCAAACCTACTCCGCCAGACCCAAACCCACTCCGTCAGACCCAAACCCACTCCGCCAGACCCAAACCCACTCCGCCAGACCCAAACCCACCCCGCCAGACCCAAACCAACTCCCCCAGACCAAAACCCACTCCGCCAGACCCAAACCCACCCCGCCAGACCCCAAACCCACTCCGCCAGACCCAAACCCACTTCGCCAGACCCCAAACCCACTCCGCCAGTCCCAAACCCCACCCGCCAGACTCCAAACCCACTCCGCCAGACCCAAACCCACTCCGCCAGACCCAAACCCACTCCGCCAGACCCAAACCGCCAGACCAAAACCCACTCCGCCAGACCCAAACCCACTCCGCCAGACCCAAACCAACTCCGCCAGACCCAAACCCACACCGCCAGACCCAAACCCACTCCGCCAGTCCCAAACTTACTGCGCCAGACCCAAACCCACTCCGCCAGACCACAAACCCACTCCGCCAGACCCAAACCCACTCCGCCAGACCCCAAACCCACTCCGCCAGACCCAAACCCACTCCGCCAGACCCAAACCCACTCCGCCAGACCCGAACCCACTCCGCCAGACCCGAACCCACTCCGCCAGACCCAAACCCAATCCGCCAGACCCAAACCCACTCCGAGAGACCCAAGCCCACTCCGCCAGACCAAACCCCACTCCGCCAGACCCAAACCCACTCTGCCAGACCCAAGCCCACTCCGCCAGACCCAAACCAACTCCGCCAGAGCCAAACCCACTCCGCCAGACCCAAACCAACTCCGCCAGACCCAAACCCACACCACCAGACCCAAACCCACTCCGCCAGACCCAAACCCACTCCGCCACACACAAACCCACTCCGCCGGACCCAAACCCACTCCGCCAGACCCAAACCCACTCCGCCAGACCCCAAACCCACTCCGCCAGACCCAAACCCACTCCGCCAGACGCAAACCCACTCCGCCACACACAAACCCACTCCGCCGGACCCAAACCCAGTCCGCCAGACCCAAACCCACTCCGCCAGTCCTCAACACACTCCGCCAGACCCAAACCCACTCCGCCAGCCCCAAACCCACTCCGCAAGACCCTAACCCACTCCGCCACACCCAAACCCACTGCGCCAGACCCGAACCCACTCCGCCAGACCTGAACCCACTCCGCCAGACCCGAACCCACCCCGCCAGACCCAAACCCACTCCGCCAGACCCAAACCCACTCCGCCAGACGCAAACCCACTCCGCCAGACCCAACCCCACTCCGCCAGACCCAAACCCACTCCGCCAGACCCAAACCCACTCCGCCAGACCCAAACCCACTCCCCAGACCCAAACCCACTCCGCCAGACCCGAACCCACTCCGCCAGACCCGAACCCACTCCGCCAGACCCAAACCCACTCCGCCAGACCCCAAACCCACTCCGCCAGACCCAAACCCACTCCGCCAGACCCAAACCCACTCCGCCACACACAAACCCACTCCGCCGGACCCCAACCCACTCCGCCAGACCCAAGCCCACTCCGCCAGACCCAAACCCACTCCGCCAGATCCAAACTTATTCCGCTAGACACAAACCCACTCCGCCAGACCGAAACTTACTCCGCCAGACCCAAACCCACTGCGCCAGACCCAAACCCACTCCGCCAGACCCCAAACCCACTCCGCCCGACCCCAAACCCCCTCCGCCTGACCCAAACTCACTCCGCCAGACACAAACCCACTCCGCCAGACCCAAACCCACTCCGCCAGACCCAAACTCACTCCGCCAGAACCAAACCCACTCCGCCAGACCTGAACCCACTCCGCCAAACCCCAACCCACTCCGCCAGACCCCAACCCACTCCGCCAGACCCGAACCCACTCTGACGGACCCGAACCCACTCCGCCAGACCCCAACCCACTGTGCCAGAACCCGACCCACTCCGCCAGACCCCAACCCACTCCGGCAGACCCCACCCACTCCGCCAGACCAAAACCCACTCCGCCAGACCCGAACCCACTCCGCCAGACCCCAAACCACTCCGCCAGACCCCAACCCACTCCGCCAGACCCAAACCCACTCCGCCAGACCCGAACCCACTCCACCTGTCCCAAACCCACTCCGCCAGACCCGAACCCACTCAGCCAGACCGGAACCCACTCCGCCAGACACCAAACCCACTCCGCCAGACCCAAACCCACTCCGCCAGACCCAAACCCACTCCGCCAGACCCAAACCCACTCCGCCACACCCAAACCCACTCCGCCACACCCAAACCCACTCCGCCAGACCCGAACCCACTCCGCCAGACCCAAACCCACTCCGCCAGACCCCAAACCCACTCCGCCAGACCCAAACCCCACCCGCCAGACTCCAAACCCACTCCGCCAGACCCAAACCCACTCCGCCAGACCCAAACCCACTCCGCCAGACCCAAACCGCCAGACCAAAACCCACTCCGCCAGACCCAAACCCACTCCGCCAGACCCAAAGCAACTCCGCCAGACCCAAACCCACACCGCCAGACCCAAACCCACTCCGCCAGTCCCAAACTTACTGCGCCAGACCCAAACCCACTCCGCCAGACCACAAACCCACTCCGCCAGACCCAAACCCACTCCGCCAGACCCCAAACCCACTCCGCCAGACCCAAACCCACTCCGCCAGACCCAAACCCACTCCGCCAGACCCAAACCCACTCCGCCAGACCCGAACCCACTCCGCCAGACCCAAACCCAATCCGCCAGACCCAAACCCACTCCGCGAGACCCAAGCCCACTCCGCCAGACCAAACCCCACTCCGCCAGACCCAAACCCACACCACCAGACCCAAACCCACTCCGCCACACACAAACCCACTCCGCCGGACCCAAACCCACTCCGCCAGACCCAAACCCACTCCGCCAGACCCCAAACCCACTCCGCCAGACCCAAACCCACTCCGCCAGACGCAAACCCACTCCGCCACACACAAACCCACTCCGCCGGACCCAAACCCACTCCGCCAGACCCAACCCACTCCGCCAGTCCTCAACACACTCCGCCAGACCCAAACCCACTCCGCCAGCCCCAAACCCACTCCGCAAGACCCTAACCCACTCCGCCACACCCAAACCCACTGCGCCAGACCCGAACCCACTCCGCCAGACCCGAACCCACTCCGCCAGACCCGAACCCACCCCGCCAGACCCAAACCCACTCCGCCAGACCCAAACCCACTCCGCCAGACGCAAACCCACTCCGCCAGACCCAACCCCACTCCGCCAGACCCAAACCCACTCCGCCAGACCCAAACCCACTCCGCCAGACCCAAACCCACTCCCCAGACCCAAACCCACTCCGCCAGACCCGAACCCACTCCGCCAGACCCGAACCCACTCCGCCAGACCCAAACCCACTCCGCCAGACCGAAACCCACTCCGCCAGACCCATACCCACTCCGCCAGACCCAAACCCACTCCGCCACACACAAACCCACTCCGCCGGACCCAAACCCACTCCGCCAGACCCAAACCCACTCCGCCGGACCCAAACCCACTCCGCCCGTCGCAAACCCACTCCGCCAGACCCAAACCCACTCCGCCAGTCCTCAACACACTCCGCCAGACCCAAACCCACTCCGCCAGCCCCAAACCCACTCCGCAAGACCCTAACCCACTCCGCCACACCCGAACCCACTCCGCCAGACCCGAACCCACTCCGCCAGTCCCGAACCCACTCGTACAGACCCGAACCCACTCCGCCAGACCCAAACCCACTCCGCCAGACCCAAACCAACTCCGCCAGACCCAAACCCACTCCGCCAGACCCCAAACACACTCCGCCAGACCAAACCCAATCCGCCAGACCCAAACTCACTCCGCCAGACCCCAACCCACTCCGCCAGACCCCAACCCACTCCGCCAGACCCGAACCCACCCCGCCAGACCCACAACCCACTCCGCCAGACTCAAACCCTCTCCGCCAGACCCAAACCCACTCCGCCAGACCCGAACCCACTCCGCCAGACCCTAACCCACTCCACCAGACCCAAACCCACTCCACCAGACCCAAACCCACTCCGCCACACACAAACCCACTCCGCCGGACCCAAACCCACTCCGCCAGACACAAACCCACTCCGCCAGACCCCAAACCCACTCCGCCAGACCCAAACCCACTCCGCCAGACGCAAACCCACTCCGCCACACACAAACCCACTCCGCCGGACCCAAACCCACTCCGCCAGACCCAAACCCACTCCGCCAGTCCTCAACACACTCCGCCAGACCCAAACCCACTCCGCCAGCCCCAAACCCACTCCGCAAGACCCTAACCCACTCCGCCACACCCAAACCCACTCCGCCAGACCCGAACCCACTCCGCCAGACCCGAACCCACTCCGCCAGACCCGAACCCACCCCGCCAGACCCAAACCCACTCCGCCAGACCCAAACCCACTCCGCCAGACGCAAACCCACTCCGCCAGACCCAAACCCACTCCGCCAGACCCAAACCCACTCCGCCAGACCCAAACCCACTCCGCCAGACCCAAACCCACTCCCCCAGACCCAAACCCACTCCGCCAGACCCGAACCCACTCCGCCAGACCCAAACCCACTCCGCCAGACCCCAAACCCACTCCGCCAGACCCAAACCCACTCCGCCAGACCCAAACCCACTCCGCCACACACAAACCCACTCCGCCAGACCCAAACCCACTCCGCCAGACCCAAACCCACTCCGCCAGACCCAAACCCACTCCGCCAGTCGCAAACCCACTCCGCCAGACCCAAACCCACTCCGCCAGTCCTCAACAAACTCCGCCAGACCCAAACCCACTCCGCCAGCCCCAAACCCACTCCGCAAGACCCTAACCCACTCCGCCACACCCGAACCCACTCCGCCAGACCCCAACCCACTCCGCCAGACCCGAACCCACTCGTACAGACCCGAACCCACTCCGCCAGACCCAAACCCACTCCGCCAGACCCAAACCAACTCCGCCAGACCCAAACCCACTCCGCCAGACCCCAAACACACTCCGCCAGACCAAACCCACTCCGCCAGACCCAAACTCACTCCGCCAGACCCCAACCCACTCCGCCAGACCCCAACCCACTCCGCCAGACCCGAACCCACCCCGCCAGACCTACAACCCACTCCGCCAGACTCAAACCCTCTCCGCCAGACCCAAACCCACTCCGCCAGACCCAAGCCCACTCCGCCAGACCCAACCCCACTCCGCCAGACCCAATCCCACTCCGCCAGACCCAAGCCCCCTCCGCCAGACCCGAACCCACTCCGCCAGACCCGAACCCACCCCGCCAGACCCGAACCCACACCGCCAGACCCGAACCCACACCGCCAGACCCGAACCCACTCCGCCAGATCCGAACCCACTCCGCCTGACCCCAACCCCTCCGCCAGACCCAAAGCCACTCCGCCAGACTCAAACCCACTCTGCCAGACCCAAACCCACTCTGCCAGACCCAAACCCACTCCGCCAGACCCAAACCCACTCCACCAGACCCAAACCCACTCCGCCAGACCCAAACCCACTCCGCCACACACAAACCCACTCCGCCGGACCCAAACCCACTCCGCCAGACCCAAACCCACTCCGCCAGACCCAAACCCACTCCGCCAGACCCAAACCCACTCCGCCAGATCCAAACTTACTCCGCTAGACCCAAACCCACTCCGCCAGACCGAAACTTACTCCGCCAGACCCAAACCCACTGCGCCAGACCCAAACCCACTCCGCCAGACCCCAAACCCACTCCGCCCGACCCCAAACTCCCTCCGCCTGACCCAAACTCACTCCGCCAGAACCAAACCCACTCCGCCAGACCTGAACCCACTCCGCCAAACCCCAACCCACTCCGCCAGACCCCAACCCACTCCGCCAGACCCGAACCCACTCTGACGGACCCGAACCCACTCCGCCAGACCCCAACCCACTGTGCCAGAACCCGACCCACTCCGCCAGACCCCAACCCACTCCGGCAGACCCCACCCACTCCGCCAGACCAAAACCCACTCCGCCAGACCCGAACCCACTCCGCCAGACCCCAAACCACTCCGCCAGACCCCAACCCACTCCGCCAGACCCAAACCCACTCCGCCAGACCCGAACCCACCCCGACAGGCCCAAACCCACTCCGCCAGACCCAAACTCACTCCGCCAGAACCAAACCCACTCCGCCAGACATGAACACACTCCGCTAAACCCCAAACCACTCCGCCAGACCCCAACCCACTCCGCCAGACCCCAACCCACTCTGACGGACCCGAACCCACTCCGCCAGACCCCAACCCACTGTGCCAGAACCCGACCCACTCCGCCAGACCCCAACCCACTCCGGCAGACCCAAACCCACTCCGCCAGACCCAAACCCACTCAGCCAGACCCAAACCCACTCCGCCAGACCCAAACCCACTCCGCCAGACCCAAACCCACTCCGCCAGACCCAAACCCACTCCGCCAGACCCAAACCCACTCCGCCAGACCCAAACCCACTCCGCCAGACCCAAACCCACTCCGCCAGACCCAAACCCACTCTGCCAGACCCAAACCCACTCCCGCAGACCCAAACCCACTCCGCCAGACCCAAACCCACTCCGCCAGACCCAAACCCACTCCACCAGACCCAAACCCACACCGCCAGACCCAAACCCACTCCGCCAGACACAAACCCACTCCGCTAGACCCAAACACACTCCGCAAGACCCAAACCCACTTCGCCAAACCCCAAACCCACTCCGCCAGACCCAAACCCACTCCGCCAGACAGAAACCCACTCCGCCAGACCCAAACCCACTCCGCCAGACCCAAACCCACCGCCAGACCCAAACCCACTCCGCCAGACCCCAACCCACTCCGACAGACCCCAACCCACTCCGCCGGACCCGAACCCACTCCGCCGGACCCCAACCCACTCCGCCAGACCCAAACCCACTCCGCCAGACCCAAACCCACTCCGCCAGACCCAAACCCACTCCGCCAGACCCCAACCCACTCCGCCAGACCCCAACCCACTCCGACAGACCCCAACCCACTCCGCCGGACCCGAACCCACTCCGCCGGACCCCAACCCACTCCGCCAGACCCAAGCCCACTCCGCCAGACCCAAACCCACTCCGCCAGATCCAAACTTACTCCGCTAGACCCAAACCCACTCCGCCAGACCGAAACTTACTCCGCCAGACCCAAACCCACTGCGCCAGACCCAAACCCACTCCGCCAGACCCCAAACCCACTCCGCCCGACCCCAAACCCCCTCCACCTGACCCAAACTCACTCCGCCAGACACAAACCCACTCCGCCAGACCCAAACCCACTCCGCCAGACCCAAACTCACTCCGCCAGAACCAAACCCACTCCGCCAGACCTGAACCCACTCCGCCAAACCCCAACCCACTCCGCCAGACCCCAACCCACTCCGCCAGACCCGAACCCACTCTGACGGACCCGAACCCACTCCGCCAGACCCCAACCCACTGTGCCAGAACCCGACCCACTCCGCCAGACCCCAACCCACTCCGGCAGACCCCACCCACTCCGCCAGACCAAAACCCACTCCGCCAGACCCGAACCCACTCCGCCAGACCCCAAACCACTCCGCCAGACCCCAACCCACTCCGCCAGACCCAAACCCACTCCGCCAGACCCGAACCCACTCCACCAGTCCCAAACCCACTCCGCCAGACCTGAACCCACTCAGCCAGACCGGAACCCACTCCGCCAGACACCAAACCCACTCCGCCAGACCCAAACCCACTCCGCCAGACCCAAACCCACTCCGCCAGACCCAAACCCACTCCGCCAGACCCAAACCCACTCCGCCACACCCAGACCCACTCCGCCAGACCCGAACCCACTCCGCCAGACCCAAACCCACTCCCCCAGACCCAAACCCAATTCCGCCAGACACCAAACCCACTCCGCCAGACCCAAACCCACTCCGCCAGACCCAAACCCACTCCGCCAGACCCAAACCCAATCCGCCAGACCCAAACCAACTCCGCCAGACCCAAACCTACTCCGCCAGACCCAAACCCACTCCGTCAGACCCAAACCCACTCCGCCAGACCCAAACCCACTCCGCCAGACCCAAACCCACCCCGCCAGACCCAAACCAACTCCACCAGACCAAAACCCACTCCGCCAGACCCTAACCCACCCCGCCAGACCCCAAACCCACTCCGCCAGACCCAAACCCACTCCGCCAGACCCCAAACCCACTCCGCCAGACCCAAACCCCACCCGCCAGACTCCAAACCCACTCCGCCAGACCCAAACCCACTCCGCCAGACCCAAACCCATTCCGCCAGACCCAAACCGCCAGACCAAAACCCACTCCGCCAGACCCAAACCCACTCCGCCAGACCCAAACCAACTCCGGCAGACCCAAACCCACACCGCCAGACCCAAACCCACTCCGCCAGTCCCAAACTTACTGCGCCAGACCCAAACCCACTCCGCCAGACCACAAACCCACTCCGCCAGACCCAAACCCACTCCGCCAGACCCCAAACCCACTCCGCCAGACCCAAACCCACTCCGCCAGACCCGAACCCACTCCGCCAGACCCAAACCCACTCCGCCAGACCCAAACCCACTCCGCCAGACCCAAACCCACTCCGCCAGACCCAAACCCACTCCGCCAGACCCAAACCCACTCCGCCAGACCCAAACCCACTCCGCCAGACCCAAACCCACTCCGCCAGACCCAAACACACTCCGCCAGAACCAAACCCACTCCGCCAGACCCAAACCCACTCCGCCAGACCCAAACCCACTCCCGCAGACCCAAACCCACTCCGCCAGACCCAAACCCACTCCGCCAGACCCAAACCCACTCCGCCAGACCCAAACCCACACCGCCAGACCCAAACCCACTCCGCCAGACCCCAACCCACTCCGCCAGACCCCAACCCACTCCGACAGACCCCAACCCACTCCGCCGGACCCGAACCCACTCCGCCGGACCCCAACCCACTCCGCCAGACCCAAGCCCACTCCGCCAGACCCAAACCCACTCCGCCAGATCCAAACTTACTCCGCTAGACCCAAACCCACTCCGCCAGACCGAAACTTACTCCGCCAGACCCAAACCCACTGCGCCAGACCCAAACCCACTCCGCCAGACCCCAAACCCACTCCGCCCGACCCCAAACCCCCTCCGCCTGACCCAAACTCACTCCGCCAGACACAAACCCACTCCGCCAGACCCAAACCCACTCCGCCAGACCCAAACTCACTCCGCCAGAACCAAACCCACTCCGCCAGACCTGAACCCACTCCGCCAAACCCCAACCCACTCCGCCAGACCCCAACCCACTCCGCCAGACCCGAACCCACTCTGACGGACCCGAACCCACTCCGCCAGACCCCAACCCACTGTGCCAGAACCCGACGCACTCCGCCAGTCCCCAACCCACTCCGGCAGACCCCACCCACTCCGCCAGACCAAAACCCACTCCGCCAGACCGGAACCCACTCCGCCAGACCCCAAACCACTCCGCCAGACCCCAACCCACTCCGCCAGACCCAAACCCACTCCGCCAGACCCGAACCCACTCCACCAGTCCCAAACCCACTCCGCCAGACCCGAACCCACTCAGCCAGACCGGAACCCACTCCGCCAGACACCAAACCCACTCCGCCAGACCCAAACCCACTCCGCCAGACCCAAACCCACTCCGCCAGACCCAAACCCACTCCGCCACACCCAAACCCACTCCGCCACACCCAAACCCACTCCGCCAGACCCGAACCCACTCCGCCAGACCCAAACCCACTCCCCCAGACCCAAACCCAATTCCGCCAGACACCAAACCCACTCCGCCAGACCCAAACCCACTCCGCCAGACCCAAACCCACTCCGCCAGACCCAAACCCACTCCGCCAGACCCAAACCAACTCCGCCAGACCCAAACCTACTCCGCCAGACCCAAACCCACTCCGTCAGACCCAAACCCACTCCGCCAGACCCAAACCCACTCCGCCAGACCCAAACCCACCCCGCCAGACCCAAACCAACTCCACCAGACCAAAACCCACTCCGCCAGACCCAAACCCACCCCGCCAGACCCCAAACCCACTCCGCCAGACCCAAACCCACTTCGCCAGACCCCAAACCCACTCCGCCAGTCCCAAACCCCACCCGCCAGACTCCAAACCCACTCCGCCAGACCCAAACCCACTCCGCCAGACCCAAACCCACTCCGCCAGACCCAAACCGCCAGACCAAAACCCACTCCGCCAGACCCAAACCCACTCCGCCAGACCCAAACCAACTCCGCCAGACCCAAACCCACACCGCCAGACCCAAACCCACTCCGCCAGTCCCAAACTTACTGCGCCAGACCCAAACCCACTCCGCCAGACCACAAACCCACTCCGCCAGACCCAAACCCACTCCGCCAGACCCCAAACCCACTCCGCCAGACCCAAACCCACTCCGCCAGACACAAACCCACTCCGCCAGACCCGAACCCACTCCGCCAGACCCGAACCCACTCCGCCAGACCCAAACCCAATCCGCCAGACCCAAACCCACTCCGAGAGACCCAAGCCCACTCCGCCAGACCAAACCCCACTCCGCCAGACCCAAACCCACTCTGCCAGACCCAAGCCCACTCCGCCAGACCCAAACCAACTCCGCCAGAGCCAAACCCACTCCGCCAGACCCAAACCAACTCCGCCAGACCCAAACCCACACCACCAGACCCAAACCCACTCCGCCAGACCCAAACCCACTCCGCCACACACAAACCCACTCCGCCGGACCCAAACCCACTCCGCCAGACCCAAACCCACTCCGCCAGACCCCAAACCCACTCCGCCAGACCCAAACCCACTCCGCCAGACGCAAACCCACTCCGCCACACACAAACCCACTCCGCCGGACCCAAACCCAGTCCGCCAGACCCAAACCCACTCCGCCAGTCCTCAACACACTCCGCCAGACCCAAACCCACTCCGCCAGCCCCAAACCCACTCCGCAAGACCCTAACCCACTCCGCCACACCCAAACCCACTGCGCCAGACCCGAACCCACTCCGCCAGACCTGAACCCACTCCGCCAGACCCGAACCCACCCCGCCAGACCCAAACCCACTCCGCCAGACCCAAACCCACTCCGCCAGACGCAAACCCACTCCGCCAGACCCAACCCCACTCCGCCAGACCCAAACCCACTCCGCCAGACCCAAACCCACTCCGCCAGACCCAAACCCACTCCCCAGACCCAAACCCACTCCGCCAGACCCGAACCCACTCCGCCAGACCCGAACCCACTCCGCCAGACCCAAACCCACTCCGCCAGACCCCAAACCCACTCCGCCAGACCCAAACCCACTCCGCCAGACCCAAACCCACTCCGCCACACACAAACCCACTCCGCCGGACCCCAACCCACTCCGCCAGACCCAAGCCCACTCCGCCAGACCCAAACCCACTCCGCCAGATCCAAACTTATTCCGCTAGACACAAACCCACTCCGCCAGACCGAAACTTACTCCGCCAGACCCAAACCCACTGCGCCAGACCCAAACCCACTCCGCCAGACCCCAAACCCACTCCGCCCGACCCCAAACCCCCTCCGCCTGACCCAAACTCACTCCGCCAGACACAAACCCACTCCGCCAGACCCAAACCCACTCCGCCAGACCCAAACTCACTCCGCCAGAACCAAACCCACTCCGCCAGACCTGAACCCACTCCGCCAAACCCCAACCCACTCCGCCAGACCCCAACCCACTCCGCCAGACCCGAACCCACTCTGACGGACCCGAACCCACTCCGCCAGACCCCAACCCACTGTGCCAGAACCCGACCCACTCCGCCAGACCCCAACCCACTCCGGCAGACCCCACCCACTCCGCCAGACCAAAACCCACTCCGCCAGACCCGAACCCACTCCGCCAGACCCCAAACCACTCCGCCAGACCCCAACCCACTCCGCCAGACCCAAACCCACTCCGCCAGACCCGAACCCACTCCACCTGTCCCAAACCCACTCCGCCAGACCCGAACCCACTCAGCCAGACCGGAACCCACTCCGCCAGACACCAAACCCACTCCGCCAGACCCAAACCCACTCCGCCAGACCCAAACCCACTCCGCCAGACCCAAACCCACTCCGCCACACCCAAACCCACTCCGCCACACCCAAACCCACTCCGCCAGACCCGAACCCACTCCGCCAGACCCAAACCCACTCCGCCAGACCCCAAACCCACTCCGCCAGACCCAAACCCCACCCGCCAGACTCCAAACCCACTCCGCCAGACCCAAACCCACTCCGCCAGACCCAAACCCACTCCGCCAGACCCAAACCGCCAGACCAAAACCCACTCCGCCAGACCCAAACCCACTCCGCCAGACCCAAAGCAACTCCGCCAGACCCAAACCCACACCGCCAGACCCAAACCCACTCCGCCAGTCCCAAACTTACTGCGCCAGACCCAAACCCACTCCGCCAGACCACAAACCCACTCCGCCAGACCCAAACCCACTCCGCCAGACCCCAAACCCACTCCGCCAGACCCAAACCCACTCCGCCAGACCCAAACCCACTCCGCCAGACCCGAACCCACTCCGCCAGACCCGAACCCACTCCGCCAGACCCAAACCCAATCCGCCAGACCCAAACCCACTCCGCGAGACCCAAGCCCACTCCGCCAGACCAAACCCCACTCCGCCAGACCCAAACCCACACCACCAGACCCAAACCCACTCCGCCACACACAAACCCACTCCGCCGGACCCAAACCCACTCCGCCAGACCCAAACCCACTCCGCCAGACCCCAAACCCACTCCGCCAGACCCAAACCCACTCCGCCAGACGCAAACCCACTCCGCCACACACAAACCCACTCCGCCGGACCCAAACCCACTCCGCCAGACCCAACCCACTCCGCCAGTCCTCAACACACTCCGCCAGACCCAAACCCACTCCGCCAGCCCCAAACCCACTCCGCAAGACCCTAACCCACTCCGCCACACCCAAACCCACTGCGCCAGACCCGAACCCACTCCGCCAGACCCGAACCCACTCCGCCAGACCCGAACCCACCCCGCCAGACCCAAACCCACTCCGCCAGACCCAAACCCACTCCGCCAGACGCAAACCCACTCCGCCAGACCCAACCCCACTCCGCCAGACCCAAACCCACTCCGCCAGACCCAAACCCACTCCGCCAGACCCAAACCCACTCCCCAGACCCAAACCCACTCCGCCAGACCCGAACCCACTCCGCCAGACCCGAACCCACTCCGCCAGACCCAAACCCACTCCGCCAGACCGAAACCCACTCCGCCAGACCCATACCCACTCCGCCAGACCCAAACCCACTCCGCCACACACAAACCCACTCCGCCGGACCCAAACCCACTCCGCCAGACCCAAACCCACTCCGCCGGACCCAAACCCACTCCGCCCGTCGCAAACCCACTCCGCCAGACCCAAACCCACTCCGCCAGTCCTCAACACACTCCGCCAGACCCAAACCCACTCCGCCAGCCCCAAACCCACTCCGCAAGACCCTAACCCACTCCGCCACACCCGAACCCACTCCGCCAGACCCGAACCCACTCCGCCAGTCCCGAACCCACTCGTACAGACCCGAACCCACTCCGCCAGACCCAAACCCACTCCGCCAGACCCAAACCAACTCCGCCAGACCCAAACCCACTCCGCCAGACCCCAAACACACTCCGCCAGACCAAACCCAATCCGCCAGACCCAAACTCACTCCGCCAGACCCCAACCCACTCCGCCAGACCCCAACCCACTCCGCCAGACCCGAACCCACCCCGCCAGACCCACAACCCACTCCGCCAGACTCAAACCCTCTCCGCCAGACCCAAACCCACTCCGCCAGACCCGAACCCACTCCGCCAGACCCTAACCCACTCCACCAGACCCAAACCCACTCCACCAGACCCAAACCCACTCCGCCACACACAAACCCACTCCGCCGGACCCAAACCCACTCCGCCAGACACAAACCCACTCCGCCAGACCCCAAACCCACTCCGCCAGACCCAAACCCACTCCGCCAGACGCAAACCCACTCCGCCACACACAAACCCACTCCGCCGGACCCAAACCCACTCCGCCAGACCCAAACCCACTCCGCCAGTCCTCAACACACTCCGCCAGACCCAAACCCACTCCGCCAGCCCCAAACCCACTCCGCAAGACCCTAACCCACTCCGCCACACCCAAACCCACTCCGCCAGACCCGAACCCACTCCGCCAGACCCAAACCCACTCCGCCAGACCCGAACCCACCCCGCCAGACCCAAACCCACTCCGCCAGACCCAAACCCACTCCGCCAGACGCAAACCCACTCCGCCAGACCCAAACCCACTCCGCCAGACCCAAACCCACTCCGCCAGACCCAAACCCACTCCGCCAGACCCAAACCCACTCCCCCAGACCCAAACCCACTCCGCCAGACCCGAACCCACTCCGCCAGACCCAAACCCACTCCGCCAGACCCCAAACCCACTCCGCCAGACCCAAACCCACTCCGCCAGACCCAAACCCACTCCGCCACACACAAACCCACTCCGCCAGACCCAAACCCACTCCGCCAGACCCAAACCCACTCCGCCAGACCCAAACCCACTCCGCCAGTCGCAAACCCACTCCGCCAGACCCAAACCCACTCCGCCAGTCCTCAACAAACTCCGCCAGACCCAAACCCACTCCGCCAGCCCCAAACCCACTCCGCAAGACCCTAACCCACTCCGCCACACCCGAACCCACTCCGCCAGACCCCAACCCACTCCGCCAGACCCGAACCCACTCGTACAGACCCGAACCCACTCCGCCAGACCCAAACCCACTCCGCCAGACCCAAACCAACTCCGCCAGACCCAAACCCACTCCGCCAGACCCCAAACACACTCCGCCAGACCAAACCCACTCCGCCAGACCCAAACTCACTCCGCCAGACCCCAACCCACTCCGCCAGACCCCAACCCACTCCGCCAGACCCGAACCGACCCCGCCAGACCTACAACCCACTCCGCCAGACTCAAACCCTCTCCGCCAGACCCAAACCCACTCCGCCAGACCCAAGCCCACTCCGCCAGACCCAACCCCACTCCGCCAGACCCAATCCCACTCCGCCAGACCCAAGCCCCCTCCGCCAGACCCGAACCCACTCCGCCAGACCCGAACCCACCCCGCCAGACCCGAACCCACACCGCCAGACCCGAACCCACACCGCCAGACCCGAACCCACTCCGCCAGATCCGAACCCACTCCGCCTGACCCCAACCCCTCCGCCAGACCCAAAGCCACTCCGCCAGACTCAAACCCACTCTGCCAGACCCAAACCCACTCTGCCAGACCCAAACCCACTCCGCCAGACCCAAACCCACTCCACCAGACCCAAACCCACTCCGCCAGACCCAAACCCACTCCGCCACACACAAACCCACTCCGCCGGACCCAAACCCACTCCGCCAGACCCAAACCCACTCCGCCAGACCCAAACCCACTCCGCCAGTCGCAAACCCACTCCGCCAGACCCAAACCCACTCCGCCAGTCCTCAACACACTCCGCCAGACCCAAACCCACTCCGCCAGCCCCAAACCCACTCCGCAAGACCCTAACCCACTCCGCCACACCCGAACCCACTCCGCCAGACCCGAACCCACTCGTACAGACCCGAACCCACTCCGCCAAACCCAAACCCACTCCGCCAGACCTGAACCCACTCCGCCAGACCCAAACCCACTCCGCCAGACCCAAACCAACTCCGCCAGACCCAAACCCACTCTGCCAGACCCCAAACACACTCCGCCAGACCAAACCCACTCCGCCAGACCCAAACTCACTCCGCCAGACCCCAACCCACTCCGCCAGACCCCAACCCACTCCGCCAGACCCGAACCCACTCCGCCAAACCCACAACCCACTCCGCCAGACTCAAACCCTCTCCGCCAGACCCAAACCCACTCCACCAGACCCCAACCCACTCCGCCAGACCCGAACCCACTCCGCCAGACCCGAACACACTCCGCCAGACCCAAACCCACTCCGCCAGACCCAAACCCTCTCCGCCAGACCCAAGCCCACTCCGCCAGACCCAACCCCACTCCGCCAGACCCAATCCCACTCCGCCAGACCCAAGCCCCCTCCGCCAGACCCGAACCCACTCCGCCAGACACGAACCCACCCAGCCAGACCCGAACCCACACCGCCAGACCCGAACCCACACCGCCAGACCCGAACCCACTCCGCCAGATCCGAACACACTCCGCCAGACCCCAACCCCTCCGCCAGACCCAAAGCCACTCCGCCAGACTCAAACCCACTCCGCCAGACCCAAACCCACTCTGCCAGACCCAAACCCACTCCGCCAGACCCAAACCCACTCCGCCAGACCCAAACCCACTCCGCCAGACCCAAACCCACTCCGCCAGACCCAAACCCACTCCGCCAGACCCAAACCCACTCCGCCAAACAGAAACCCACTCTGCCAGCCCCAAACCCACTCCGCCAGACACAAACCCACTCCGCCAGACCCCAAACCCACTCCGCCAGACCCAAACCCACTCCGCCAGGCCCAAACCCACTCCGCCAGACCCAAATCCACTCCGCCAGGCCCAAACCCACTCCGCCAGACCCAAACCCACTCCGCCAGACCAAAACCCACTCCGCCAGACCCAAACCCACTCCGCCAGACCCAAACCCACTCCGCCAGACCCAAACCCTCTCCGCCAGACCCAACCCCACTGCGCCAGACCCAACCCCACTCCGCCAGACCCAATCCCACTCCGCCAGACCCCAAACCCACTCCGCCAGACCCAAACCCACTCCGCCAGACCCAAACCCACTCCGCCACACACAAACCAACTCCGCCGGACCAAACCCCACTCCGCCACACCCGAACCCACTCCGCCAGACCCCAACCCACTCCGCCAGACCCGAACCCACTCGTACAGACCCGAACCCACTCCGCCAGACCCAAACCCACTCCGCCAGACCTGAACCCACTCCGCCAGACCAAAACCCACTCCGCCAGACCCAAACCAACTCCGCCAGACCCAAACCCACTCCGCCAGACCCCAAACCCACTCCGCCAGACCCAAACCCACTCCGCCAGCCCCAAACCCACTCCGCAAGACCCTAACCCACTCCACCACACCCAAACCCACTCCGCCAGACCCGAACCCACTCCGCCAGACCCGAACCCACTCCGCCAGACCCGAACCCACCCCGCCAGACCCAAACCCACTCCGCCAGACCCAAACCCACTCCGCCAGACGCAAACCCACTCCGCCAGACCCAAACCCACTCCGCCAGACCCAAACCCACTCCGCCAGACCCAAACCCACTCCGCCAGACCCAAACCCACTCCCCCAGACCCAAACCCACTCCGCCAGACCCGAACCCACTCCGCCATACCCAAACCCACTCCGCCAGACCCCAAACCCACTCCGCCAGGCCCAAACCCACTCCGCCAGACCCAAACCCACTCCGCCACACACAAACCCACTCCGCCGGACCAAAACACACTCCGCCAGACCCAAACCCACTCCGCGAGACCCAAACCCACTCCGCCAGTCGCAAACCCACTCCGCCAGACCCAAACCCACTCCGCCAGTCCTCAACACACTCCGCCAGACCCAAACCCACTCCGCCAGCCCCAAACCCACTCCGCAAGACCCTAACCCACTCCGCCACACCCGAACCCACTCCGCCAGACCCCAACCCACTCCGCCAGACCCGAACCCACTCGTACAGACCCGAACCCACTCCGCCAGACACAAACCCACTCCGCCAGACCTGAACCCACTCCGCCAGACCAAAACCCACTCCGCCAGACCCAAACCAACTCCGCCAGACCCAAACCCACTCCGCCAGACCCAAACCCACTCCGCCACACACAAACCCACTCCGCCGGACCCAAACCCACTCCGCCAGACCCAAACCCACTTCGCCAGACACCAAACCCACTCCGCCAGACCCAAAACCACTCCGCCAGACGCAAACCCACTCCGCCACACACAAACCCACTCCGCCGGACCCAAACCCACTCCGCCAGACCCAAACCCACTCCGCCAGTCCTCAACACACTCCGCCAGACCCAAACCCACTCCGCCAGCCCCAAACCCACTCCGCAAGACCCTAACCCACTCCGCCACACCCAAACCCACTCCGCCAGACCCGAACCCACTCCGCCAGACCCGAACCCACTCCGCCAGACCCGAACCCACCCCGCCAGACCCAAACCCACTCCGCCAGACCCAAACCCACTCCGCCAGACGCAAACCCACTCCGCCAGACCCAAACCCACTCCGCCAGACCCAAACCCACTCCGCCAGACCCAAACCCACTCCGCCAGACCCAAACCCACTCCCCCAGACCCAAACCCACTCCGCCAGACCCGAACCCACTCCGCCAGACCCAAACCCACTCCGCCAGACCCCAAACCCACTCCGCCAGACCAAAACCCACTCCGCCAGACCCAAACCAACTCCGCCAGACCCAAACCCACTCCGCCAGACCCAAACCCACTCCGCCACACACAAACCCACTCCGCCGGACCCAAACCCACTCCGCCAGACCCAAACCCACTTCGCCAGACACCAAACCCACTCCGCCAGACCCCAAACCACTCCGCCAGACGCAAACCCACTCCGCCACACACAAACCCACTCCGCCGGACCCAAACCCACTCCGCCAGACCCAAACCCACTCCGCCAGTCCTCAACACACTCCGCCAGACCCAAACCCACTCCGCCAGCCCCAAACCCACTCCGCAAGACCCTAACCCACTCCGCCACACCCAAACCCACTCCGCCAGACCCGAACCCACTCCGCCAGACCCGAACCCACTCCGCCAGACCCGAACCCACCCCGCCAGACCCAAACCCACTCCGCCAGACCCAAACCCACTCCGCCAGACGCAAACCCACTCCGCCAGACCCAAACCCACTCCGCCAGACCCAAACCCACTCCGCCAGACCCAAACCCACTCCGCCAGACCCAAACCCACTCCCCCAGACCCAAACCCACTCCGCCAGACCCGAACCCACTCCGCCAGACCCAAACCCACTCCGCCAGACCCCAAACCCACTCCGCCAGGCCCAAACCCACTCCGCCAGACCCAAACCCACTCCGCCACACACAAACCCACTCCGCCGGACCAAAACCCACTCCGCCAGACCCAAACCCACTCCGCGAGACCCAAACCCACTCCGCCAGTCGCAAACCCACTCCGCCAGACCCAAACCCACTCCGCCAGTCCTCAACACACTCCGCCAGACCCAAACCCACTCCGCCAGCCCCAAACCCACTCCGCAAGACCCTAACCCACTCCGCCACACCCGAACCCACTCCGCCAGACCCAAACCCACTCCGCCAGACCCAAACCCACTCCGCCAGACCCCAAACACACTCCGCCAGACCAAACCCACTCCGCCATACCCAAACTCACTCCGCCAGACTCCAACCCACTCCGCCAGACCCCAACCCACTCCGCCAGACCCGAACCCACCCCGCCAGACCCACAACCCACTCCGCCAGACTCAAACCCTCTCCGCCAGACCCAAACCCACTCCGCCAGACCCGAACCCACTCCGCCAGACCTGAACCCACTCCGCCAGACCCGAACACACTCCGCCAGACCCAAACCCACTCCGCCAGACCCAAACCCACTCCGCCAGACGCAAACCCACTCCGCCAGACCGAAACCCACTCCGCCAGACCCAAACCCACTCCGCCAGACCCAAACCCACTCCGCCAGACCCAAACCCACTCCGCCAAACAGAAACCCACTCCGCCAGCCCCAAACCCACTCCGCCAGACACAAACCCACTCCGCCAGACCCGAACCCACTCCGCCAGACCCGAACCCACTCCGCCAGACCCGAACCCACTCCGCCAGACCCAAACCCACTCCGCCAGTTCCGAACCCACTCCGCCAGACCCGAACCCACTCCGCCAGACCCGAACCCACTCCGCCAGACCCCAACCCAATCCGCCAGACCCAAACCCACTCCGCCAGACGCAAACCCACTCCACCAGACCCAAACCCACTCCGCCAGACCCAAACCCACTCCGCCAAACAGAAGCCCACTCCGCCAGCCCCAAACCCACTCCGCCAGACACAAACCCACTCCGCCAGACCCCAAACCCACTCCGCCAGACCCAAACCCACTCCGCCAGGCCCAAACCCACTCCGTCAGACCCAAATCCACTCCGCCAGGCCCAAACCCACTCCGCCAGACCCAAACCCACTCCGCCAGACCCAAACCCACTCCGCCAGGCCCAAACCCACTCCGCCAGACCCAAACCCACTCCGCCAGACCCAATCCCACTCCGCCAGACCCAAGCCCACTTCGCCAGACACCAAACCCACTCCGCCAGACCCAAAACCACTCCGCCAGACGCAAACCCACTCCGCCACACACAAACCCACTCCGCCGGACCCAAACCCACTCCGCCAGACCCAAACCCACTCCGCCAGTCCTCAACACACTCCGCCAGACCCAAACCCACTCCGCCAGCCCCAAACCCACTCCGCAAGACCCTAACCCACTCCGCCACACCCAAACCCACTCCGCCAGACCCGAACCCACTCCGCCAGACCCGAACCCACTCCGCCAGACCCGAACCCACCCCGCCAGACCCAAACCCACTCCGCCAGACCCAAACCCACTCCGCCAGACGCAAACCCACTCCGCCAGACCCAAACCCACTCCGCCAGACCCAAACCCACTCCGCCAGACCCAAACCCACTCCGCCAGACCCAAACCCACTCCCCCAGACCCAAACCCACTCCGCCAGACCCGAACCCACTCCGCCAGACCCGAACCCACTCCGCCAGACCCCAAACCCACTCCGCCAGGCCCAAACCCACTCCGCCAGACCCAAACCCACTCCGCCACACACAAACCCACTCCGCCGGACCAAAACCCACTCCGCCAGACCCAAACCCACTCCGCGAGACCCAAACCCACTCCGCCAGTCGCAAACCCACTCCGCCAGACCCAAACCCACTCCGCCAGTCCTCAACACACTCCGCCAGACCCAAACCCACTCCGCCAGCCCCAAACCCACTCCGCAAGACCCTAACCCACTCCGCCACACCCGAACCCACTCCGCCAGACCCAAACCCACTCCGCCAGACCCAAACCCACTCCGCCAGACCCCAAACACACTCCGCCAGACCAAACCCACTCCGCCATACCCAAACTCACTCCGCCAGACTCCAACCCACTCCGCCAGACCCCAACCCACTCCGCCAGACCCGAACCCACCCCGCCAGACCCACAACCCACTCCGCCAGACTCAAACCCTCTCCGCCAGACCCAAACCCACTCCGCCAGACCCGAACCCACTCCGCCAGACCTGAACCCACTCCGCCAGACCCGAACACACTCCGCCAGACCCTAACCCACTCCGCCAGACCCAAACCCACTCCGCCAGACGCAAACCCACTCCGCCAGACCGAAACCCACTCCGCCAGACCCAAACCCACTCCGCCAGACCCAAACCCACTCCGCCAGACCCAAACCCACTCCGCCAAACAGAAACCCACTCCGCCAGCCCCAAACCCACTCCGCCAGACACAAACCCACTCCGCCAGACCCGAACCCACTCCGCCAGACCCGAACCCACTCCGCCAGACCCGAACCCACTCCGCCAGACCCAAACCCACTCCGCCAGATCCGAACCCACTCCGCCAGACCCGAACCCACTCCGCCAGACCCGAACCCACTCCGCCAGACCCCAACCCACTCCGCCAGACCCAAACCCACTCCGCCAGACGCAAACCCACTCCACCAGACCCAAACCCACTCCGCCAGACCCAAACCCACTCCGCCAAACAGAAGCCCACTCCGCCAGCCCCAAACACACTCCGCCAGACACAAACCCACTCCGCCAGACCCCAAACCCACTCCGCCAGACCCAAACCCACTCCGCGAGACCCAAACCCACTCCGCCAGTCGCAAACCCACTCCGCCAGACCCAAACCCACTCCGCCAGTCCTCAACACACTCCGCCAGACCCAAACCCACTCCGCCAGCCCCAAACCCACTCCGCAAGACCCTAACCCACTCCGCCACACCCGAACCCACTCCGCCAGACCCAAACCCACTCCGCCAGACCCAAACCCACTCCGCCAGACCCCAAACACACTCCGCCAGACCAAACCCACTCCGCCATACCCAAACTCACTCCGCCAGACTCCAACCCACTCCGCCAGACCCCAACCCACTCCGCCAGACCCGAACCCACCCCGCCAGACCCACAACCCACTCCGCCAGACTCAAACCCTCTCCGCCAGACCCAAACCCACTCCGCCAGACCCGAACCCACTCCGCCAGACCTGAACCCACTCCGCCAGACCCGAACACACTCCGCCAGACCCAAACCCACTCCGCCAGACCCAAACCCACTCCGCCAGACGCAAACCCACTCCGCCAGACCGAAACCCACTCCGCCAGACCCAAACCCACTCCGCCAGACCCAAACCCACTCCGCCAGACCCAAACCCACTCCGCCAAACAGAAACCCACTCCGCCAGCCCCAAACCCACTCCGCCAGACACAAACCCACTCCGCCAGACCCGAACCCACTCCGCCAGACCCGAACCCACTCCGCCAGACCCGAACCCACTCCGCCAGACCCAAACCCACTCCGCCAGATCCGAACCCACTCCGCCAGACCCGAACCCACTCCGCCAGACCCGAACCCACTCCGCCAGACCCCAACCCACTCCGCCAGACCCAAACCCACTCCGCCAGACGCAAACCCACTCCACCAGACCCAAACCCACTCCGCCAGACCCAAACCCACTCCGCCAAACAGAAGCCCACTCCGCCAGCCCCAAACACACTCCGCCAGACACAAACCCACTCCGCCAGACCCCAAACCCACTCCGCCAGACCCAAACCCACTCCGCCAGGCCCAAACCCACTCCGTCAGACCCAAATCCACTCCGCCAGGCCCAAACCCACTCCGCCAGACCCAAACCCACTCCGCCAGACCCACACCCACTCCGCCAGGCCCAAACCCACTCCGCCAGACCCAAATCCACTCCGCCACGCCCAAACCCACTCCGCCAGACCCAAACCCACTCCGCCAGACCAAAACCCACTCCGCCAGACCCAAACCCACTCCGCCAGACCCAAACCTACTCCGCCAGACCCAAACCCTCTCCGCCAGACCCAAGCCCACTCCGCCAGACCCAACCCCACTCCGCCAGACCCAATCCCACTCCGCCAGACCCAAGCCCACTCCGCCAGACCCAAACCAACTCCGCCAGAGCCAAACCCACTCCGCCAGACCCAAACCAACTCCGCCAGACCCAAACCCACTCCGCCAGACCCAAACCCACTCCGCCAGACCCAAACCCACTCCGCCACACACAAACCCACTCCGCCGGACCCAAACCCATTCCGCCAGACCCAAACCCACTCCGCCAGACACCAAACCCACTCCGCCAGACCCAAACCCACTCCGCCAGACGCAAACCCACTCCGCCACACACAAACCCACTCCGCCGGACCCAAACCCACTCCGCCAGACCCAAACCCACTCCGCCAGTCCTCAACACACTCCGCCAGACCCAAACCCACTCCGCCAGCCCCAAACCCACTCCGCAAGACCCTAACCCACTCCGCCACACCCAAACCCACTCCGCCAGACCCGAACCCACTCCGCCAGACCCGAACCCACTCCGCCAGACCCGAACCCACCCCGCCAGACCCAAACCCACTCCGCCAGACCCAAACCCACTCCGCCAGACGCAAACCCACTCCGCCAGACCCAAACCCACTCCGCCAGACCCAAACCCACTCCGCCAGACCCAAACCCACTCCGCCAGACCCAAACCCACTCCCCCAGACCCAAACCCACTCCGCCAGACCCGAACCCACTCCGCCAGACCCAAACCCACTCCGCCAGACCCCAAACCCACTCCGCCAGACCCAAACCCACTCCGCCAGACCCAAACCCACTCCGCCACACACAAACCAACTCCGCCGGACCAAAACCCACTCCGCCAGACCCAAACCCACTCCGCGAGACCCAAACCCACTCCGCCAGTCGCAAACCCACTCCGCCAGACCCAAACCCACTCCGCCAGTCCTCAACACACTCCGCCAGACCCAAACCCACTCCGCCAGCCCCAAACCCACTCCGCAAGACCCTAACCCACTCCGCCAGACCCGAACCCACTCCGCCAGACCCCAACCCACTCCGCCAGACCCGAACCCACTCGTACAGACCCGAACCCACTCCGCCAGACCCAAACCCACTCCGCCAGACCCGAACCCACTCCGCCAGACCAAAACCCACTCCGCCAGACCCAAACCAACTCCGCCAGACCCAAACCCACTCCGCCAGACCCCAAACACACTCCGCCAGACCAAACCCACTCCGCCATACCCAAACTCACTCCGCCAGACTCCAACCCACTCCGCCAGACCCCAACCCACTCCGCCAGACCCGAACCCACCCCGCCAGACCCACAACCCACTCCGCCAGACTCAAACCCTCTCCGCCAGACCCAAACCCACTCTGCCAGACCCGAACCCACTCCGCCAGACCTGAACCCACTCCGCCAGACCCGAACACACTCCGCCAGACCCAAACCCACTCCGCCAGACCCAAACCACTCCGCCAGACGCAAACCCTCTCCGCCAGACCCAAGCCCACTGCGACAGACCCAAACCCACTCCGCCAGACCCAAACCCACTCCGCCAGACCCAAACCCACTCCGCCAGACCCAAACCCACTCCCCCAGACCCAAACCCACTCCGCCAGACCCGAACCCACTCCGCCAGACCCAAACCCACTCCGCCAGACCCCAAACCCACTCCGCCAGACCCAAACCCACTCCGCCAGACCCAAACCCACTCCGCCACACACAAACCAACTCCGCCGGACCAAAACCCACTCCGCCAGACCCAAACCCACTCCGCGAGACCCAAACCCACTCCGCCAGTCGCAAACCCACTCCGCCAGACCCAAACCCACTCCGCCAGTCCTCAACACACTCCGCCAGACCCAAACCCACTCCGCCAGCCCCAAACCCACTCCGCAAGACCCTAACCCACTCCGCCAGACCCGAACCCACTCCGCCAGACCCCAACCCACTCCGCCAGACCCGAACCCACTCGTACAGACCCGAACCCACTCCGCCAGACCCAAACCCACTCCGCCAGACCCGAACCCACTCCGCCAGACCAAAACCCACTCCGCCAGACCCAAACCAACTCCGCCAGACCCAAACCCACTCCGCCAGACCCCAAACACACTCCGCCAGACCAAACCCACTCCGCCATACCCAAACTCACTCCGCCAGACTCCAACCCACTCCGCCAGACCCCAACCCACTCCGCCAGACCCGAACCCACCCCGCCAGACCCACAACCCACTCCGCCAGACTCAAACCCTCTCCGCCAGACCCAAACCCACTCTGCCAGACCCGAACCCACTCCGCCAGACCTGAACCCACTCCGCCAGACCCGAACACACTCCGCCAGACCCAAACCCACTCCGCCAGACCCAAACCACTCCGCCAGACGCAAACCCTCTCCGCCAGACCCAAGCCCACTGCGACAGACCCAACCCCACTCCGCCAGACCCAATCCCACTCCGCCAGACCCAAGCCCCCTCCGCCAGACCCGAACCCACTCCGCCAGATCCGAACACACTCCGCCAGACCCCAACCCCTCCGCCAGACCCAAAGCCACTCCGCCAGACTCAAACCCACTCCGCCAGACCCAAACCCACTCTGCCAGACCCAAACCCACTCCGCCAGACCCAAACCCACTCCGCCAGACCCAAACCCACTCCGCCAGACCCAAACCCACTCCGCCAGACCCAAACCCACTCCGCCAGACCCAAACCCACTCCGCCAAACAGAAACCCACTCCGCCAGCCCCAAACCCACTCCGCCAGACACAAACCCACTCCGCCAGACCCCAAACCCACTCCGCCAGACCCAAACCCACTCCGCCAGGCCCAAACCCACTCCGCCAGACCCAAATCCACACCGCCAGGCCCAAACCCATTCCGCCAGACCCAAACCCACTCCGCCAGACCAAAACCCACTCCGCCAGACCCAATCCCACTCCGCCAGACCCAAGCCCACTCCGCCAGACCCAAACCAACTCCGCCAGAGCCAAACCCACTCCGCCAGACCCAAACCAACTCCGCCAGACCCAAACCCACTCCGCCAGACCCAAACCCACTCCGCCAGGCCCAAACCCACTCCGCCAGACCCAAATCCACACCGCCAGGCCCAAACCCATTCCGCCAGACCCAAACCCACTCCGCCAGACCAAAACCCACTCCGCCAGACCCAATCCCACTCCGCCAGACCCAAGCCCACTCCGCCAGACCCAAACCAACTCCGCCAGAGCCAAACCCACTCCGCCAGACCCAAACCAACTCCGCCAGACCCAAACCCACTCCGCCAGACCCAAACCCACTCCGCCAGACCCAAACCCACTCCGCCACACACAAACCCACTCCGCCGGACCCAAACCCACTCCGCCAGACCCAAACCCACTCCGCCAGTCCTCAACACACTCCGCCAGACCCAAACCCACTCCGCCAGCCCCAAACCCACTCCGCAAGACCCTAACCCACTCCGCCACACCCAAACCCACTCCGCCAGACCCGAACCCACTCCGCCAGACCCGAACCCACCCCGCCAGACCCGAACCCACCCCGCCAGACCCAAACCCACTCCGCCAGACCCAAACCCACTCCGCCAGACGCAAACCCACTCCGCCAGACCCAAACCCACTCCGCCAGACCCAAACCCACTCCGCCAGACCCAAACCCACTCCGCCAGACCCAAACCCACTCCCCCAGAACCAAACCCACTCCGCCAGACCCGAACCCACTCCGCCAGACCCAAACCCACTCCGCCAGACCCCAAACCCACTCCGCCAGGCCCAAACCCACTCCGCCAGACCCAAACCCACTCCGCCACACACAAACCCACTCCGCCGGACCAAAACCCACTCCGCCAGACCCAAACCCACTCCGCGAGACCCAAACCCACTCTGCCAGTCGCAAACCCACTCCGCCAGACCCAAACCCACTCCGCCAGTCCTCAACACACTCCGCCAGACCCAAACCCACTCCGCCAGCCCCAAACCCACTCCGCAAGACCCTAACCCACTCCGCCACACCCGAACCCACTCCGCCAGACCCCAACCCACTCCGCCAGACCCGAACCCACTCGTACAGACCCGAACCCACTCCGCCAGACCCAAACCCACTCCGCCAGTCCTGAACCCACTCCGCCAGACCAAAACCCACTCCGCCAGACCCAAACCAACTCCGCCAGACCCAAACCCACTCCGCCCGACCCCAAACACACTCCGCCAGACCAAACCCACTCCGCCATACCCAAACTCACTCCGCCAGATTCCAACCCACTCCGCCAGACCCCAACCCACTCCGCCAGACCCGAACCCACCCCGCCAGACCCACAACCCACTCCGCCAGACTCAAACCCTCTCCGCCAGACCCAAACCCACTCCGCCAGACCCGAACCCACTCCGCCAGACCTGAACCCACTCCGCCAGACCCGAACACACTCCGCCAGACCCAAACCCACTCCGCCAGACCCAAACCCACTCCGCCAGACGCAAACCCTCTCCGCCAGACCCAAGCCCACTCCGCCAGACCCAACCCCACTCCGCCAGACCCAATCCCACTCCGCCAGACCCAAGCCCCCTCCGCCAGACCCGAACCCACTCCGCCAGACCCGAACCCACCCCGCCAGACCCGAACCCACACCGCCAGACCCGAACCCACACCGCCAGACCCGAACCCACTCCGCCAGATCCGAACACACTCCGCCAGACCCCAACCCCTCCGCCAGACCCAAAGCCACTCCGCCAGACTCAAACCCACTCCGCCAGACCCAAACCCACTCTGCCAGACCCAAACCCACTCCGCCAGACCCAAACCCACTCCGCCAGACCCAAACCCACTCCGCCAGACCCAAACCCACTCCGCCAGACCCAAACCCACTCCGCCAGACCCAAACCCACTCCGCCAAACAGAAACCCACTCCGCCAGCCCCAAACCCACTCCGCCAGACACAAACCCACTCCGCCAGACCCCAAACCCACTCCGCCAGACCCAAACCCACTCCGCCAGACCCAATCCCACTCCGCCAGACCCAAGCCCACTCCGCCAGACCCAAACCAACTCCGCCAGAGCCAAACCCACTCCGCCAGACCCAAACCAACTCCGCCAGACCCAAACCCACTCCGCCAGACCCAAACCCACTCCGCCAGACCCAAACCCACTCCGCCACACACAAACCCACTCCGCCGGACCCAAACCCACTCCGCCGGATCCAAACCCACTCCGCCAGACACCAAACCCACTCCGCCAGACCCAAACCCACTCCGCCAGACGCAAACCCACTCCGCCACACACAAACCCACTCCGCCGGACCCAAACCCACTCCGCCAGACCCAAACCCACTCCGCCAGTCCTCAACACACTCCGCCAGACCCAAACCCACTCCGCCAGCCCGAAACCCACTCCGCAAGACCCTAACCCACTCCGCCACACCCAAACCCACTCCGCCAGACCCGAACCCACTCCGCCAGACCCGAACCCACTCCTCCAGACCCGAACCCACCCCGCCAGACCCAAACCCACTCCGCCGGACCCAAACCCACTCCGCCGGACGCAAACCCACTCCGCCAGACCCAAACCCACTCCGCCAGACCCAAACCCACTCCGCCAGACCCAAACCCACTCCGCCAGACCCAAACCCACTCCCCCAGACCCAAACCCACTCCGCCAGACCTGAACCCACTCCGCCAGACCAAAACCCACTCCGCCAGACCCAAACCAACTCCGCCAGACCCAAACCCACTCCGCCAGACCCCAAACACACTCCGCCAGACCAAACCCACTCGGCCATACCCAAACTCACTCCGCCAGACTCCAACCCACTCCGCCAGACCCCAACCCACTCCGCCAGACCCGAACCCACCCCGCCAGACCCACAACCCACTCCGCCAGACTCAAACCCTCTCCGCCAGACCCAAACCCACTCCGCCAGACCCGAACCCACTCCGCCAGACCTGAACCCACTCCGCCAGACCCGAACACACTCCGCCAGACCCAAACCCACTCCGCCAGACCCAAACCCACTCCGCCAGACGCAAACCCACTCCGCCAGACCGAAACCCACTCCGCCAGACCCAAACCCACTCCGCCAGACCCAAACCCACTCCGCCAGACCCAAACCCACTCCGCCAAACAGAAACCCACTCCGCCAGCCCCAAACCCACTCCGCCAGACACAAACCCACTCCGCCAGACCCGAACCCACTCCGCCAGACCCGAACCCACTCCGCCAGACCCGAACCCACTCCGCCAGACCCGAACCCACTCCGCCAGATCCGAACCCACTCCGCCAGACCCGAACCCACTCCGCCAGACCCGAACCCACTCCGCCAGACCCCAACCCACTCCGCCAGACCCAAACCCACTCCGCCAGACGCAAACCCACTCCACCAGACCCAAACCCACTCCGCCAGACCCAAACCCACTCCCCCAGACCCAAACCCACTCCGCCAGACCTGAACCCACTCCGCCAGACCAAAACCCACTCCGCCAGACCCAAACCAACTCCGCCAGACCCAAACCCACTCCGCCAGACCCCAAACACACTCCGCCAGACCAAACCCACTCGGCCATACCCAAACTCACTCCGCCAGACTCCAACCCACTCCGCCAGACCCCAACCCACTCCGCCAGACCCGAACCCACCCCGCCAGACCCACAACCCACTCCGCCAGACTCAAACCCTCTCCGCCAGACCCAAACCCACTCCGCCAGACCCGAACCCACTCCGCCAGACCTGAACCCACTCCGCCAGACCCGAACACACTCCGCCAGACCCAAACCCACTCCGCCAGACCCAAACCCACTCCGCCAGACGCAAACCCACTCCGCCAGACCGAAACCCACTCCGCCAGACCCAAACGCACTCCGCCAGACCCAAACCCACTCCGCCAGACCCAAACCCACTCCGCCAAACAGAAACCCACTCCGCCAGCCCCAAACCCACTCCGCCAGACACAAACCCACTCCGCCAGACCCGAACCCACTCCGCCAGACCCGAACCCACTCCGCCAGACCCGAACCCACTCCGCCAGACCCGAACCCACTCCGCCAGATCCGAACCCACTCCGCCAGACCCGAACCCACTCCGCCAGACCCGAACCCACTCCGCCAGACCCCAACCCACTCCGCCAGACCCAAACCCACTCCGCCAGACGCAAACCCACTCCACCAGACCCAAACCCACTCCGCCAGACCCAAACCCACTCCGCCAAACAGAAACCCACTCCGCCAGCCCCAAACCCACTCCGCCAGACACAAACCCACTCCGCCAGACCCCAAACCCACTCCGCCAGACCCAAACCCACTCCGCCAGGCCCAAACCCACTCCGTCAGACCCAAATCCACTCCGCCAGGCCCAAAGCCACTCCGCCAGACCCAAACCCACTCCGCCAGACCCAAACCCACTCCGCCAGGCCCAAACCCACTCCGCCAGACCCAAACCCACTCCGCCAGACCAAAACCCACTCCGCCAGATCCGAACCCACTCCGCCAGACCCGAACCCACTCCGCCAGACCCGAACCCACTCCGCCAGACCCCAACCCACTCCGCCAGACCCAAACCCACTCCGCCAGACGCAAACCCACTCCACCAGACCCAAACCCACTCCGCCAGAACCAAACCCACTCCGCCAAACAGAAACCCACTCCGCCAGCCCCAAACCCACTCCGCCAGACACAAACCCACTCCGCCAGACCCCAAACCCACTCCGCCAGACCCAAACCCACTCCGCCAGGCCCAAACCCACTCCGTCAGACCCAAATCCACTCCGCCAGGCCCAAAGCCACTCCGCCAGACCCAAACCCACTCCGCCAGACCCAAACCCACTCCGCCAGGCCCAAACCCACTCCGCCAGACCCAAACCCACTCCGCCAGACCAAAACCCACTCCGCCAGACCCAAACCCACTCCGCCAGACCCAAACCCACTCCGCCAGACCCAAACCCTCTCCGCCAGACCCAAACCCACTCCGTCAGACCCAAACCCACTCCGCCAGACCCAAACCCACTCCGCCAAACAGAAACCCATTCCGCCAGCCCCAAACCCACTCCGCCAGACACAAACCCACTCCGCCAGACCCCAAACCCACACCGCCAGACCCAAACCCACTCCGCCAGGCCCAAACCCACTCCGCCAGACCCAAATCCACACCGCCAGGCCCAAACCCATTCCGCCAGACCCAAACCCACTCCGCCAGACCAAAACCCACTCCGCCAGACCCAATCCCACTCCGCCAGACCCAAGCCCACTCCGCCAGACCCAAACCAACTCCGCCAGAGCCAAACCCACTCCGCCAGACCCAAACCAACTCCGCCAGACCCAAACCCACTCCGCCAGACCCAAACCCACTCCGCCAGACCCAAACCCACTCCGCCACACACAAACCCACTCCGCCGGACCCAAACCCACTCCGCCAGACCCAAACCCACTCCGCCAGTCCTCAACACACTCCGCCAGACCCAAACCCACTCCGCCAGCCCCAAACCCACTCCGCAAGACCCTAGCCCACTCCGCCACACCCAAACCCACTCCGCCAGACCCGAACCCACTCCGCCAGACCCGAACCCACTCCGCCAGACCCGAACCCACCCCGCCAGACCCAAACCCACTCCGCCCGACCCAAACCCACTCCGCCAGACGCAAACCCACTCCGCCAGACCCAAACCCACTCCGCCAGACCCAAACCCACTCCGCCAGACCCAAACCCACTCCGCCAGACCCAAACCCACTCCCCCAGAACCAAACCCACTCCGCCAGACCCGAACCCACTCCGCCAGACCCAGACCCACTCCGCCAGACCCCAAACCCACTCCGCCAGGCCCAAACCCACTCCGCCAGACCCAAACCCACTCCGCCACACACAAACCCACTCCGCCGGACCAAAACCCACTCCGCCAGACCCAAACCCACTCCGCGAGACCCAAACCCACTCCGCCAGTCGCAAACCCACTCCGCCAGACCCAAACCCACTCCGCCAGTCCTCAACACACTCCGCCAGACCCAAACCCACTCCGCCAGCCCCAAACCCACTCCGCAAGGCCCTAACCCACTCCGCCACACCCGAACCCACTCCGCCAGACCCCAACCCACTCCGCCAGACCCGAACCCACTCGTACAGACCCGAACCCACTCCGCCAGACCCAAACCCACTCCGCCAGACCTGAACCCACTCCGCCAGACCAAAACCCACTCCGCCAGACCCAAACCAACTCCGCCAGACCCAAACCCACTCCGCCCGACCCCAAACACACTCCGCCAGACCAAACCCACTCCGCCATACCCAAACTCACTCCGCCAGACTCCAACCCACTCCGCCAGACCCGAACCCACTCGTACAGACCCCAACCCACTCCGCCAGACCCGAACCCACCCCGCCAGACCCACAACCCACTCCGCCAGACTCAAACCCTCTCCGCCAGACCCAAACCCACTCCGCCAGACCCGAACCCACTCCGCCAGACCTGAACCCACTCCGCCAGACCCGAACACACTCCGCCAGACCCAAACCCACTCCGCCAGACCCAAACCCACTCCGCCAGACGCAAACCCTCTCCGCCAGACCCAAGCCCACTCCGCCAGACCCAAACACACTCCGCCAGACCCCAACCCCTCCGCCAGACCCAAAGCCACTCCGCCAGACTCAAACCCACTCCACCAGACCCAAACCCACTCTGCCAGACCCAAACCCACTCCGCCAGACCCAAACCCACTCCGCCAGACCCAAACCCACTCCGCCAGACCCAAACCCACTCCGCCAGACCCAATCCCACTCCGCCAGACCCAAGCCCCCTCCGCCAGACCCGAACCCACTCCGCCAGACCCGAACCCACCCCGCCAGACCCGAACCCACACCGCCAGACCCGAACCCACACCGCCAGACCCGAACCCACTCCGCCAGATCCGAACACACTCCGCCAGACCCCAACCCCTCCGCCAGACCCAAAGCCACTCCGCCAGACTCAAACCCACTCCACCAGACCCAAACCCACTCTGCCAGACCCAAACCCACTCCGCCAGCCCCAAACCCACTCCGCAAGACCCTAACCCACTCCGCCACACCCAAACCCACTCCGCCAGACCCGAACCCACTCCGCCAGACCCGAACCCACTCCGCCAGACCCGAACCCACCCCGCCAGACCCAAACCCACTCCGCCCGACCCAAACCCACTCCGCCAGACGCAAACCCACTCCGCCAGACCCAAACCCACTCCGCCAGACCCAAACCCACTCCGCCAGACCCAAACCCACTCCGCCAGACCCAAACCCACTCCCCCAGAACCAAACCCACTCCGCCAGACCCGAACCCACTCCGCCAGACCCAGACCCACTCCGCCAGACCCCAAACCCACTCCGCCAGGCCCAAACCCACTCCGCCAGACCCAAACCCACTCCGCCACACACAAACCCACTCCGCCGGACCCAAACCCACTCCGCCAGACCCAAACCCACTCCGCGAGACCCAAACCCACTCCGCCAGTCGCAAACCCACTCCGCCAGACCCAAACCCACTCCGCCAGTCCTCAACACACTCCGCCAGACCCAAACCCACTCCGCCAGCCCCAAACCCACTCCGCAAGGCCCTAACCCACTCCGCCACACCCGAACCCACTCCGCCAGACCCCAACCCACTCCGCCAGACCCGAACCCACTCGTACAGACCCGAACCCACTCCGCCAGACCCAAACCCACTCCGCCAGACCTGAACCCACTCCGCCAGACCAAAACCCACTCCGCCAGACCCAAACCAACTCCGCCAGACCCAAACCCACTCCGCCCGACCCCAAACACACTCCGCCAGACCAAACCCACTCCGCCATACCCAAACTCACTCCGCCAGACTCCAACCCACTCCGCCAGACCCGAACCCACTCGTACAGACCCCAACCCACTCCGCCAGACCCGAACCCACCCCGCCAGACCCACAACCCACTCCGCCAGACTCAAACCCTCTCCGCCAGACCCAAACCCACTCCGCCAGACCCGAACCCACTCCGCCAGACCTGAACCCACTCCGCCAGACCCGAACACACTCCGCCAGACCCAAACCCACTCCGCCAGACCCAAACCCACTCCGCCAGACGCAAACCCTCTCCGCCAGACCCAAGCCCACTCCGCCAGACCCAAACACACTCCGCCAGACCCCAACCCCTCCGCCAGACCCAAAGCCACTCCGCCAGACTCAAACCCACTCCACCAGACCCAAACCCACTCTGCCAGACCCAAACCCACTCCGCCAGACCCAAACCCACTCCGCCAGACCCAAACCCACTCCGCCAGACCCAAACCCACTCCGCCAGACCCAATCCCACTCCGCCAGACCCAAGCCCCCTCCGCCAGACCCGAACCCACTCCGCCAGACCCGAACCCACCCCGCCAGACCCGAACCCACACCGCCAGACCCGAACCCACACCGCCAGACCCGAACCCACTCCGCCAGATCCGAACACACTCCGCCAGACCCCAACCCCTCCGCCAGACCCAAAGCCACTCCGCCAGACTCAAACCCACTCCACCAGACCCAAACCCACTCTGCCAGACCCAAACCCACTCCGCCAGACCCAAACCCACTCCGCCAGACCCAAACCCACTCCGCCAGACCCAAACCCACTCCGCCAGACCCAAACCCACTCCGCCAGACCCAAACCCACTCCGCCAAACAGAAACCCACTCCGCCAGCCCCAAACCCACTCCGCCAGACACAAACCCACTCCGCCAGACCCCAAACCCACTCCGCCAGACCCAAACCCACTCCGCCAGGCCCAAACCCACTCCGCCAGACCCAAATCCACTCCGCCAGGCCCAAACCCACTCCACCAGACCCAAACCCACTCCGGCAGACCAAAACCCACTCCGCCAGACCCAATCCCACTCCGCCAGACCCAAGCCCACTCCGCCAGACCCAAACCAACTCCGCCAGAGCCAAACCCACTCCGCCAGACCCAAACCAACTCCGCCAGACCCAAACCCACTCCGCCAGACCCAAACCCACTCCGCCAGACCCAAACCCACTCCGCCACACACAAACCCACTCCGCCGGACCCAAACCCACTCCGCCGGACCCAAACCCACTCCGCCAGACACCAAACCCACTCCGCCGGACCCAAACCCACTCCGCCAGACGCAAACCCACTCCGCCACACACAAACCCACTCCGCCGGACCCAAACCCACTCCGCCGGACCCAAACCCACTCCGCCAGTCCTCAACACACTCCGCCAGACCCAAACCCACTCCGCCAGCCCCAAACCCACTCCGCAAGACCCTAACCCACTCCGCCACACCCAAACCCACTCCGCCAGACCCGAACCCACTCCGCCAGACCCGAACCCACTCCTCCAGACCCGAACCCACCCCGCCAGACCCCAACCCACTCCGCCGGACCCAAACCCACTCCGCCAGACGCAAACCCACTCCGCCAGACCCAAACCCACTCCGCCAGACCCAAACCCACTCCGCCAGACCCAAACCCACTCCGCCAGACCCAAACCCACTCCCCCAGACCCAAACCCACTCCGCCAGACCTGAACCCACTCCGCCAGACCAAAACCCACTCCGCCAGACCCAAACCAACTCCGCCAGACCCAAACCCACTCCGCCAGACCCCAAACACACTCCGCCAGACCAAACCCACTCGGCCATACCCAAACTCACTCCGCCAGACTCCAACCCACTCCGCCAGACCCCAACCCACTCCGCCAGACCCGAACCCACCCCGCCAGACGCACAACCCACTCCGCCAGACTCAAACCCTCTCCGCCAGACCCAAACCCACTCCGCCAGACCCGAACCCACTCCGCCAGACCTGAACCCACTCCGCCAGACCCGAACACACTCCGCCAGACCCAAACCCACTCCGCCAGACCCAAACCCACTCCGCCAGACGCAAACCCACTCCGCCAGACCGAAACCCACTCCGCCAGACCCAAACCCACTCCGCCAGACCCAAACCCACTCCGCCAGACCCAAACCCACTCCGCCAGACCCAAACCCACTCCGCCAGACCCAAACCCACTCCCCCAGACCCAAACCCACTCCGCCAGACCTGAACCCACTCCGCCAGACCAAAACCCACTCCGCCAGACCCAAACCAACTCCGCCAGACCCAAACCCACTCCGCCAGACCCCAAACACACTCCGCCAGACCAAACCCACTCGGCCATACCCAAACTCACTCCGCCAGACTCCAACCCACTCCGCCAGACCCCAACCCACTCCGCCAGACCCGAACCCACCCCGCCAGACCCACAACCCACTCCGCCAGACTCAACCCTCTCCGCCAGACCCAAACCCACTCCGCCAGACCCGAACCCACTCCGCCAGACCTGAACCCACTCCGCCAGACCCGAACACACTCCGCCAGACCCAAACCCACTCCGCCAGACCCAAACCCACTCCGCCAGACGCAAACCCACTCCGCCAGACCGAAACCCACTCCGCCAGACCCAAACCCACTCCGCCAGACCCAAACCCACTCCGCCAGACCCAAACCCACTCCGCCAAAGAGAAACCCACTCCGCCAGCCCCAAACCCACTCCGCCAGACACAAACCCACTCCGCCAGACCCGAACCCACTCCGCCAGACCCGAACCCACTCCGCCAGACCCGAACCCACTCCGCCAGACCCGAACCCACTCCGCCAGATCCGAACCCACTCCGCCAGACCCGAACCCACTCCGCCAGACCCGAACCCACTCCGCCAGACCCGAACCCACTCCGCCAGACCCCAACCCACTCCGCCAGACCCAAACCCACTCCGCCAGACGCAAACCCACTCCACCAGACCCAAACCCACTCCGCCAGACCCAAACCCACTCCGCCAAACAGAAACCCACTCCGCCAGCCCCAAACCCACTCCGCCAGACACAAACCCACTCCGCCAGACCCCAAACCCACTCCGCCAGACCCAAACCCACTCCGCCAGGCCCAAACCCACTCCGTCAGACCCAAATCCACTCCGCCAGGCCCAAACCCACTCCGCCAGACCCAAACCCACTCCGCCAGACCCAAACCCACTCCGCCAGGCCCAAACCCACTCCGCCAGACCCAAACCCACTCCGCCAGACCAAAACCCACTCCGCCAGACCCAAACCCACTCCGCCAGACCCAAACCCACTCCGCCAGACCCAAACCCTCTCCGCCAGACCCAAGCCCACTCCGCCAGACCCAACCCCACTCCGCCAGGCCCAATCCCACTCCGCCAGACCCAAGCCCACTCCGCCAGACCCAAACCAACTCCGCCAGAGCCAAACCCACTCCGCCAGACCCAAACCAACTCCGCCAGACCCAAACCCACTCCGCCAGACCCAAACCCACTCCGCCAGACCCAAACCCACTCCGCCACACACAAACCCACTCCGCCGGACCCAAACCCACTCCGCCAGACCCAAACCCACTCCGCCAGACACCAAACCCACTCCGCCAGACCCAAACCCACTCCGCCAGACGTAAACCCACTCCGCCACACCCAAACCCACTCCGCCGGACCCAAACCCACTCCGCCAGACTCAAACCCACTCCGCCAGTCCTCAACACACTCCGCCAGACCCAAACCCACTCCGCCAGCCCCAAACCCACTCCGCAAGACCCTAACCCACTCCGCCACACCCAAACCCACTCCGCCAGACCCGAACCCACTCCGCCAGACCCGAACCCACTCCGCCAGACCCGAACCCACCCTGCCAGACCCAAACCCACTCCGCCAGACGCAAACCCACTCCGCCAGACCCAAACCCACTCCGCCAGACCCAAACCCACTCCGCCAGACCCAAACCCACTCCGCCAGACCCAAACCCACTCCCCCAGACCCAAACCCACTCCGCCAGACCCGAACCCACTCCGCCAGACCCGAACCCAGTCCGCCAGACCCCAAACCCACTCCGCCAGACCCAAACCCACTCCGCCAGACCCAAACCCACTCCGCCACACACAAACCCACTCCGCCGGACCAAAACCCACTCCGCCAGACCCAAACCCACTCCGCCAGACCCAAACCCACTCCGCCAGTTGCAAACCCACTCCGCCAGACCCAAACCCACTCCGCCAGTCCTCAACACACTCCGCCAGACCCAAACCCACTCCGCCAGCCCCAAACCCACTCCGCAAGACCCTAACCCACTCCGCCACACCCGAACCCACTCTGCCAGACCCCAACCCACTCCGCCAGACCCGAACCCACTCGTACAGACCCGAACCCACTCCGCCAGACCCAAACCCACTCCGCCAGACCTGAACCCACTCCGCCAGACCCAAACCCACTCCGCCAGGCCCAAACCCACTCCGCCAGACCCAAACCCACTCCGCCAGACCCAAACCCACTCCGCCAGGCCCAAACCCACTCCGCCAGACCCAAACCCACTCCGCCAGACCCAAACCCACTCCGCCAGACCCAAACCCTCTCCGCCAGACCCAAGCCCACTCCGCCAGACCCAACCCCACTCCGCCAGGCCCAATCCCACTCCGCCAGACCCAAGCCCACTCCGCCAGACCCAAACCAACTCCGCCAGAGCCAAACCCACTCCGCCAGACCCCAAACCCACTCCGCCAGACCCAAACCCACTCCGCCAGGCCCAAACCCACTCCGTCAGACCCAAATCCACTCCGCCAGGCCCAAACCCACTCCGCCAGACCCAAACCCACTCCGCCAGACCCAAACCCACTCCGCCAGGCCCAAACCCACTCCGCCAGACCCAAACCCACTCCGCCAGACCAAAACCCACTCCGCCAGACCCAAACCCACTCCGCCAGACCCAAACCCACTCCGCCAGACCCAAACCCTCTCCGCCAGACCCAAGCCCACTCCGCCAGACCCAACCCCACTCCGCCAGGCCCAATCCCACTCCGCCAGACCCAAGCCCACTCCGCCAGACCCAAACCAACTCCGCCAGAGCCAAACCCACTCCGCCAGACCCAAACCAACTCCGCCAGACCCAAACCCACTCCGCCAGACCCAAACCCACTCCGCCAGACCCAAAACCACTCCGCCACACACAAACCCACTCCGCCGGACCCAAACCCACTCCGCCAGACCCAAACCCACTCCGCCAGACACCAAACCCACTCCGCCAGACCCAAACCCACTCCGCCAGACGTAAACCCACTCCGCCACACCCAAACCCACTCCGCCGGACCCAAACCCACTCCGCCAGACCCAAACCCACTCCGCCAGTCCTCAACACACTCCGCCAGACCCAAACCCACTCCGCCAGCCCCAAACCCACTCCGCAAGACCCTAACCCACTCCGCCACACCCAAACCCACTCCGCCAGACCCGAACCCACTCCGCCAGACCCGAACCCACTCCGCCAGACCCGAACCCACCCCGCCAGACCCAAACCCACTCCGCCAGACCCAAACCCACTCCGCCAGACGCAAACCCACTCCGCCAGACCCAAACCCACTCCGCCAGACCCAAACCCACTCCGCCAGACCCAAACCCACTCCGCCAGACCCAAACCCACTCCCCCAGACCCAAACCCACTCCGCCAGACCCAAACCCACTCCGCCAGACCCAAACCCACTCCGCCAGTTGCAAACCCACTCCGCCAGACCCAAACCCACTCCGCCAGTCCTCAACACACTCCGCCAGACCCAAACCCACTCCGCCAGCCCCAAACCCACTCCGCAAGACCCTAACCCACTCCGCCACACCCGAACCCACTCTGCCAGACCCCAACCCACTCCGCCAGACCCGAACCCACTCGTACAGACCCGAACCCACTCCGCCAGACCCAAACCCACTCCGCCAGACCTGAACCCACTCCGCCAGACCCGAACCCACTCCGCCAGGCCCAAACCCACTCCGCCAGACCCAAACCCACTCCGCCAGACCCAAACCCACTCCGCCAGGCCCAAACCCACTCCGCCAGACCCAAACCCACTCCGCCAGACCAAAACCCACTCCGCCAGACCCAAACCCACTCCGCCAGACCCAAACCCACTCCGCCAGACCCAAACCCTCTCCGCCAGACCCAAGCCCACTCCGCCAGACCCAACCCCACTCCGCCAGGCCCAATCCCACTCCGCCAGACCCAAGCCCACTCCGCCAGACCCAAACCAACTCCGCCAGACCCAAACCCACTCCGCCAGACACAAACCCACTCCGCCGGACCCAAACCCACTCCGCCAGACCCAAACCCACTCCGCCAGACACCAAACCCACTCCGCCAGACCCAAACCCACTCCGCCAGACGTAAACCCACTCCGCCACACCCAAACCCACTCCGCCGGACCCAAACCCACTCCGCCAGACCCAAACCCACTCCGCCAGTCCTCAACACACTCCGCCAGACCCAAACCCACTCCGCCAGCCCCAAACCCACTCCGCAAGACCCTAACCCACTCCGCCACACCCAAACCCACTCCGCCAGACCCGAACCCACTCCGCCAGACCCGAACCCACTCCGCCAGACCCGAACCCACCCCGCCAGACCCAAACCCACTCCGCCAGACCCAAACCCACTCCGCCAGACGCAAACCCACTCCGCCAGACCAAAACCCACTCCGCCAGACCCAAACCCACTCCGCCAGACCCAAACCCACTCCGCCAGACCCAAACCCACTCCCCCAGACCCAAACCCACTCCGCCAGACCCGAACCCACTCCGCCAGACCCGAACCCACTCCGCCAGACCCCAAACCCACTCCGCCAGACCCAAACCCACTCCGCCAGACCCAAACCCACTCCGCCACACACAAACCCACTCCGCCGGACCAAAACCCACTCCGCCAGACCCAAACCCACTCCGCCAGACCCAAACCCACTCCGCCAGTTGCAAACCCACTCCGCCAGACCCAAACCCACTCCGCCAGTCCTCAACACACTCCGCCAGACCCAAACCCACTCCGCCAGCCCCAAACCCACTCCGCAAGACCCTAACCCACTCCGCCACACCCGAACCCACTCCGCCAGACCCCAACCCACTCCGCCAGACCCGAACCCACTCGTACAGACCCGAACCCACTCCGCCAGAACCAAACCCACTCCGCCAGACCTGAACCCACTCCGCCAGACCCAAACCCACTCCGCCAGACCCAAACCAACTCCGCCAGACCCAAACCCACTCCGCCAGACCCCAAACACACTCCGCCAGACCAAACCCACTCCGCCATACCCAAACTCACTCCGCCAGACTCCAACCCACTCCGCCAGACCCCAACCCACTCCGCCAGACCCGAACCCACCCCGCCAGACCCACAACCCACTCCGCCAGACCCAAACCCACTCCCCCAGACCCAAACCCACTCCGCCAGACCCGAACCCACTCCGCCAGACCCGAACCCACTCCGCCAGACCCCAAACCCACTCCGCCAGACCCAAACCCACTCCGCCAGACCCAAACCCACTCCGCCACACACAAACCCACTCCGCCGGACCAAAACCCACTCCGCCAGACCCAAACCCACTCCGCCAGACCCAAACCCACTCCGCCAGTTGCAAACCCACTCCGCCAGACCCAAACCCACTCCGCCAGTCCTCAACACACTCCGCCAGACCCAAACCCACTCCGCCAGCCCCAAACCCACTCCGCAAGACCCTAACCCACTCCGCCACACCCGAACCCACTCCGCCAGACCCCAACCCACTCCGCCAGACCCGAACCCACTCGTACAGACCCGAACCCACTCCGCCAGAACCAAACCCACTCCGCCAGACCTGAACCCACTCCGCCAGACCCAAACCCACTCCGCCAGACCCAAACCAACTCCGCCAGACCCAAACCCACTCCGCCAGACCCCAAACACACTCCGCCAGACCAAACCCACTCCGCCATACCCAAACTCACTCCGCCAGACTCCAACCCACTCCGCCAGACCCCAACCCACTCCGCCAGACCCGAACCCACCCCGCCAGACCCACAACCCACTCCGCCAGACTCAAACCCTCTCCGCCAGACCCAAACCCACTCCGCCAGACCCGAACCCACTCCGCCAGACCTGAACCCACTCCGCCAGACCCGAACACACTCCGCCAGACCCAAACCCACTCCGCCAGACCCAAACCCACTCCGCCAGACGCAAACCCACTCCGCCAGACCGAAACCCACTCCGCCAGACCCAAACCCACTCCGCCAGACCCAAACCCACTCCGCCAGACCCAAACCCACTCCGCCAAACAGAAACCCACTCCGCCAGCCCCAAACCCACTCCGCCAGACACAAACCCACTCCGCCAGACCCGAACCCACTCCGCCAAACAGAAACCCACTCCGCCAGCCCCAAACCCACTCCGCCAGACACAAACCCACTCCGCCAGACCCGAACCCACTCCGCCAGACCCGAACCCACTCCGCCAGACCCGAACCCACTCCGCCAGACCCAAACCCACTCCGCCAGATCCGAACCCACTCCGCCAGACCCGAACCCACTCCGCCAGACCCGAACCCACTCCGCCAGACCCCAACCCACTCCGCCAGACCCAAACCCACTCCGCCAGACGCAAACCCACTCCACCAGACCCAAACCCACTCCGCCAGACCCAAACCCACTCCGCCAAACAGAAACCCACTCCGCCAGCCCCAAACCCACTCCGCCAGACACAAACCCACTCCGCCAGACCCCAAACCCACTCCGCCAGACCCAAACCCACTCCGCCAGGCCCAAACCCACTCCGTCAGACCCAAATCCACTCCGCCAGGCCCAAACCCACTCCGCCAGACCCAAACCCACTCCGCCAGACCAAAACCCACTCCGCCAGACCCAAACCCACTCCGCCAGACCCAAACCCACTCCGCCAGACCAAAACCCTCTCCGCCAGACCCAAGCCCATTCCGCCAGACCCAACCCCACTCCGCCAGACCCAATCCCACTCCGCCAGACCCAAGCCCCCTCCGCGAGACTCGAACCCACTCCGCCAGACCCGAACCCACACCGCCAGACCCGAACCCACACCGCCAGTCGCAAACCCACTCCGCCAGACCCAAACCCAATCCGCCAGTCCTCAACACACTGCGCCAGACCCAAACCCACTCCGCCAGCCCCAAACCCACTCCGCAAGACCCTAACCCACTCCGCCACACCCGAACCCACTCCGCCAGACCCCAACCCACTCCGCCAGACCCGAACCCACTCGTACAGACCCGAACCCACTCCGCCAGACCCAAACCCACTCCGCCAGACCTGAACCCACTCCGCCAGACCCAAACCCACTCCGCCAGACCCAAACCAACTCCGCCAGACCCAAACCCATTCCGCCAGACCCCAAACACACTCCGCCAGACCAAACCCACTCCGCCAGACCCGAACCCACTCCGCCAGACCCGAACCCACTCCGCCAGACCCCAACCCACTCCGCCAGACCCAAACCCACTCCGCCAGACGCAAACCCACTCCACCAGACCCAAACCCACTCCGCCAGACCCAAACCCACTCCGCCAAACAGAAACCCACTCCGCCAGCCCCAAACCCACTCCGCCAGACACAAACCCACTCCGCCAGACCCCAAACCCACTCCGCCAGACCCAAACCCACTCCGCCAGGCCCAAACCCACTCCGTCAGACCCAAATCCACTCCGCCAGGCCCAAACCCACTCCGCCAGACCCAAACCCACTCCGCCAGACCAAAACCCACTCCGCCAGACCCAAACCCACTCCGCCAGACCCAAACCCACTCCGCCAGACCAAAACCCTCTCCGCCAGACCCAAGCCCATTCCGCCAGACCCAACCCCACTCCGCCAGACCCAATCCCACTCCGCCAGACCCAAGCCCCCTCCGCGAGACTCGAACCCACTCCGCCAGACCCGAACCCACACCGCCAGACCCGAACCCACACCGCCAGTCGCAAACCCACTCCGCCAGACCCAAACCCAATCCGCCAGTCCTCAACACACTGCGCCAGACCCAAACCCACTCCGCCAGCCCCAAACCCACTCCGCAAGACCCTAACCCACTCCGCCACACCCGAACCCACTCCGCCAGACCCCAACCCACTCCGCCAGACCCGAACCCACTCGTACAGACCCGAACCCACTCCGCCAGACCCAAACCCACTCCGCCAGACCTGAACCCACTCCGCCAGACCCAAACCCACTCCGCCAGACCCAAACCAACTCCGCCAGACCCAAACCCATTCCGCCAGACCCCAAACACACTCCGCCAGACCAAACCCACTCCGCCAGACCCAAACTCACTCCGCCAGACCCCAACCCACTCCGCCAGACCCCAACCCACTCCGCCAGACCCGAACCCACTCCGCCAGACCCACAACCCACTCCGCCAGACTCAAACCCTCTCCGCCAGACCCAAACCCACTCCGCCAGACCCGAACCCACTCCGCCAGACCCGAACCCACTCCGCCAGACCCGAACACACTCCGCCAGACCCAAACCCACTCCGCCAGACCCAAACCCACTCCGCCAGACGCAAACCCACTCCGCCAGACCGAAACCCACTCCGCCAGACCCAAACCCACTCCGCCAGACCCAAACCCACTCCGCCAGACCCAAACCCACTCCGCCAAACAGAAACCCACTCCGCCAGCCCCAAACCCACTCCGCCAGACACAAACCCACTCCGCCAGACCCGAACCCACTCCGCCAGACCCGAACCCACTCCGCCAGACCCGAACCCACTCCGCCAGACCCACAACCCACTCCGCCAGACTCAAACCCTCTCCGCCAGACGCAAACCCACTCCGCCTGACCCGAACCCACTCCGCCAGACCCGAACCCACTCCGCCAGACCCGAACCCACTCCCCCAGACCCAAACCCACTCCGCCAGTCCCAAACCCACTCCGCCAGACGCAAACCCACTCCGCCAGACCCAAACCCACACCGCCAGACCCAAACCCACTCCGCCAAACAGAAACCCACTCCGCCAGCCCCAAACCCACTCCGCCAGACACAAACCCACTCCGCCAGACCCCAAACCCACTCCGCCAGACCCAAACCCACTCCGCCAGGCCCAAACCCACTCCGCCAGACCCAAATCCACTCCGCCAGGCCCAAACCCACTCCGCCAGACCCAAACCCACTCCGCCAGACCAAAACCCACTCAGCCAGACCCAAACCCACTCCGCCAGACCCAAACCCACTCCGCCAGACCAAAACCCTCTCCGCCAGACCCAAGCCCACTCCGCCAGACCCAATCCCACTCCGCCAGACCCAATCCCACTCCGCCAGACCCAAGCCCCCTCCGCCAGACCCGAACCCACTCCGCCAGAACCGAACCCACCCCGCCAGACCCGAACCCACACCGCCAGACCCGAACCCACACCGCCAGACCCGAACCCACTCCGCCAGATCCGAACCCACTCCGCCAGACCCCAACCCCTCCGCCAGACCCAAAGCCACTCCGCCAGACTCAAACCCACTCCGCCAGACCCAAACCCACTCTGCCAGACCCAAACCCACTCCGCCAGACCCAAACCCACTCCGCCAGACCAGAACCCACTCCGCCAGACCACAACCCACTACGCCAGGCCCCAACCCACTCCGCCAGACCTCAACCCACTCCGCCATACCCCAACCCACTCCGCCAGACCCCAACCCACTCCGCCAGACCCCAACCCACTCCGCCAGACCACAACCCACTCCGCCAGACCCAAACGCACTCCGCCAGACCCGAACCCACTCTGCCAGACCCGAACCCAATCCGCCAGACCCCAACCAACTCCGCCAGACCCAAACCCACACCGACAGACCCGAACCCACTCCGCCAGACCCAAACCCACTCCGCCAGACCCCGAACCCACTCCATCAGACCCCAAGCCCCTCCGCCAGACCCCAAAACCACTCCGCCAGACCCAAACCCACTCCGCCAGTCCCAAACCCACTCCGTCAGACCCAAACCTACTCCGCCAGACCAAAACCCACTCCGCCAGACCAAAACCCACTCCACCAGACCCAAACCCACTCCGCCAGACCCAAACCCACTCCTCCAGACCCGAACCCACTCCGCCAGACCCGAACCCACTCCGCCAGAACCCAACCCACTCCGCCAGACCCAAACCCACTCCGCCAGACCCAAACCCACTCCGCCAGACCCCAAAACCACTCCGCCAGACCCAAACCCACCCCGCCAGACCCAAACCAACTCCGCCAGACCAAAACCCACTCCGCCAGACCCAAACCCACCCCGCCAGACCCCAAACCCACTCCGCCAGACCCAAACCCACTCCGCCAGACCCCAAACCCACTCCGCCAGACCAAACCCAACCTGCCAGACCCCAAACCCACTCCGCCAGACCCAAACCCACTCCGCCAGACCCAACCCCACTCCGCCAGACCCAAACTTAATGCGCCAGACCCAAACCCACTCCGCCAGACACAAACCCACTCCGCCAGACCCCAAACCCACTCCGCCAGTCCCAAACCCACTCCGCCAGACACGAACCCACTCCGCCAGACCCCAACCTACTCCGCCAGACCCAAACCCACTCCGCCAGACCCAAACCCACTCCGCCAGACCGAAGCCCACTCCGCCAGACCCCAACCCACTCCGCCATTCCCCAACCCACTCCGCCAGACCCCAACCCACTCCGCCAGACCCCAACCCACTCCGCCAGACCACAACCCACTCCGCCAGACCCAAACGCACTCCGCCAGACCCGAACCCACTCCGCCAGACCCGCACCCAATCCGCCAGACCCCAACCAACTCCGCCAGACCCAAACCCACACCGACAGACCCGAACCCACTCCGCCAGACCCGAACTCTCTCCGGCAGACCACAACCCACTCCGCCAGACCCAAACCCACTCCGCCAGACCCAAACCCACTCCCCCAGACCCCAAACCCACTCCGCCAGACCCCAAACCCCCTCCCCCTCCGCCAGACCCAAACTCACTCCGCCAGACCCAAACACACTCTGCCAGACCCAAACCCACTCCGCCAGACCCAAACTCACTCCGCCAGAACCAAACCCACTCCGACAGACCCGAACCCACTCCGCCAGACCGGAACCCACTCCGCCAGACCCGAACCCACTCCGCCAGACCCGAACCCACCCAGCCAGACCCCAACCCACTCTGCCAGACCCAAACCCACTCTGCCAGACCCGAACCCACTCCGCCAGACCCCAAACCCATTCCGCCAGACACGAACCCTCTCCGCCAGACCCAAATCCACTCCGCCAGACCCAAACCCACTCCGCCAGCCCCAAACCCACTCCGCCAGACCCAAACCCACTCCGCCAGACCCAAACCCACTCCGCCAGACCCAAACCCACTCCGCCAGTCCCAAACCCACTCCGCCAGACCCAAACCCACTCCGCCAGACCCAAACCCACTCCGCCAGACCCAAACCCACTCCGCCAGCCCGAAACCCACTCCGCCAGACACAAACCCACTCCGCCAGACACCAAACCCGCTCCGCCAGACCCCAACCCTCTCCGCCAGACCCCAAACCCACTCCGCCAGAACCAAACCCACTCCGCCAGACCCAAACCCGCTCCGCCAGACCCAAACCCGCTCCGCCAGACCCAAACCCACTCGACCAGACCCAAACCCACTCCGCCAGACCCAAACTCACTCTGCCAGACCCGAACCAACTCCGCCAAACCCCAACCCACTCCGCTAGACCCCAACCCACTCCTCCAGACCCCAACCCACTCTGACAGACCCGAACCCACTCCGCCAGACCCGAACCCACTCCGCCAGACCCCAACACACTCCGCCAGACCCAAACCCACTCCGCCAGACCCAAACCCACTCCGCCAGACCCAAACCCACTCTGCCAGACCCAAACCCACTCCGCCAAACCCAAACCCACTCCGCCAGACCCCAAACCCACTCCGCCAGACCCAAACCCACTCAGCCAGACCCAAACCCACTCCGCCAGACGCAAACCCACTCAGCCAGACCCAAACCCACTCCGTCCGACCCACACCCACTCTGCCAAACCCAAACCCACTCCGCCAGACCCAAACCCACCGCTCCAGACCCAAACCCACTCCGCCAGACCCAAACCCACTCCGCCAGACCCAAACCCACTCCGCCAGACCCAAACCCACTCCGCCAGCCCCAAACCCACTCCGCCAGACCCAAACCCACTCCGCCAGACACGACCCCACTCCGCCAGCCCCACGCCCACTCCGCCAGCCCCAACCCCAATGCGCCAGACCTAAACCCACTCTGCCAGACCCAAACCCCCTCCGCCAGACCCATACCCACTCCGCCAGACCCAAACCCACTCCGCCAGACCCAAACCCACTCGGCCAGACCCAAACCCACTCCGCAAGACCCAAACCCACTTGGCCAGACCCAAACCCACTCGGCCAGACCCAAACCCACTCCGCCAGACCTGAACCCACTCCGCCAGACCCGAACCCACTCCGCCAGACCCGAACTCTCTCCGCCAGACCCAAACTCACTCCGCCAGACCCAAACCCACTCCGCCAGACCCAAACCCACTCCGCCAGACCCGAACCCACTCCGCCAGTCCCGAAACCACTCCGCCAGATTCGAACCCACTCCGCCAGACCCGAACCCACTCCGCCAGAACCGAACCCACTCCGCCAGACCTGAACTCTCTCCGCCAGACCCAAACCCACTCCGCCAGACCCAAACCCACTCCGCGAGACCCAAACCCACTCCGCCAGACCCAAACCCACTCCGCCAGCCCCAAACCCACTCCGCCAGACCCAAACCCACTCCGCCAGGCACGAACCCACTCCGCGAGACCCACGCCCACTCCGCCAGCCCCAACCCCACTGCGCCAGACCTAAACCCACTCCGCCAGACCCAAACCCCCTCCGCCAGACCCAAACCCACTCCCCCAGACACAAACCCACTCCGCCAGACCCAAACCCTGTCCACCAGACGCAAAACCACTCCGCCAGACCCAAACCCACTCCGCCAGACGCAAACCCACTCCGCCAGACCCAAACTCACTCCGCCAGACCCAAACCCACTCCGCCAGACACAAACCCACTCCGCCAGACCCAAACCCACTCCGCCAGACCCAAACCCACTCTGCCAGACCCAAGCCCACTCCGCCAGACCCAAACCCACTCCGCCAGACACAAACCCACCGCCAGACCCAAACCCACTCCGGCAGACCCAAGCCCACTCCGCCAGACCCAACCCCACTGCACCAGACCCAAACCCACTCCGCCAGACCCAAACCCACTCCGCCAGACCCAAACCCACTCCGCCAGACCCAAACCCACTCCGCCAGACCCAAACCCCCTCCGCCAGACCCATACCCACTCCGCCAGACCCAAACCCACTCCGCCAGACCCAAACCCACTCCGCCAGACCCAAACCCACTCCGCCAGACCCAAACCCACTCCGTCAGACGCAAACCCACTCAGCCAGACCCAAACCCAGTCCGTCCGACCCACACCCACTCCGCCAAACCCAAACCCACTCTGCCAGACCCAAACCCACTCCGCGAGACCCAAACCCACTCCGCCAGACGCAAACCCACTCCGCCAGACCCAAACCCACTCCGCCAGCCCCAACCCCACTGCGCCAGACCTAAACCCACTCCACCAGACCCAAACCCCCTCCGCCAGACACATACCCACTCCGCCAGACCCAAACCCACTCCGCCAGACCCAAACCCACTCGGCCAGACCCAAACCCACTCCGCCAGACCCAAACCCACTTGGCCAGACCCAAACCCACTCGGCCAGACCCAAACCCACTCCGCCAGACCTGAACCCACTCCGCCAGACCCGAACCCACTCCGCCAGACCCGAACTCTCTCCGCCAGACCCAAACTCACTCTGCCAGACCCAAACCCACTCCGCCAGACCCAAACCCACTCCGCCAGACCCGAACCCACTCCGCCAGTCCCGAAACCACTCCGCCAGATCCGAACCCACTCCGCCAGACCCGAACCCACTCCGCCAGACCCGAACCCACTCCGCCAGACCCGAACTCTCCCCGCCAGACCCGAACCCACTCCGCCAGACCCAAACCCACTAATCCAGATGTAAACCCACTCCGCCAGACCCAAACCCACTCCGCCAGCCCCAAACCCACTCCGCCAGACCCAAACCCACTTCGCCAGACACGAACCCACTCCGCCAGACCCACGCCCACTCCGCCAGCCCCAACCCCACTGCGCCAGACCTAAACCCACTCCGCCAGACCCAAACCCCCTCCTCCAGACCCATACCCACTCGGCCAGACCCAAACCCACTCCGCCAGACCCAAACCCACTCCGCCACACCCGAACCCGCTGCGCCAGACCCGAACCCACTCTGCCAGACCCGAACCCTCTACGCCAGACCCGATCCCACTCCGCCAGTCCCGAAACCACTCCGCCAGATCCGAACCCACTCCGCCAGACCCGAACCCACTCCGCCAGACCCGAACCCACTCCGCCAGACCCGAACTCTCTCCGGCAGACCACAACCCACTCCGCCAAACCCAAACCCACTCCACCAAACCGAAACCCACTCCGCCAGACCCAAACCCACTCCTCCAGACCCAAACCCAATCCGCCAAACCCAAACCCACTCTGCCAGACCCAAATTCACTCCGCCAGACTCAAACCCACTCCGCCAGACACAAACCCACCCCGCCAGACCCAAACCCACTCCGCCAGACCCAAACCCACTCCGCCAGACCCAAAGCCACTCCGCCAGACCCAAACCCACTCCGCCAGACCCCAAACCCACTCCGCCAAACCCAAAGCCGCTCCGCCAGACCCAAACCCACTCCGCCAGACGAAAACCCACTCCGCCAGACCCAAACCCACTCCGACAGACCCAAACCCACTCCGACAGACCCAAACCCACTCCGCCAGACCCCAAACCCACTCCGCCAAACCCAAACCCACTCCACCAAACCGAAACCCACTCCGCCAGACCCAAACCCACTCCGCCAGACCCAAACCCAATCCGCCAAACCCAAACCCACTCTGCCAGACCCAAATTCACTCCGCCAGACTCAAACCCACTCCGCCAGACACAAACCCACTCCGCCAGACCCAAACCCACTCCGCCAGACCCAAACCCACTCCGACAGACCCAAACCCACTCCGCCAGACCCAAACCCACTCCGCCAGACCCCAAACCCACTCCGCCAAACCCAAAGCCGCTCCGCCAGACCCAAACCCACTCCGCCAGATGAAAACCCACTCCGCCTGACCCAAACCCACTCCGACAGACCCAAACCCACTCCGCCAGACCTATACCCACTCCGCCTGACCCAAACCCACTCCGACAGACCCAAACCCACTCCGCCAGACCCTAAACCCACTCCGCCAGACCCAAACCCACTCCGCTAGACCCAAACCCACTCCGCCAGACCCAAACCCACTCCGACAGACCCAAACCCACTCCGACAGACCCAAACCTACTCCGCCAGACCCAAACGCACTCCGCCAGACCCAAACCCACGCTGCCAGACCCCAACCCACTCCGCCAGACCCCAACCCACTCCGCCAGACCCGAACACACTCCGCCACATCCGAACCCAATCCGCCAGACCCCAACCCACTCCGCCAGACCCCAGCCCACGCCGCTAGTCCCAAACCCACTCTGACAGACCCGAACCCACTCCGCCAGACCCGAACCCACTCCGCCAGACCTGAACCCACTCCGCCAGACCCAAACCCACTCCGACAGACCCAAACCCACTCCGCCAGACCCCAAACCCACTCCGCCAAACCCAAACCCACTCCACCAAACCGAAACCCACTCCGCCAGACCCAAACCCACTCCGCCAGACCCAAACCCAATCCGCCAAACCCAAACCCACTCTGCCAGACCCAAATTCACTCCGCCAGACTCAAACCCACTCCGCCAGACACAAACCCACTCCGCCAGACCCAAACCCACTCCGCCAGACCCAAACCCACTCCGCCAGACCCAAAGCCACTCCGCCAGACCCAAACCCACTCCGCCAGACCCCAAACCCACTCCGCCAAACCCAAAGCCGCTCCGCCAGACCCAAACCCACTCCGCCAGACGAAAACCCACTCCGCCTGACCCAAACCCACTCCGACAGACCCAAACCCACTCCGCCAGACCTATACCCACTCCGCCTGACCCAAACCCACTCCGACAGACCCAAACCCACTCCGCCAGACCCTAAACCCACTCCGCCAGACCCAAACCCACTCCGCTAGACCCAAACCCACTCCGCCAGACCCAAACCCACTCCGACAGACCCAAACCCACTCCGACAGACCCAAACCTACTCCGCCAGACCCAAACGCACTCCGCCAGACCCAAACCCACGCTGCCAGACCCCAACCCACTCCGCCAGACCCCAACCCACTCCGCCAGACCCGAACACACTCCGCCAGACCCAAACCCACTCCGCCAGACCCGAACCCATTCCGCCAGACCCGAACCCACTCCGCCACATCCGAACCCAATCCGCCAGACCCCAACCCACTCCGCCAGACCCCAGCCCACGCCGCTAGTCCCAAACCCACTCTGACAGACCCGAACCCACTCCGCCAGACCCGAACCCACTCCGCCAGACCTGAACCCACTCCGCCAGACCCAAACCCACTCCGCCAGACCCAAACCCACTCCGCCAGACCCAAACTTACTCCGCCAGACCCAAACCCACTCCGCCAGACACAAACCCACTCCGCTAGACCCAAACCCACTCCGCGAGACCAAAACCCACTCCGCCAGACGCGAACCCACTCCGCCAGACCCGAACCCACTCCGCCAGACCCGAACCCTACTCCGCCAGACACAAACCCACTCCGCCAGACACAAACCCACTCCGCAAGACCCAAACCCACTCCGCCAGACCCAAACCCACTCCGCCAGACCGAAACTTACTCCGCCAGACCCAAACCCACTCCGCTAGAACCAAACCCACTCCACCAGACACAAACCCACTCCGCTAGACCGAAACCCACTCCGCCAGACCAAAACCCACTCCGCCAGACCCAAACCCACTCCGCCAGACCCGAACCCACTCCGCCGGACCCAAACCCACTCCGCCAGTCCCAAACCCACTCCGCCAGACCCAAGCCCACTCCGCCAGCCCCAACCCCACTGCGCCAGACCCAAACCCACACCGCCAGACCCAAACCCACTCCGCCAGACCCAAACCCACTCCGCCAGACCCAAACCCACTCCGCCAGACCCAAACCCCCTCCGCCAGACCCATACCCACACCGCCAGACCCAAACCCACTACGCCAGACCCAAACCCACTCCGCCAGACCCCAAACCTACTCTGCCAGACCCAAACCCACTCCGCCAGACACAAACCCACTCCGCCAGACCCAAACCCACGCCGCCAGACCCAAACCCACTCCGCCAGACCCAAACCCACTCCGCCAGACCCAAACCCACTCCGCCAGACCCATACCCACTCCGCCTGACCCAAACCCACTCCGACAGACCCAAACCCACTCCGCCAGACCCAAACCCACTCCGCCAGACCCAAACCCACTCCGCCAGACCCAAACCCACTCCGCCAGACCCAAACTTACTCCGCCAGACCCAAACCCGCTCCGCCAGACACAAACCCACTCCGCCAGACCCCAAACCCACTCCGCCAGACCCAAACCCACTCCGCCAGACCCAAACCCACTCCGACAGACCCAAACCCACTCCGCCAGACCCAAACCCACTCCGCCAGACCCAAACCCACTCCGCCAGACCCAAACCCACTCCGCCAGACCCAAACCCTCTCCGCCATACCCAAGCCCACTCCGCCAGACCCAAGCCCACTCCGCCAGACCCATACCCACTCCGCCAGACCCAAACCCACTCTACCAGACACAAACCCACTCCGCCAGACCCAAACCCACTCCGCCAGACCCAAACCCACTCCGCCAGACCCAAACCGACTCTGCCATACCCAAACCCACCGCCAGACCCAAACCCACTCCGCCAGACCCTAACCCACTCCGCCAGACCCAAACCCACTCCGCCAGACACAAACCCACCCCGCCAGACCCGAACCCACTCCGCCAGACCCAAACCCATTCCGCCAGACCCAAACCCACTCCGCCAGACCCGAACCCACTCCGCCAGACCCGAACCCAGTCCGCCAGACCCCAACCCACTCCGCCAGACCCGAACCCACTCCGCCAGACCCAAACCCACTCCGCCAGACCCCAAACCCACTCCGCCAAACCCAAACCCACTCCACCAAACCGAAACCCACTCCGCCAGACCCAAACCCACTCCGCCAGACCCAAACCCAATCCGCCAAACCCAAACCCACTCTGCCAGACCCAAATTCACTCCGCCAGACTCAAACCCACTCCGCCAGACACAAACCCACTCCGCCAGACCCAAACCCACTCCGCCAGACCCAAACCCACTCCGCCAGACCCAAAGCCACTCCGCCACACCCAAACCCACTCCGCCAGACCCCAAACCCACTCCGCCAAACCCAAAGCCGCTCCGCCAGACCCAAACCCACTCCGCCAGACGAAAACCCACTCCGCCTGACCCAAACCCACTCCGACAGACCCAAACCCACTCCGCCAGACCTATACCCACTCCGCCTGACCCAAACCCACTCCGACAGACCCAAACCCACTCCGCCAGACCCTAAACCCACTCCGCCAGACCCAAACCCACTCCGCTAGACCCAAACCCACTCCGCCAGACCCAAACCCACTCCGACAGACCCAAACCCACTCCGACAGACCCAAACCTACTCCGCCAGACCCAAACGCACTCCGCCAGACCCAAACCCACGCTGCCAGACCCCAACCCACTCCGCCAGACCCCAACCCACTCCGCCAGACCCGAACACACTCCGCCAGACCCGAACCCACTCCGCCAGACCCGAACCCATTCCGCCAGACCCGAACCCACTCCGCCACATCCGAACCCAATCCGCCAGACCCCAACCCACTCCGCCAGACCCCAGCCCACGCCGCTAGTCCCAAACCCACTCTGACAGACCCGAACCCACTCCGCCAGACCCGAACCCACTCCGCCAGACCTGAACCCACTCCGCCAGACCCAAACCCACTCCGCCAGACCCAAACCCACTCCGCCAGACCCAAACTTACTCCGCCAGACCCAAACCCACTCCGCCAGACACAAACCCACTCCGCTAGACCCAAACCCACTCCGCGAGACCAAAACCCACTCCGCCAGACGCGAACCCACTCCGCCAGACCCGAACCCACTCCGCCAGACCCGAACCCTACTCCGCCAGACACAAACCCACTCCGCCAGACACAAACCCACTCCGCAAGACCCAAACCCACTCCGCCAGACCCAAACCCACTCCGCCAGACCGAAACTTACTCCGCCAGACCCAAACCCACTCCGCTAGAACCAAACCCACTCCACCAGACACAAACCCACTCCGCTAGACCGAAACCCACTCCGCCAGACCAAAACCCACTCCGCCAGACCCAAACCCACTCCGCCAGACCCGAACCCACTCCGCCGGACCCAAACCCACTCCGCCAGTCCCAAACCCACTCCGCCAGACCCAAGCCCACTCCGCCAGCCCCAACCCCACTGCGCCAGACCCAAACCCACACCGCCAGACCCAAACCCACTCCGCCAGACCCAAACCCACTCCGCCAGACCCAAACCCACTCCGCCAGACCCAAACCCCCTCCGCCAGACCCATACCCACACCGCCAGACCCAAACCCACTCCGCCAGACCCAAACCCACTCCGCCAGACCCCAAACCTACTCTGCCAGACCCAAACCCACTCCGCCAGACACAAACCCACTCCGCCAGACCCTAACCCACGCCGCCAGACCCAAACCCACTCCGCCAGACCCAAACCCACTCCGCCAGACCCAAACCCACTCCGCCAGACCCATACCCACTCCGCCTGACCCAAACCCACTCCGACAGACCCAAACCCACTCCGCCAGACCCAAACCCACTCCGCCAGACCCAAACCCACTCCGCCAGACCCAAACCCACTCCGCCAGACCCAAACTTACTCCGCCAGACCCAAACCCGCTCCGCCAGACACAAACCCACTCCGCCAGACCCCAAACCCACTCCGCCAGACCCAAACCCACTCCGCCAGACCCAAACCCACTCCGACAGACCCAAACCCACTCCGCCAGACCCAAACCCACTCTACCAGACACAAACCCACTCCGCCAGACCCAAACCCACTCCGCCAGACCCAAACCCACCCCGCCAGACCCAAACCGACTCTGCCATACCCAAACCCACCGCCAGACCCAAACCCACTCCGCCAGACCCTAACCCACTCCGCCAGACCCAAACCCACTCCGCCAGACACAAACCCACCCCGCCAGACCCGAACCCACTCCGCCAGACCCAAACCCATTCCGCCAGACCCAAACCCACTCCGCCAGACCCGAACCCACTCCGCCAGACCCGAACCCAGTCCGCCAGACCCCAACCCACTCCGCCAGACCCGAACCCACTCCGCAAGATCCAAACCCACTCTGCCAGACCCAAACACCCCCTGCCAGACCCAAACCCACTCGTCCAGACCCAAACCCACTCGGCCAGACCCACACCCACTCCGCCAGACCCAAGCCCAATCCGCCAGACACAAGCCCACTCCGCCAGACCCAAACCCACTCCGGCAGACCCAAACCCACTCCGCCAGACCCAAACCCACTCCGCCAGACCCAAACACACTCCGCCAGACCCGAACCCACTCCGCCAGAGCCGAACCCATTCCGCCAGACCCGAACCCAATCCGACAGACCCGAACCCAATCCGCCAGACCCGAACCCACTCCGCCAGACCCGAACCCACTCCGCCAGACCCAAACCCACTCCGCCAGACCCAAACCCACTCCGCCAGACCCAAACTTACTCCGCCAGACGCAAACACACTCCGCCAGACACAAACCCACTCCGCCAGACCCCAAACCCACTCCGCCAGACCCAAACCCACTCCGCCAGACCCAAACCCACTCCGACAGACCCAAACCCACTCCGCCAGACCCAAACCCACTCCGCCAGACCCAAACCCACTCCGCCAGACCCAAACCCACTCCGCCAGACATAAACCCTCTCCGCCAGACCCAAACCCACTCCGCCAGACCCAAGCCCACTCCGCCAGACCCATGCCCACTCCGCCAGACCCAAACCCACTCCGCCAGACCCAAACCCACTCCGCCAGACCCAAACCCACTCCGCCAGACACAAACCCACTCCGCCAGACCCAAACCGACTCTGCCATACCCAAACCCACCGCCAGACCCAAACCCACTCCGCCAGACCCTAACCCACTCCGCCAGACCCAAACCCACTCCGCCAGACACAAACCCACCCCGCCAGACCCGAACCCACTCCGCCAGACCCAAACCCATTCCGTCAGACCCAAACCCACTCCGCCAGACCCGAACCCACTCCGCCAGACCCGAACCCAGTCCGCCAGACCCCAACCCACTCCGCCAGACCCGAACCCACTCCGCAAGATCCAAACCCACTCTGCCAGACCCAAACACCCCCTGCCAGACCCAAACCCACTCGTCCAGACCCAAACCCACTCGGCCAGACCCACACCCACTCCGCCAGACCCAAGCCCACTCCGCCAGACCCAAGCCCACTCCGCCAGACCCAAACCCACTCCGGCAGACCCAAACCCACTCCGCCAGACCCAAACCCACTCCGCCAGACCCAAACACACTCCGCCAGACCCGAACCCACTCCGCCAGAGCCGAACCCATTCCGCCAGACCCGAACCCACTCCGACAGACCCGAACCCAATCCGCCAGACCCGAACCCACTCCGCCAGACCCAAACCCACTCCGCCAGACCCAAACCCACTCCGCCAGACCCAAACCCACTCCGCCAGACCCAAACTTACTCCGCCAGACGCAAACCCACTCCGCCAGACACAAACCCACTCCGCCAGACCCCAAACCCACTCCGCCAGACCCAAACCCACTCCGCCAGACCCAAACCCACTCCGACAGACCCAAACCCACTCCGCCAGACCCAAACCCACTCCGCCAGACCCAAACCCACTCCGCCAGACCCAAACCCACTCCGCCAGACATAAACCCTCTCCGCCAGACCCAAACCCACTCCGCCAGACCCAAGCCCACTCCGCCAGACCCATGCCCACTCCGCCAGACCCAAACCCACTCCGCCAGACCCAAACCCACTCCGCCAGACCCAAACCCACTCCGCCAGACACAAACCCACTCCGCCAGACCCAAACCCACTCCGCCAGACCCAAACCCACTCCGCCAGACCCAAACCGACTCTGCCATACCCAAACCCACCGCCAGACCCAAACCCACTCCGCCAGACCCTAACCCACTCCGCCAGACCCAAACCCACTCCGCCAGACACAAACCCACCCCGCCAGACCCGAACCCACTCCGCCAGACCCCAACCCAATCCGCCAGACCCGAACCCACTCCGACAGACCCAAACCTAATCCGCCAGACCCGAACCCACTAGGCCAGACCCGAACCCACTCCGCCAGACCCAAACCCACTCCGCCAGACCCAAACCCACTCCGCCAGTCCCCAAACCCACTCCGCCAGACCCAAACCCACTCCGCCAGACCCAAACCCACTCCGCCAGACCCGAACCCACTCCGCCAGACCCGAACCCACTCCGCCAGACCCAAACCCTACTCCGCCAGACCCAAACCCACTCCACCAGACACAAACCCACTCCGCAAGACCCAAACCCACTCCGCCAGACCCAAACCCACTCCGCCAGACCGAAACTTACTCCGCCAGACCCAAACCCACTCCGCTAGAACCAAACCCACTCCACCAGACACAAACCCACTCCGCAAGACCGAAACCCACTCCGCCAGACCAAAACCCACTCCGCCAGACCCAAACCCACTCCGCCAGACCCGAACCCACTCCGCCAAACCCAAACCCACTCCGCCAGACCCAAACCCACTCCGCCAGACCCAAACCCACTCCGCCAAACCCAAACCCACTCCGCCAGACCCAAACCCACTCCGCCAGACCCAAACCCACTCCGCCAGACACAAACCCACTCCGCCAGACCCAAACACACTCCGCCAGACCCAAACCCACTCCACCAGACCCAAACCCACTCCGCCAGACCCAAACCCCCTCCGCCAGACCCATACCCACTCCGCCAGACCCAAACGCACTCCGCCAGACCCAAACCCACTCCGCCAGACCCCAAACCTACTCCGCCAGACCCAAACCCACTCCACCAGACCCAAACCCACTCCGCCAGACCCAAACCCACGCCGCCAGACCCAAATCCACTCCGCCAGACCCAAACCCACTCCGCCAGACCCAAACCCACTCCGCCAGACCCATACCCACTCCGCCTGACCCAAACCCACTCCGACAGACCCAAACCCACTCCGCCAGACCCAAACCCACTCCGCCAGACCCAAACCCACTCCGCCAGACCCAAACCCACTCCGCCAGACCCAAACTTACTCCGCCAGACCCAAACCCGCTCCGCCAGACACAAACCCACTCCGCCAGACCCCAAACCCACTCCGCCAGACCCAAACCCACTCCGCCAGACCCAAACCCACTCCGACAGACCCAAACCCACTCCGCCAGACCCAAACCCACTCCGCCAGACCCAAACCCACTCCGCCAGACCCAAACCCACTCCGCCAGACCCAAACCCTCTCCGCCAGACCCAAGCCCACTCCGCCAGACCCAAGCCCACTCCGCCAGACCCATACCCACTCCGCCAGACCCAAACCCACTCCGCCAGACCCAAACCCACTCCGCCAGACCCAAACCCTCTCCGCCAGACACAAACCCACTCCGCCAGACCCAAACCCACTCCGCCAGACCCAAACCCACTCCGCCAGACCCAAACCGACTCTGCCATACCCAAACCCACCGCCAGACCCAAACCCACTCCGCCAGACCCTAACCCACTCCGCCAGACCCAAACCCACTCCGCCAGACACAAACCCACCCCGCCAGACCCGAACCCACTCCGCCAGACCCAAACCCATTCCGCCAGACCCAAACCCACCCCGCCAGACCCGAACCCACTCCGCCAGACCCGAACCCAGTCCGCCAGACCCCAACCCACTCCGCCAGACCCGAACCCACACCGCAAGATCCAAACCCACTCCGCCAGACCCAAACACCCCCTGCCAGACCCAAACCCACTCGTCCAGACCCAAACCCACTCGGCCAGACCCACACCCACTCCGCCAGACCCAAGCCCACTCCGCCAGACCCAAGCCCACTCCGCCAGACCCAAACCCTCTCCGGCAGACCCAAACCCACTCCGCCAGACCCAAACCCACTCCGCCAGACCCAAACACACTCCGCCAGACCCAAACCCACTCCGCCAGAGCCGAACCCATTCCGCCAGACCCGAACCCACTCCGACAGACCCGAACCCAATCCGCCAGACCCGAACCCACTCCGCCAGACCCAAACCCACTCCGCCAGACCCAAACCCACTCCGCCAGACCCAAACCCACTCCGCCAGACCCAAACTTACTCCGCCAGACCCAAACCCACTCCGCCAGACACAAACCCACTCCGCCAGACCCCAAACCCACTCCGCCAGACCCAAACGCACTCCGCCAGACCCAAACCCACTCCGACAGACCCAAACCCACTCCGCCAGACCCAAACCCACTCCGCCAGACCCAAACCCACTCCGCCAGACCCAAACCCACTCCGCCAGACATAAACCCTCTCCGCCAGACCCAAACCCACTCCGCCAGACCCAAGCCCACTCCGCCAGACCCATGCCCACTCCGCCAGACCCAAGCCCACTCCGCCAGACCCAAACCCACTCCGCCAGACCCAAACCCACTCCGCCAGACACAAACCCACTCCGCCAGACCCAAACCCACTCCGCCAGACCCAAACCCACTCCGCCAGACCCAAACCGACTCTGCCATACCCAAACCCACCGCCAGACCCAAACCCACTCCGCCAGACCCTAACCCACTCCGCCAGACCCAAACCCACTCCGCCAGACACAAACCCACCCCGCCAGACCCAAACCCACTCCGCCAGACCCAAACCCACTCCGCCAGACCCGTACCCACTCCGCCAGACCCGAACCCACTCCGCCAGACCCGAACCCATTCCGCCAGACCCCAACCCAATCCGCCAGACCCGAACCCACTCCGACAGACCCAAACCTAATCCGCCAGACCCGAACCCACTAGGCCAGACCCGAACCCACTCCGCCAGACCCAAACCCACTCCGCCAGACCCAAACCCACTCCGCCAGTCCCCAAACCCACTCCGCCAGACCCAAACCCACTCCGCCAGACCCAAACCCACTCCGCCAGACCCGAACCCACTCCGTCAGACCCAAACCCACTCCGCCAGACCCAAACCCTACTCCGCCAGACCCAAACCCACTCCACCAGACACAAACCCACTCCGCAAGACCCAAACCCACTCCGCCAGACCCAAACCCACTCCGCCAGACCGAAACTTACTCCTCCAGACCCAAACCCACTCCGCTAGAACCAAACCCACTCCACCAGACACAAACCCACTCCGCTAGACCGAAACCCACTCCGCCAGACCAAAACCCACTCCGCCAGACCCAAACCCACTCCGCCAGACCCGAACCCACTCCGCCAAACCCAAACCCACTCTGCCAGACCCAAACCCACTCCGCCAGACCCAAACCCACTCCGCCAGACACAAACCCACTCCGCCAGACCCAAACACACTCCGCCAGACCCAAACCCACTTCGCCAGACCCAAACCCACTCCGCCAGACCCAAACCCACTCCGCCAGACCCCAAACCCACTCCGCCAGACCCAGACCCACTCCGCCAGGCCCAAACCCACTCTGCCAGACATAAACCCACTCCGCCAGACCCAAACCCACTCCGCCAGACCCAAACCCACTCCGCCAGACCCAAACCCACTCCGCCACACCCATACCCACTCCGCCTGACCCAAACCCACTCCGACAGTCCCAAACCCACTCCGCCAGACCCTAAACCCACTCCGCCAGACCCAAACCCACTCCGCCAGACACAAACCCACTCCGCCAGACCAAAACCCACTCCGACAGACCCATACCCACTCCGCCAGACCCAAACCCACTCCGCCAGACCTGAACACACTCCGCCAGACCCGAACCCACTCCGCCAGACCCGAACTCTCTCCGCCAGACCCGATCCCACTCCGCCAGTCCCGAAACCACTCCGCCAGATCCGAACCCACTCCGCTAGACCCCAACCCACTCCACCAGACCCGAACTCTCTCCGGCAGACCACAACCCACTCCGCCAGACCCAAACCCACTCCGCCAGACCCAAACCCACTCCGCCCGTCCCAAACCCACTCCGCCAGACCCAAACCCACTCCGCCAGATCCAAACTTACTCCGCCAGACCCAAACCCACTCCGCCAGACCCAAACCCACTCCGCCAGACCTGATCCCACTCCGCCAGTCCCGAAACCACTCCGCCAGATCCGAACCCACTCCGCCAGACCCGAACCCACTCCGCCAGACCCGAACCCACTCCGCCAGACCCAAACCCACTCCGCCAGACACAAACCCACTCCTCCAGACCCAAACCCACTCCGCCAGACCCAAACCCACTCCGCCAGACCCAAACCCACTCCGCCAGACACAAACCCACACCGCCAGACCCCAAACCCACTCCGCCAGACCCAAACCCACTCAGCCAGACCCAAACCCACTCCGCCAGACCCAAACTTACTCCGCCAGACCCAAACCCACTCCGCCAGCCCCAAACCCACTCCGCCAGACCCAAACCCACTCCGCCAGACCCCAAACCTACTCCGCCAGACCCAAACCCACTCCGCCAGACCCAAACCCACTCCGCCAGACCCAAACCCACGCCGCCAGACCCAAATCCACTCCGCCAGACCCAAACCCACTCCGCCAGACCCAAACCCACTCCGCCAGACCCATACCCACTCCGCCAGACCCAAACCCACTCCGACAGACCCAAACCCACTCTGCCAGACCCAAATCCACTCCGCCAGACCCAAACCCACTCCGCCAGACCCAAACCCACTCCGCCAGACCCAAACCCACTCCGCCAGACCCAAACCCACTCCGCCAGGCCCAAACCCACTCCGCCAGACCCAAACCCACTCCGCCAGACCCCAAACCCACTCCGCCAGCCCCAAACCCACTCCGCCAGACCCAAACCCACTCCGCCAGACCCAAACCCACTCCGCAAGATCCAAACCCACTCCGCCAGACCCGAACACCCCCTGCCAGACCCAAACCCACTCGTCCAGACCCAAACCCACTCGTCCAGACCCAAACCCACTCCGCCAGACCCAAGCCCACTCCGCCAGACCCAAGCCCACTCCGCCAGACCCAAACCCACTCCGGCAGACCCAAACCCACTCCGCCAGACCCAAACCCACTCCGCCAGACCCAAACACACTCCGCCAGACCCGAACCCACTCCGCCAGAGCCGAACCCATTCCGCCAGACCCGAACCCACTCCGACAGACCCGAACCCAATCCGCCAGACCCGAACCCACTCCGCCAGACCCGAACCCACTCCGCCAGACCCCAACCCACTCCGCCAGACCCAAACTTACTCCGCCAGACCCAAACCCACTCCGCCAGACACAAACCCACACCGCCAGACCCCAAACCCACTCCGCCAGACCCAAACCCACTCCGCCAGACCCAAACCCACTCCGCCAGACCCAAACGTACTCCGCCAGACCCAAACCCACTCCGCCAGACACAAACCCACTCCGCTAGACCCAAACCCACTCCGCCAGCCCAAAACCCACTCCGCCAGACCCGAACCCACTCCGCCAGACCCGAACCCACTCCGCAAGACCCAAACCCACTCCGCCAGACCCAAACCCACTCCGCCAGACCGAAACTTACTCCGCCAGACCCAAACCCACTCCGCTAGAACCAAACCCACTCCACCAGACACAAACCCACTCCGCTAGACCGAAACCCACTCCGCCAGACCAAAACCCACTCCGCCAGACCCAAACCACTCCGCCAGACCCGAACCCACTCCGCCAAACCCAAACCCACTCTGCCAGACCCAAACCCACTCCGCCAGACCCAAACCCACTCCGCCAGACACAAACCCACTCCGCCAGACCCAAACACACTCCGCCAGACCCAAACCCACTCCGCCACACCCATACCCACTCCGCCTGACCCAAACCCACTCCGACAGTCCCAAACCCACTCCGCCAGACCCTAAACCCACTCCGCCAGACCCAAACCCACTCCGCCAGACACAAACCCACTCCGCCAGACCAAAACCCACTCCGACAGACCCATACCCACTCCGCCAGACCCAAACCCACTCCGCCAGACCTGAACACACTCCGCCAGACCCGAACCCACTCCACCAGACCCGAACTCTCTCCGCCAGACCCGATCCCACTCCGCCAGTCCCGAAACCACTCCGCCAGATCCGAACCCACTCCGCCAGACCCGAACCCACTCCACCAGACCCGAACTCTCTCCGGCAGACCACAACCCACTCCGCCAGACCCAAACCCACTCCGCCAGACCCAAACCCACTCCGCCCGTCCCAAACCCACTCCGCCAGACCCAAACCCACTCCGCCAGATCCAAACTTACTCCGCCAGACCCAAACCCACTCCGCCAGACCCAAACCCACTCCGCCAGACCTGATCCCACTCCGCCAGTCCCGAAACCACTCCGCCAGATCCGAACCCACTCCGCCAGACCCGAACCCACTCCGCCAGACCCGAACCCACTCCGCCAGACCCAAACCCACTCCGCCAGACACAAACCCACTCCTCCAGACCCAAACCCACTCCGCCAGACCCAAACCCACTCCGCCAGACCCAAACCCACTCCGCCAGACACAAACCCACACCGCCAGACCCCAAACCCACTCCGCCAGACCCAAACCCACTCAGCCAGACCCAAACCCACTCCGCCAGACCCAAACTTACTCCGCCAGACCCAAACCCACTCCGCCAGACCCAAACCCACTCCGCCAGACCCAAACCCACTCCGCCAGACCCCAAACCTACTCCGCCAGACCCAAACCCACTCCGCCAGACCCAAACCCACTCCGCCAGACCCAAACCCACGCCGCCAGACCCAAATCCACTCCGCCAGACCCAAACCCACTCCGCCAGACCCAAACACACTCCGCCAGACCCATACCCACTCCGCCAGACCCAAACCCACTCCGACAGACCCAAACCCACTCTGCCAGACCCAAATCCACTCCGCCAGACCCAAACCCACTCCGCCAGACCCAAACCCACTCCGCCAGACCCAAACCCACTCCGCCAGACCCAAACCCACTCCGCCAGGCCCAAACCCACTCCGCCAGACCCAAACCCACTCCGCCAGACCCCAAACCCACTCCGCCAGCCCCAAACCCACTCCGCCAGACCCAAACCCACTCCGCCAGACCCAAACCCACTCCGCAAGATCCAAACCCACTCCGCCAGACCCGAACACCCCCTGCCAGACCCAAACCCACTCGTCCAGACCCAAACCCACTCGTCCAGACCCAAACCCACTCCGCCAGACCCAAGCCCACTCCGCCAGACCCAAGCCCACTCCGCCAGACCCAAACCCACTCCGGCAGACCCAAACCCACTCCGCCAGACCCAAACCCACTCCGCCAGACCCAAACACACTCCGCCAGACCCGAACCCACTCCGCCAGAGCCGAACCCATTCCGCCAGACCCGAACCCACTCCGACAGACCCGAACCCAATCCGCCAGACCCGAACCCACTCCGCCAGACCCGAACCCACTCCGCCAGACCCGAACCCACTCCGCCAGACCCCAACCCACTCCGCCAGACCCAAACTTACTCCGCCAGACCCAAACCCACTCCGCCAGACACAAACCCACACCGCCAGACCCCAAACCCACTCCGCCAGACCCAAACCCACTCCGCCAGACCCAAACCCACTCCGCCAGACCCAAACGTACTCCGCCAGACCCAAACCCACTCCGCCAGACACAAACCCACTCCGCTAGACCCAAACCCACTCCGCCAGCCCAAAACCCACTCCGCCAGACCCGAACCCACTCCGCCAGACCCGAACCCACTCCGCAAGACCCAAACCCACTCCGCCAGACCCAAACCCACTCCGCCAGACCGAAACTTACTCCGCCAGACCCAAACCCACTCCGCTAGAACCAAACCCACTCCACCAGACACAAACCCACTCCGCTAGACCGAAACCCACTCCGCCAGACCAAAACCCACTCCGCCAGACCCAAACCACTCCGCCAGACCCGAACCCACTCCGCCAAACCCAAACCCACTCTGCCAGACCCAAACCCACTCCGCCAGACCCAAAACCACTCCGCCAGACACAAACCCACTCCGCCAGACCCAAACACACTCCGCCAGACCCAAACCCACTTTGCCAGACCCAAACCCACTCCGCCAGACCCAAACCCACTCCGCCAGACCCCAAACCCACTCCGCCAGACCCAGACCCACTCCGCCAGACCCAAACCCACTCTGCCAGACATAAACCCACTCCGCCAGACCCAAACCCACTCCGCCAGACCCAAACCCACTCCGCCAGACCCAAACCCACTCCGCCACACCCATACCCACTCCGCCTGACCCAAACCCACTCCGACAGTCCCAAACCCACTCCGCCAGACCCTAAACCCACTCCGCCAGACCCAAACCCACTCCGCCAGACACAAACCCACTCCGCCAGACCAAAACCCACTCCGACAGATCCATACCCACTCCGCCAGACCCAAACCCACTCCGCCAGACCTGAACACACTCCGCCAGACCCGAACCCACTCCACCAGACCCGAACTCTCTCCGCCAGACCCGATCCCACTCCGCCAGTCCCGAAACCACTCCGCCAGATCCGAACCCACTCCGCCAGACCCGAACCCACTCCACCAGACCCGAACTCTCTCCGGCAGACCACAACCCACTCCGCCAGACCCAAACCCACTCCGCCAGACCCAAACCCACTCCGCCCGTCCCAAACCCACTCCGCCAGACCCAAACCCACTCCGCCAGATCCAAACTTACTCCGCCAGACCCAAACCCACTCCGCCAGACCCAAACCCACTCAGCCAGACCCCAAACCCACTCCGCCAGACCCAAACCCACTCAGCCAGACCCAAACCCACTCCGCCAGACCCAAACTTACTCCGCCAGACCCAAACCCACTCCGCCAGACCCAAACCCACTCCGCCAGACCCAAACCCACTCCGCCAGACCCCAAACCTACTCCGCCAGACCCAAACCCACTCCGCCAGACCCAAACCCACTCCGCCAGACCCAAACCCACGCCGCCAGACCCAAATCCACTCCGCCAGACCCAAACCCACTCCGCCAGACCCAAACCCACTCCGCCAGACCCATACCCACTCCTCCAGACCCAAACCCACTCCGACAGACCCAAACCCACTCTGCCAGACCCAAATCCACTCCGCCAGACCCAAACCCACTCCGCCAGACCCAAACCCACTCCGCCAGACCCAAACCCACTCCGCCAGACCCAAACCCACTCCGCCAGGCCCAAACCCACTCCGCCAGACCCAAACCCACTCCGCCAGACCCCAAACCCACTCCGCCAGCCCCAAACCCACTCCGCCAGACCCAAACCCACTCCGCCAGACCCAAACCCACTCCGCAAGATCCAAACCCACTCCGCCAGACCCGAACACCCCCTGCCAGACCCAAACCCACTCGTCCAGACCCAAACCCACTCGTCCAGACCCAAACCCACTCCGCCAGACCCAAGCCCACTCCGCCAGACCCAAGCCCACTCCGCCAGACCCAAACCCACTCCGGCAGACACAAACCCACTCCGCCAGACCCAAACCCACTCCGCCAGACCCAAACACACTCCGCCAGACCCGAACCCACTCCGCCAGAGCCGAACCCATTCCGCCAGACCCGAACCCACTCCGACAGACCCGAACCCAATCCGCCAGACCCGAACCCACTCCGCCAGACCCGAACCCACTCCGCCAGACCCGAACCCACTCCGCCAGACCCCAACCCACTCCGCCAGACCCAAACTTACTCCGCCAGACCCAAACCCACTCCGCCAGACACAAACCCACACCGCCAGACCCCAAACCCACTCCGCCAGACCCAAACCCACTCCGCCAGACCCAAACCCACTCCGCCAGACCCAAACTTACTCCGCCAGACCCAAACCCACTCCGCCAGACACAAACCCACTCCGCTAGACCCAAACCCACTCCGCCAGCCCAAAACCCACTCCACCAGACCCGAACCCACTCCGCCAGACCCGAACCCACTCCGCCAGACCCAAACCCTACTCCGCCAGACCCAAACCCACTCCGCCAGACACAAACCCACTCCGCAAGACCCAAACCCACTCCGCCAGACCCAAACCCACTCCGCCAGACCGAAACTTACTCCGCCAGACCCAAACCCACTCCGCTAGAACCAAACCCACTCCCCCAGACACAAACCCACTCCGCTAGACCGAAACCCACTCCGCCAGACCAAAACCCACTCTGCCAGACCCAAACCCACTCCGCCAGACCCGAACCCACTCCGCCAGACCCAAACCCACTCCGCCAGACCCAAACCCACTCTGCCAGACCCAAGCCCACTCCGCCAGCCCCAACCCCACTGCGCCAGACCCAAACCCACACGGCCAGACCCAATCCCACTCCGCCAGACCCAAACCCACTCCGCCAGACCCAAACCCACTCCGCCAGACCCAAACCCCCTCCGCAAGACCCATACCCACTCCGCCAGACCCAAACCCACTCCGCCAGACCCAAACCCACTCCGCCAGACCCAAACCCACTCCGCCAGACCCCAAACCTACTCCGCCAGACCCAAACCCACTCCGCCAGACCCAAACCCACTCCGCCAGACCCAAACCCACGCCGCCAGACCCAAATCCACTCCGCCAGACCCAAACCACTCCGCCAGACACAAAAACCCACTCCGCCAGACCCATACCCACTCCGCCAGACCCAAACCCACTCCGACAGACCCAAACCCACTCCGCCAGCCCCAAACCCACTCCGCCAGACCCAAACCCACTCCGCCAGACCCAAACCCACTCCGCAAGATCCAAACCCACTCCGCCAGACCCAAACACCCCCTTCCAGACCCAAACCCACTCGTCCAGACCCAAACCCACTCGGCCAGACCCAAACCCACTCCGCCAGACCCAAGCCCACTCCGCCAGACCCAAGCCCACTCCGCCAGACCCAAACCCACTCCGGCAGACCCAAACCCACTCCGCCAGACCCAAACCCACTCCGCCAGACCCAAACACACTCCGCCAGACCCGAACCCACTCCGCCAGAGCCGAACCCATTCCGCCAGACCCGAACCCACTCCGACAGACCCGAACCCAATCCGCCAGACCCGAACCCACTCCGCCAGACCCGAACCCACTCCGCCAGACCCGAACCCACTCCGCCAGACCCAAACCCACTCCGCCAGACCCAAGCCCACTCCGCCAGACCCATACCCACTCCGCCAGACCCAAACCCACTCCGCCAGACCCAAACCCACTCCGCCAGACCCAAACCCACTCCGCCAGACACAAACCCACTCCGCCAGACCCAAACCCACTCCGCCAGACCAAAACTTACTCTGCCAGACCCAAACCCACTCCGCTAGAACCAAACCCACTCCCCCAGACACAAACCCACTCCGCTAGACCGAAACCCACTCCGCCAGACCCAAACCCACTCCGCCAGACACAAACCCACCCCGCCAGACCCGAACCCACTCCGCCAGACCCAAACCCACTCCGCCAGACCCAAACCCACTCCGCCAGACCCAAGCCCACTGCGCCAGACCCAAACCCACACCGCCAGACCCAAACCCACTCCGCCAGACCCAAACCCACTCCGCCAGACCCAAACCCACTCCGCCAGACCCAAACCCCCTCCGCCAGACCCATACCCACTCCGCCAGACCCAAACCCACTCCGCCAGACCCAAACCCACTCCGCCAGACCCAAACTCACTCCGCCAGACCCCAAACCTACTCCGCCAGACCCAAACCCACTCCGCCAGACCCAAACCCACTCCGCCAGACCCAAACCCACGCCGCCAGACCCAAACCCACTCAGCCAGACCCAAACCCACTCCGCCAGACTCAAACCCACTCCGCCAGACCCATACCCACTCCGCCTGACCCAAACCCACTCCGACAGACCCAAACCCACTCCGCCAGACCCAAATCCACTCCGCCAGACCCAAACCCACTCCGCCAGACCCAAACCCACTCCGCCAGACCCAAACCCACTCCGCCAGACCCAAACCCACTCCGCCAGACCCAAACCCACTCCGCCAGACCCAAACCCACTCCGCAAGATGCAAACCCACTCGGCCAGACCCAAACACCCCCTGCCAGACCCAAACCCACTCGTCCAGACCCAAACCCACTCGGCCAGACCCAAACCCACTCCGCCAGACCCAAGCCCACTCCGCCAGACCCAAACCCACTCCGGCAGAACCAAACCCACTCCGCCAGACCCAAACCCACTCCGCCAGACCCAAACACACTCCGCCAGACCCGAACCCACTCCGCCAGAGCCGAACCCATTCCGCCAGACCCGAACCCACTCCGACAGACCCGAACCCAATCCGCCAGACCCGAACCCACTCCGCCAGACCCAAACCCACTCCGCCAGACCCAAACCCACTCCGCCAGACCCAAACCCACTCCGCCAGACCCAAACTTACTCCGCCAGACCCAAACCCACTCCGCCAGACACAAACCCACTCCGCCAGACCCCAAACCCTCTCGTCCAAACCCAAACCCACTCCGACAGACCGGAACCCACTCCGCCAGACCCAAACCCACTCAGCCAGACCCGAACTCTCTCCGCCAGACCCGATCCCACTCCGCCAGTACCGAAACCACTCCGCCAGATCCGACCCCACTCCGCCAGACCCGAACCCACTCCGCCAGACACAAACCCACTCCGCTAGACCCAAACCCACTCCGCCAGACCAAAACCCACTCCGCCAGACCCGAACCCACTCCGCCAGACCCGAACCCACTCCGCCAGACCCAAAACCTACTCCGCCAGACCCAAACCCACTCCGCCAGACACAAACCCACTCCGCAAGACCCAAACCCACTCCGCCAGACCCAAACCCACTCCGCCAGACCGAAACTTACTCTGCCAGACCCAAACCCACTCCGCTAGAACCAAACCCACTCCCCCAGACACAAACCCACTCCGCTAGACCGAAACCCACTCCGCCAGACCAAAACCCACTCCGCCAGACCCAAACCCACTCCGCCAGACCCGAACCCACTCCGCCAGACCCAAACCCACTCCGCCAGACCCAAACCCACTCCGCCAGACCCAAGCCCACTGCGCCAGACCCAAACCCACACCGCCAGAACCAAACCCACTCCGCCAGACCCAAACCCACTCCGCCAGACCCAAACCCACTCCGCCAGACCCAAACCCCCTCCGCCAGACCCATACCCACTCCGCCAGACCCAAACCCACTCCGCCAGACCCAAACCCACTCCGCAAGACCCAAACCTACTCCGCCAGACCCAAACCCACTCCGCCAGACCCAAACCCACTCCGCCAGACCCAAACCCACTCCGCCAGACCCAAACCCACGCCGCCAGACCCAAACCCACTCAGCCAGACCCAAACCCACTCCGCCAGACTCAAACCCACTCCGCCAGACCCATACCCACTCCGCCTGACCCAAACCCACTCCGACAGACCCAAACCCACTCCGCCAGACCCAAATCCACTCCGCCAGACCCAAACCCACTCCGCCAGACCCAAACCCACTCCGCCAGACCCAAACCCACTCCGCCAGACCCAAACCCACTCCGCCAGACCCAAACCCACTCCGCCAGACCCAAACCCACTCCGCAAGATCCAAACCCACTCGGCCAGACCCAAACACCCCCTGCCAGACCCAAACCCACTCGTCCAGACCCAAACCCACTCGGCCAGACCCAAACCCACTCCGCCAGACCCAAGCCCACTCCGCCAGACCCAAACCCACTCCGGCAGAACCAAACCCACTCCGCCAGACCCAAACCCACTCCGCCAGACCCAAACACACTCCGCCAGACCCGAACCCACTCCGCCAGAGCCGAACCCATTCCGCCAGACCCGAACCCACTCCGACAGACCCGAACCCAATCCGCCAGACCCGAACCCACTCCGCCAGACCCAAACCCATTCCGCCAGACCCAAACCCACTCCGCCAGACCCAAACCCACTCCGCCAGACCCAAACTTACTCCGCCAGACCCAAACCCACTCCGCCAGACACAAACCCACTCCGCCAGACCCCAAACCCTCTCGTCCAAACCCAAACCCACTCCGACAGACCGGAACCCACTCCGCCAGACCCAAACCCACTCAGCCAGACCCGAACTCTCTCCGCCAGACCCGATCCCACTCCGCCAGTACCGAAACCACTCCGCCAGATCCGACCCCACTCCGCCAGACCCGAACCCACTCCGCCAGACCCGAACCCACTCCGCCAGACCCGAACTCTCTCCGGCAGACCACAACCCACTCCGCCAGACCCAAACCCACTCCACCAAACCCAAACCCACTCCGCCAGACCCAAACCCACTCCGCCAGACCCAAACCCACTCCGCCAAACCCAAATCCACTCCGCCAGACCCAAACCCACTCCGCCAGACCCAAACCCACTCCGCCAGACACAAACCCACTCCGCCAGACCCAAACCCACTCCGCCAGACCCAAACCCACTTCGCCAGACCCAAACCCACTCTGCCAGACCCAAACCCACTCTGCCAGACCCCAAACCCACTCCGCCAGACCCAAACCCACTCCGCCAGACCCAAACCCACTCTGCCAGACATAAACCCACTCCGCCAGACCCAAACCCACTCCGCCAGACCCAAACCCACACCGCCAGACCCAAACCCACTCCGCCACAACCATACCCAATCCGCCAAACCCAAACCCACTCTGCCAGACCCAAACCCACTCCGCCAGACCCAAACCCACTCCGCCAGACACAAACCCACTCCGGCAGACACAAACCCACTCCGCCAGACCCAAACCCACGCCGCCAGACCCAAATCCACTCCGCCAGACCCAAACCCACTCCGCCAGACCCAAACCCACTCCGCCAGACCCATACCCACTCCTCCAGACCCAAACCCACTCCGACAGACCCAAACCCACTCTGCCAGACCCAAATCCACTCCGCCAGACCCAAACCCACTCCGCCAGACCCAAACCCACTCCGCCAGACCCAAACCCACTCCGCCAGACCCAAACCCACTCCGCCAGGCCCAAACCCACTCCGCCAGACCCAAACCCACTCCGCCAGACCCCAAACCCACTCCGCCAGCCCCAAACCCACTCCGCCAGACCCAAACCCACTCCGCCAGACCCAAACCCACTCCGCAAGATCCAAACCCACTCCGCCAGACCCGAACACCCCCTGCCAGACCCAAACCCACTCGTCCAGACCCAAACCCACTCGTCCAGACCCAAACCCACTCCGCCAGACCCAAGCCCACTCCGCCAGACCCAAGCCCACTCCGCCAGACCCAAACCCACTCCGGCAGACACAAACCCACTCCGCCAGACCCAAACCCACTCCGCCAGACCCAAACACACTCCGCCAGACCCGAACCCACTCCGCCAGAGCCGAACCCATTCCGCCAGACCCGAACCCACTCCGACAGACCCGAACCCAATCCGCCAGACCCGAACCCACTCCGCCAGACCCGAACCCACTCCGCCAGACCCGAACCCACTCCGCCAGACCCCAACCCACTCCGCCAGACCCAAACTTACTCCGCTAGACCCAAACCCACTCCGCCAGACACAAACCCACACCGCCAGACCCCAAACCCACTCCGCCAGACCCAAACCCACTCCGCCAGACCCAAACCCACTCCGCCAGACCCAAACTTACTCCGCCAGACCCAAACCCACTCCGCCAGACACAAACCCACTCCGCTAGACCCAAACCCACTCCGCCAGCCCAAAACCCACTCCACCAGACCCGAACCCACTCCGCCAGACCCGAACCCACTCCGCCAGACCCAAACCCTACTCCGCCAGACCCAAACCCACTCCGCCAGACACAAACCCACTCCGCAAGACCCAAACCCACTCCGCCAGACCCAAACCCACTCCGCCAGACCGAAACTTACTCCGCCAGACCCAAACCCACTCCGCTAGAACCAAACCCACTCCCCCAGACACAAACCCACTCCGCTAGACCGAAACCCACTCCGCCAGACCAAAACCCACTCTGCCAGACCCAAACCCACTCCGCCAGACCCGAACCCACTCCGCCAGACCCAAACCCACTCCGCCAGACCCAAACCCACTCTGCCAGACCCAAGCCCACTCCGCCAGCCCCAACCCCACTGCGCCAGACCCAAACCCACACGGCCAGACCCAATCCCACTCCGCCAGACCCAAACCCACTCCGCCAGACCCAAACCCACTCCGCCAGACCCAAACCCCCTCCGCAAGACCCATACCCACTCCGCCAGACCCAAACCCACTCCGCCAGACCCAAACCCACTCCGCCAGACCCAAACCCACTCCGCCAGACCCCAAACCTACTCCGCCAGACCCAAACCCACTCCGCCAGACCCAAACCCACTCCGCCAGACCCAAACCCACGCCGCCAGACCCAAATCCACTCCGCCAGACCCAAACCACTCCGCCAGACACAAAAACCCACTCCGCCAGACCCATACCCACTCCGCCAGACCCAAACCCACTCCGACAGACCCAAACCCACTCCGCCAGCCCCAAACCCACTCCGCCAGACCCAAACCCACTCCGCCAGACCCAAACCCACTCCGCAAGATCCAAACCCACTCCGCCAGACCCAAACACCCCCTTCCAGACCCAAACCCACTCGTCCAGACCCAAACCCACTCGGCCAGACCCAAACCCACTCCGCCAGACCCAAGCCCACTCCGCCAGACCCAAGCCCACTCCGCCAGACCCAAACCCACTCCGGCAGACCCAAACCCACTCCGCCAGACCCAAACCCACTCCGCCAGACCCAAACACACTCCGCCAGACCCGAACCCACTCCGCCAGAGCCGAACCCATTCCGCCAGACCCGAACCCACTCCGACAGACCCGAACCCAATCCGCCAGACCCGAACCCACTCCGCCAGACCCGAACCCACTCCGCCAGACCCGAACCCACTCCGCCAGACCCAAACCCACTCCGCCAGACCCAAGCCCACTCCGCCAGACCCATACCCACTCCGCCAGACCCAAACCCACTCCGCCAGACCCAAACCCACTCCGCCAGACCCAAACCCACTCCGCCAGACACAAACCCACTCCGCCAGACCCAAACCCACTCCGCCAGACCAAAACTTACTCTGCCAGACCCAAACCCACTCCGCTAGAACCAAACCCACTCCCCCAGACACAAACCCACTCCGCTAGACCGAAACCCACTCCGCCAGACCCAAACCCACTCCGCCAGACACAAACCCACCCCGCCAGACCCGAACCCACTCCGCCAGACCCAAACCCACTCCGCCAGACCCAAACCCACTCCGCCAGACCCAAGCCCACTGCGCCAGACCCAAACCCACACCGCCAGACCCAAACCCACTCCGCCAGACCCAAACCCACTCCGCCAGACCCAAACCCACTCCGCCAGACCCAAACCCCCTCCGCCAGACCCATACCCACTCCGCCAGACCCAAACCCACTCCGCCAGACCCAAACCCACTCCGCCAGACCCAAACTCACTCCGCCAGACCCCAAACCTACTCCGCCAGACCCAAACCCACTCCGCCAGACCCAAACCCACTCCGCCAGACCCAAACCCACGCCGCCAGACCCAAACCCACTCAGCCAGACCCAAACCCACTCCGCCAGACTCAAACCCACTCCGCCAGACCCATACCCACTCCGCCTGACCCAAACCCACTCCGACAGACCCAAACCCACTCCGCCAGACCCAAATCCACTCCGCCAGACCCAAACCCACTCCGCCAGACCCAAACCCACTCCGCCAGACCCAAACACACTCCGCCAGACCCAAACCCACTCCGCCAGACCCAAACCCACTCCGCCAGACCCAAACCCACTCCGCAAGATGCAAACCCACTCGGCCAGACCCAAACACCCCCTGCCAGACCCAAACCCACTCGTCCAGACCCAAACCCACTCCGCCAGCCCCAAACCCACTCCGCCAGACCCAAACCCACTCCGCCAGACCCAAACCCACTCCGCAAGATCCAAACCCACTCCGCCAGACCCGAACACCCCCTGCCAGACCCAAACCCACTCGTCCAGACCCAAACCCACTCGTCCAGACCCAAACCCACTCCGCCAGACCCAAGCCCACTCCGCCAGACCCAAGCCCACTCCGCCAGACCCAAACCCACTCCGGCAGACCCAAACCCACTCCGCCAGACCCAAACCCACTCCGCCAGACCCAAACACACTCCGCCAGACCCGAACCCACTCCGCCAGAGCCGAACCCATTCCGCCAGACCCGAACCCACTCCGACAGACCCGAACCCAATCCGCCAGACCCGAACCCACTCCGCCAGACCCGAACCCACTCCGCCAGACCCCAACCCACTCCGCCAGACCCAAACTTACTCCGCCAGACCCAAACCCACTCCGCCAGACACAAACCCACACCGCCAGACCCCAAACCCACTCCGCCAGACCCAAACCCACTCCGCCAGACCCAAACCCACTCCGCCAGACCCAAACGTACTCCGCCAGACCCAAACCCACTCCGCCAGACACAAACCCACTCCGCTAGACCCAAACCCACTCCGCCAGCCCAAAACCCACTCCGCCAGACCCGAACCCACTCCGCCAGACCCGAACCCACTCCGCAAGACCCAAACCCACTCCGCCAGACCCAAACCCACTCCGCCAGACCGAAACTTACTCCGCCAGACCCAAACCCACTCCGCTAGAACCAAACCCACTCCACCAGACACAAACCCACTCCGCTAGACCGAAACCCACTCCGCCAGACCAAAACCCACTCCGCCAGACCCAAACCACTTCGCCAGACCCGAACCCACTCCGCCAAACCCAAACCCACTCTGCCAGACGCAAACCCACTCCGCCAGACCCAAACCCACTCCGCCAGACACAAACCCACTCCGCCAGACCCAAACACACTCCGCCAGACCCAAACCCACTCCGCCACACCCATACCCACTCCGCCTGACCCAAACCCACTCCGACAGTCCCAAACCCACTCCGCCAGACCCTAAACCCACTCCGCCAGACCCAAACCCACTCCGCCAGACACAAACCCACTCCGCCAGACCAAAACCCACTCCGACAGACCCATACCCACTCCGCCAGACCCAAACCCACTCCGCCAGACCTGAACACACTCCGCCAGACCCGAACCCACTCCACCAGACCCGAACTCTCTCCGCCAGACCCGATCCCACTCCGCCAGTCCCGAAACCACTCCGCCAGATCCGAACCCACTCCGCCAGACCCGAACCCACTCCACCAGACCCGAACTCTCTCCGGCAGACCACAACCCACTCCGCCAGACCCAAACCCACTCCGCCAGACCCAAACCCACTCCGCCCGTCCCAAACCCACTCCGCCAGACCCAAACCCACTCCGCCAGATCCAAACTTACTCCGCCAGACCCAAACCCACTCCGCCAGACCCAAACCCACTCCGCCAGACCTGATCCCACTCCGCCAGTCCCGAAACCACTCCGCCAGATCCGAACCCACTCCGCCAGACCCGAACCCACTCCGCCAGACCCGAACCCACTCCGCCAGACCCAAACCCACTCCGCCAGACACAAACCCACTCCTCCAGACCCAAACCCACTCCGCCAGACCCAAACCCACTCCGCCAGACCCAAACCCACTCCGCCAGACACAAACCCACACCGCCAGACCCCAAACCCACTCCGCCAGACCCAAACCCACTCAGCCAGACCCAAACCCACTCCGCCAGACCCAAACTTACTCCGCCAGACCCAAACCCACTCCGCCAGACCCAAACCCACTCCGCCAGACCCAAACCCACTCCGCCAGACCCCAAACCTACTCCGCCAGACCCAAACCCACTCCGCCAGACCCAAACCCACTCCGCCAGACCCAAACCCACGCCGCCAGACCCAAATCCACTCCGCCAGACCCAAACCCACTCCGCCAGACCCAAACACACTCCGCCAGACCCATACCCACTCCGCCAGACCCAAACCCACTCCGACAGACCCAAACCCACTCTGCCAGACCCAAATCCACTCCGCCAGACCCAAACCCACTCCGCCAGACCCAAACCCACACCGCCAGACCCAAACCCACTCCGCCAGACCCAAACCCACTCCGCCAGGCCCAAACCCACTCCGCCAGACCCAAACCCACTCCGCCAGACCCCAAACCCACTCCGCCAGCCCCAAACCCACTCCGCCAGACCCAAACCCACTCCGCCAGACCCAAACCCACTCCGCAAGATCCAAACCCACTCCGCCAGACCCGAACACCCCCTGCCAGACCCAAACCCACTCGTCCAGACCCAAACCCACTCGTCCAGACCCAAACCCACTCCGCCAGACCCAAGCCCACTCCGCCAGACCCAAGCCCACTCCGCCAGACCCAAACCCACTCCGGCAGACCCAAACCCACTCCGCCAGACCCAAACCCACTCCGCCAGACCCAAACACACTCCGCCAGACCCGAACCCACTCCGCCAGAGCCGAACCCATTCCGCCAGACCCGAACCCACTCCGACAGACCCGAACCCAATCCGCCAGACCCGAACCCACTCCGCCAGACCCGAACCCACTCCGCCAGACCCGAACCCACTCCGCCAGACCCCAACCCACTCCGCCAGACCCAAACTTACTCCGCCAGACCCAAACCCACTCCGCCAGACACAAACCCACACCGCCAGACCCCAAACCCACTCCGCCAGACCCAAACCCACTCCGCCAGACCCAAACCCACTCCGCCAGACCCAAACGTACTCCGCCAGACCCAAACCCACTCCGCCAGACACAAACCCACTCCGCCAGACCCAAACCCACTCCGCCAGCCCAAAACCCACTCCGCCAGACCCGAACCCACTCCGCCAGACCCGAACCCACTCCGCAAGACCCAAACCCACTCCGCCAGACCCAAACCCACTCCGCCAGACCGAAACTTACTCCGCCAGACCCAAACCCACTCCGCTAGAACCAAACCCACTCCACCAGACACAAACCCACTCCGCTAGACCGAAACCCACTCCGCCAGACCAAAACCCACTCCGCCAGACCCAAACCACTCCGCCAGACCCGAACCCACTCCGCCAAACCCAAACCCACTCTGCCAGACCCAAACCCACTCCGCCAGACCCAAACCCACTCCGCCAGACACAAACCCACTCCGCCAGACCCAAACACACTCCGCCAGACCCAAACCCACTTTGCCAGACCCAAACCCACTCCGCCAGACCCAAACCCACTCCGCCAGACCCCAAACCCACTCCGCCAGACCCAGACCCACTCCGCCAGACCCAAACCCACTCTGCCAGACATAAACCCACTCCGCCAGACCCAAACCCACTCCGCCAGACCCAAACCCACTCCGCCAGACCCAAACCCACTCCGCCACACCCATACCCACTCCGCCTGACCCAAACCCACTCCGACAGTCCCAAACCCACTCCGCCAGACCCTAAACCCACTCCGCCAGACCCAAACCCACTCCGCCAGACACAAACCCACTCCGCCAGACCAAAACCCACTCCGACAGACCCATACCCACTCCGCCAGACCCAAACCCACTCCGCCAGACCTGAACACACTCCGCCAGACCCGAACCCACTCCACCAGACCCGAACTCTCTCCGCCAGACCCGATCCCACTCCGCCAGTCCCGAAACCACTCCGCCAGATCCGAACCCACTCCGCCAGACCCGAACCCACTCCACCAGACCCGAACTCTCTCCGGCAGACCACAACCCACTCCGCCAGACCCAAACCCACTCCGCCAGACCCAAACCCACTCCGCCCGTCCCAAACCCACTCCGCCAGACCCAAACCCACTCCGCCAGATCCAAACTTACTCCGCCAGACCCAAACCCACTCCGCCAGACCCAAACCCACTCAGCCAGACCCCAAACCCACTCCGCCAGACCCAAACCCACTCAGCCAGACCCAAACCCACTCCGCCAGACCCAAACTTACTCCGCCAGACCCAAACCCACTCCGCCAGACCCAAACCCACTCCGCCAGACCCAAACCCACTCCGCCAGACCCCAAACCTACTCCGCCAGACCCAAACCCACTCCGCCAGACCCAAACCCACTCCGCCAGACCCAAACCCACGCCGCCAGACCCAAATCCACTCCGCCAGACCCAAACCCACTCCGCCAGACCCAAACCCACTCCGCCAGACCCATACCCACTCCTCCAGACCCAAACCCACTCCGACAGACCCAAACCCACTCTGCCAGACCCAAATCCACTCCGCCAGACCCAAACCCACTCCGCCAGACCCAAACCCACTCCGCCAGACCCAAACCCACTCCGCCAGACCCAAACCCACTCCGCCAGGCCCAAACCCACTCCGCCAGACCCAAACCCACTCCGCCAGACCCCAAACCCACTCCGCCAGCCCCAAACCCACTCCGCCAGACCCAAACCCACTCCGCCAGACCCAAACCCACTCCGCAAGATCCAAACCCACTCCGCCAGACCCGAACACCCCCTGCCAGACCCAAACCCACTCGTCCAGACCCAAACCCACTCGTCCAGACCCAAACCCACTCCGCCAGACCCAAGCCCACTCCGCCAGACCCAAGCCCACTCCGCCAGACCCAAACCCACTCCGGCAGACACAAACCCACTCCGCCAGACCCAAACCCACTCCGCCAGACCCAAACACACTCCGCCAGACCCGAACCCACTCCGCCAGAGCCGAACCCATTCCGCCAGACCCGAACCCACTCCGACAGACCCGAACCCAATCCGCCAGACCCGAACCCACTCCGCCAGACCCGAACCCACTCCGCCAGACCCGAACCCACTCCGCCAGACCCCAACCCACTCCGCCAGACCCAAACTTACTCCGCCAGACCCAAACCCACTCCGCCAGACACAAACCCACACCGCCAGACCCCAAAACCACTCCGCCAGACCCAAACCCACTCCGCCAGACCCAAACCCACTCCGCCAGACCCAAACTTACTCCGCCAGACCCAAACCCACTCCGCCAGACACAAACCCACTCCGCTAGACCCAAACCCACTCCGCCAGCCCAAAACCCACTCCACCAGACCCGAACCCACTCCGCCAGACCCGAACCCACTCCGCCAGACCCAAACCCTACTCCGCCAGACCCAAACCCACTCCGCCAGACACAAACCCACTCCGCAAGACCCAAACCCACTCCGCCAGACCCAAACCCACTCCGCCAGACCGAAACTTACTCCGCCAGACCCAAACCCACTCCGCTAGAACCAAACCCACTCCCCCAGACACAAACCCACTCCGCTAGACCGAAACCCACTCCGCCAGACCAAAACCCACTCTGCCAGACCCAAACCCACTCCGCCAGACCCGAACCCACTCCGCCAGACCCAAACCCACTCCGCCAGACCCAAACCCACTCTGCCAGACCCAAGCCCACTGCGCCAGACCCAAACCCACACGGCCAGACCCAATCGCACTCCGCCAGACCCAAACCCACTCCGCCAGACCCAAACCCACTCCGCCAGACCCAAACCCCCTCCGCAAGACCCATACCCACTCCGCCAGACCCAAACCCACTCCGCCAGACCCAAACCCACTCCGCCAGATCCAAACCCACTCCGCCAGACCCCAAACCTACTCCGCCAGACCCAAACCCACTCCGCCAGACCCAAACCCACTCCGCCAGACCCAAACCCACGCCGCCAGACCCAAATCCACTCCGCCAGACCCAAACCACTCCGCCAGACACAAAAACCCACTCCGCCAGACCCATACCCACTCCGCCAGACCCAAACCCACTCCGACAGACCCAAACCCACTCCGCCAGCCCCAAACCCACTCCGCCAGACCCAAACCCACTCCGCCAGACCCAAACCCACTCCGCAAGATCCAAACCCACTCCGCCAGACCCAAACACCCCCTTCCAGACCCAAACCCACTCGTCCAGACCCAAACCCACTCGGCCAGACCCAAACCCACTCCGCCAGACCCAAGCCCACTCCGCCAGACCCAAGCCCACTCCGCCAGACCCAAACCCACTCCGGCAGACCCAAACCCACTCCGCCAGACCCAAACCCACTCCGCCAGACCCAAACACACTCCGCCAGACCCGAACCCACTCCGCCAGAGCCGAACCCATTCCGCCAGACCCGAACCCACTCCGACAGACCCGAACCCAATCCGCCAGACCCGAACCCACTCCGCCAGACCCGAACCCACTCCGCCAGACCCGAACCCACTCCGCCAGACCCAAACCCACTCCGCCAGACCCAAGCCCACTCCGCCAGACCCATACCCACTCCGCCAGACCCAAACCCACTCCGCCAGACCCAAACCCACTCCGCCAGACCCAAACCCACTCCGCCAGACACAAACCCACTCCGCCAGACCCAAACCCACTCCGCCAGACCAAAACTTACTCTGCCAGACCCAAACCCACTCCGCTAGAACCAAACCCACTCCCCCAGACACAAACCCACTCCGCTAGACCGAAACCCACTCCGCCAGACCCAAACCCACTCCGCCAGACACAAACCCACCCCGCCAGACCCGAACCCACTCCGCCAGACCCAAACCCACTCCGCCAGACCCAAACCCACTCCGCCAGACCCAAGCCCACTGCGCCAGACCCAAACCCACACCGCCAGACCCAAACCCACTCCGCCAGACCCAAACCCACTCCGCCAGACCCAAACCCACTCCGCCAGACCCAAACCCCCTCCGCCAGACCCATACCCACTCCGCCAGACCCAAACCCACTCCGCCAGACCCAAACCCACTCCGCCAGACCCAAACTCACTCCGCCAGACCCAAACCCACTCCGCCAGACCCAAACCCACTCCGCCAGACCCAAACCCACGCCGCCAGACCCAAACCCACTCAGCCAGACCCAAACCCACTCCGCCAGACTCAAACCCACTCCGCCAGACCCATACCCACTCCGCCTGACCCAAACCCACTCCGACAGACCCAAACCCACTCCGCCAGACCCAAATCCACTCCGCCAGACCCAAACCCACTCCGCCAGACCCAAACCCACTCCGCCAGACCCAAACCCACTCCGCCAGACCCAAACCCACTCCGCCAGACCCAAACCCACTCCGCCAGACCCAAACCCACTCCGCAAGATGCAAACCCACTCGGCCAGACCCAAACACCCCCTGCCAGACCCAAACCCACTCGTCCAGACCCAAACCCACTCGGCCAGACCCAAACCCACTCCGCCAGACCCAAGCCCACTCCGCCAGACCCAAACCCACTCCGGCAGAACCAAACCCACTCCGCCAGACCCAAACCCACTCCGCCAGACCCAAACACACTCCGCCAGACCCGAACCCACTCCGCCAGAGCCGAACCCATTCCGCCAGACCCGAACCCACTCCGACAGACCCGAACCCAATCCGCCAGACCCGAACCCACTCCGCCAGACCCAAACCCACTCCGCCAGACCCAAACCCACTCCGCCAGACCCAAACCCACTCCGCCAGACCCAAACTTACTCCGCCAGACCCAAACCCACTCCGCCAGACACAAACCCACTCCGCCAGACCCCAAACCCTCTCGTCCAAACCCAAACCCACTCCGACAGACCGGAACCCACTCCGCCAGACCCAAACCCACTCAGCCAGACCCGAACTCTCTCCGCCAGACCCGATCCCACTCCGCCAGTACCGAAACCACTCCGCCAGATCCGACCCCACTCCGCCAGACCCGAACCCACTCCGCCAGACACAAACCCACTCCGCTAGACCCAAACCCACTCCGCCAGACCAAAACCCACTCCGCCAGACCCGAACCCACTCCGCCAGACCCGAACCCACTCCGCCAGACCCAAAACCTACTCCGCCAGACCCAAACCCACTCCGCCAGACACAAACCCACTCCGCAAGACCCAAACCCACTCCGCCAGACCCAAACCCACTCCGCCAGACCGAAACTTACTCTGCCAGACCCAAACCCACTCCGCTAGAACCAAACCCACTCCCCCAGACACAAACCCACTCCGCTAGACCGAAACCCACTCCGCCAGACCAAAACCCACTCCGCCAGACCCAAACCCACTCCGCCAGACCCGAACCCACTCCGCCAGACCCAAACCCACTCCGCCAGACCCAAACCCACTCCGCCAGACCCAAGCCCACTGCGCCAGACCCAAACCCACACCGCCAGAACCAAACCCACTCCGCCAGACCCAAACCCACTCCGCCAGACCCAAACCCACTCCGCCAGACCCAAACCCCCTCCGCCAGACCCATACCCACTCCGCCAGACCCAAACCCACTCCGCCAGACCCAAACCCACTCCGCAAGACCCAAACTCACTCCGCCAGACCCCAAACCTACTCCGCCAGACCCAAACCCACTCCGCCAGACCCAAACCCACTCCGCCAGACCCAAACCCACGCCGCCAGACCCAAACCCACTCAGCCAGACCCAAACCCACTCCGCCAGACTCAAACCCACTCCGCCAGACCCATACCCACTCCGCCTGACCCAAACCCACTCCGACAGACCCAAACCCACTCCGCCAGACCCAAATCCACTCCGCCAGACCCAAACCCACTCCGCCAGACCCAAACCCACTCCGCCAGACCCAAACCCACTCCGCCAGACCCAAACCCACTCCGCCAGACCCAAACCCACTCCGCCAGACCCAAACCCACTCCGCAAGATCCAAACCCACTCGGCCAGACCCAAACACCCCCTGCCAGACCCAAACCCACTCGTCCAGACCCAAACCCACTCGGCCAGACCCAAACCCACTCCGCCAGACCCAAGCCCACTCCGCCAGACCCAAACCCACTCCGGCAGAACCAAACCCACTCCGCCAGACCCAAACCCACTCCGCCAGACCCAAACACACTCCGCCAGACCCGAACCCACTCCGCCAGAGCCGAACCCATTCCGCCAGACCCGAACCCACTCCGACAGACCCGAACCCAATCCGCCAGACCCGAACCCACTCCGCCAGACCCAAACCCATTCCGCCAGACCCAAACCCACTCCGCCAGACCCAAACCCACTCCGCCAGACCCAAACTTACTCCGCCAGACCCAAACCCACTCCGCCAGACACAAACCCACTCCGCCAGACCCCAAACCCTCTCGTCCAAACCCAAACCCACTCCGACAGACCGGAACCCACTCCGCCAGACCCAAACCCACTCAGCCAGACCCGAACTCTCTCCGCCAGACCCGATCCCACTCCGCCAGTACCGAAACCACTCCGCCAGATCCGACCCCACTCCGCCAGACCCGAACCCACTCCGCCAGACCCGAACCCACTCCGCCAGACCCGAACTCTCTCCGGCAGACCACAACCCACTCCGCCAGACCCAAACCCACTCCACCAAACCCAAACCCACTCCGCCAGACCCAAACCCACTCCGCCAGACCCAAACCCACTCCGCCAAACCCAAATCCACTCCGCCAGACCCAAACCCACTCCGCCAGACCCAAACCCACTCCGCCAGACACAAACCCACTCCGCCAGACCCAAACCCACTCCGCCAGACCCAAACCCACTTCGCCAGACCCAAACCCACGCTGCCAGACCCAAACCCACTCTGCCAGACCCCAAACCCACTCCGCCAGACCCAAACCCACTCCGCCAGACCCAAACCCACTCTGCCAGACATAAACCCACTCCGCCAGACCCAAACCCACTCCGCCAGACCCAAACCCACACCGCCAGACCCAAACCCACTCCGCCACAACCATACCCAATCCGCCAAACCCAAACCCACTCTGCCAGACCCAAACCCACTCCGCCAGACCCAAACCCACTCCGCCAGACACAAACCCACTCCGGCAGACACAAACCCACTCCGCCAGACCCAAACCCACGCCGCCAGACCCAAATCCACTCCGCCAGACCCAAACCCACTCCGCCAGACCCAAACCCACTCCGCCAGACCCATACCCACTCCTCCAGACCCAAACCCACTCCGACAGACCCAAACCCACTCTGCCAGACCCAAATCCACTCCGCCAGACCCAAACCCACTCCGCCAGACCCAAACCCACTCCGCCAGACCCAAACCCACTCCGCCAGACCCAAACCCACTCCGCCAGGCCCAAACCCACTCCGCCAGACCCAAACCCACTCCGCCAGACCCCAAACCCACTCCGCCAGCCCCAAACCCACTCCGCCAGACCCAAACCCACTCCGCCAGACCCAAACCCACTCCGCAAGATCCAAACCCACTCCGCCAGACCCGAACACCCCCTGCCAGACCCAAACCCACTCGTCCAGACCCAAACCCACTCGTCCAGACCCAAACCCACTCCGCCAGACCCAAGCCCACTCCGCCAGACCCAAGCCCACTCCGCCAGACCCAAACCCACTCCGGCAGACACAAACCCACTCCGCCAGACCCAAACCCACTCCGCCAGACCCAAACACACTCCGCCAGACCCGAACCCACTCCGCCAGAGCCGAACCCATTCCGCCAGACCCGAACCCACTCCGACAGACCCGAACCCAATCCGCCAGACCCGAACCCACTCCGCCAGACCCGAACCCACTCCGCCAGACCCGAACCCACTCCGCCAGACCCCAACCCACTCCGCCAGACCCAAACTTACTCCGCTAGACCCAAACCCACTCCGCCAGACACAAACCCACACCGCCAGACCCCAAACCCACTCCGCCAGACCCAAACCCACTCCGCCAGACCCAAACCCACTCCGCCAGACCCAAACTTACTCCGCCAGACCCAAACCCACTCCGCCAGACACAAACCCACTCCGCTAGACCCAAACCCACTCCGCCAGCCCAAAACCCACTCCACCAGACCCGAACCCACTCCGCCAGACCCGAACCCACTCCGCCAGACCCAAACCCTACTCCGCCAGACCCAAACCCACTCCGCCAGACACAAACCCACTCCGCAAGACCCAAACCCACTCCGCCAGACCCAAACCCACTCCGCCAGACCGAAACTTACTCCGCCAGACCCAAACCCACTCCGCTAGAACCAAACCCACTCCCCCAGACACAAACCCACTCCGCTAGACCGAAACCCACTCCGCCAGACCAAAACCCACTCTGCCAGACCCAAACCCACTCCGCCAGACCCGAACCCACTCCGCCAGACCCAAACCCACTCCGCCAGACCCAAACCCACTCTGCCAGACCCAAGCCCACTCCGCCAGCCCCAACCCCACTGCGCCAGACCCAAACCCACACGGCCAGACCCAATCCCACTCCGCCAGACCCAAACCCACTCCGCCAGACCCAAACCCACTCCGCCAGACCCAAACCCCCTCCGCAAGACCCATACCCACTCCGCCAGACCCAAACCCACTCCGCCAGACCCAAACCCACTCCGCCAGACCCAAACCCACTCCGCCAGACCCCAAACCTACTCCGCCAGACCCAAACCCACTCCGCCAGACCCAAACCCACTCCGCCAGACCCAAACCCACGCCGCCAGACCCAAATCCACTCCGCCAGACCCAAACCACTCCGCCAGACACAAAAACCCACTCCGCCAGACCCATACCCACTCCGCCAGACCCAAACCCACTCCGACAGACCCAAACCCACTCCGCCAGCCCCAAACCCACTCCGCCAGACCCAAACCCACTCCGCCAGACCCAAACCCACTCCGCAAGATCCAAACCCACTCCGCCAGACCCAAACACCCCCTTCCAGACCCAAACCCACTCGTCCAGACCCAAACCCACTCGGCCAGACCCAAACCCACTCCGCCAGACCCAAGCCCACTCCGCCAGACCCAAGCCCACTCCGCCAGACCCAAACCCACTCCGGCAGACCCAAACCCACTCCGCCAGACCCAAACCCACTCCGCCAGACCCAAACACACTCCGCCAGACCCGAACCCACTCCGCCAGAGCCGAACCCATTCCGCCAGACCCGAACCCACTCCGACAGACCCGAACCCAATCCGCCAGACCCGAACCCACTCCGCCAGACCCGAACCCACTCCGCCAGACCCGAACCCACTCCGCCAGACCCAAACCCACTCCGCCAGACCCAAGCCCACTCCGCCAGACCCATACCCACTCCGCCAGACCCAAACCCACTCCGCCAGACCCAAACCCACTCCGCCAGACCCAAACCCACTCCGCCAGACACAAACCCACTCCGCCAGACCCAAACCCACTCCGCCAGACCAAAACTTACTCTGCCAGACCCAAACCCACTCCGCTAGAACCAAACCCACTCCCCCAGACACAAACCCACTCCGCTAGACCGAAACCCACTCCGCCAGACCCAAACCCACTCCGCCAGACACAAACCCACCCCGCCAGACCCGAACCCACTCCGCCAGACCCAAACCCACTCCGCCAGACCCAAACCCACTCCGCCAGACCCAAGCCCACTGCGCCAGACCCAAACCCACACCGCCAGACCCAAACCCACTCCGCCAGACCCAAACCCACTCCGCCAGACCCAAACCCACTCCGCCAGACCCAAACCCCCTCCGCCAGACCCATACCCACTCCGCCAGACCCAAACCCACTCCGCCAGACCCAAACCCACTCCGCCAGACCCAAACTCACTCCGCCAGACCCCAAACCTACTCCGCCAGACCCAAACCCACTCCGCCAGACCCAAACCCACTCCGCCAGACCCAAACCCACGCCGCCAGACCCAAACCCACTCAGCCAGACCCAAACCCACTCCGCCAGACTCAAACCCACTCCGCCAGACCCATACCCACTCCGCCTGACCCAAACCCACTCCGACAGACCCAAACCCACTCCGCCAGACCCAAATCCACTCCGCCAGACCCAAACCCACTCCGCCAGACCCAAACCCACTCCGCCAGACCCAAACCCACTCCGCCAGACCCAAACCCACTCCGCCAGACCCAAACCCACTCCGCCAGACCCAAACCCACTCCGCAAGATGCAAACCCACTCGGCCAGACCCAAACACCCCCTGCCAGACCCAAACCCACTCGTCCAGACCCAAACCCACTCGGCCAGACCCAAACCCACTCCGCCAGACCCAAGCCCACTCCGCCAGACCCAAACCCACTCCGGCAGAACCAAACCCACTCCGCCAGACCCAAACCCACTCCGCCAGACCCAAACACACTCCGCCAGACCCGAACCCACTCCGCCAGAGCCGAACCCATTCCGCCAGACCCGAACCCACTCCGACAGACCCGAACCCAATCCGCCAGACCCGAACCCACTCCGCCAGACCCAAACCCACTCCGCCAGACCCAAACCCACTCCGCCAGACCCAAACCCACTCCGCCAGACCCAAACTTACTCCGCCAGACCCAAACCCACTCCGCCAGACACAAACCCACTCCGCCAGACCCCAAACCCTCTCGTCCAAACCCAAACCCACTCCGACAGACCGGAACCCACTCCGCCAGACCCAAACCCACTCAGCCAGACCCGAACTCTCTCCGCCAGACCCGATCCCACTCCGCCAGTACCGAAACCACTCCGCCAGATCCGACCCCACTCCGCCAGACCCGAACCCACTCCGCCAGACACAAACCCACTCCGCTAGACCCAAACCCACTCCGCCAGACCAAAACCCACTCCGCCAGACCCGAACCCACTCCGCCAGACCCGAACCCACTCCGCCAGACCCAAAACCTACTCCGCCAGACCCAAACCCACTCCGCCAGACACAAACCCACTCCGCAAGACCCAAACCCACTCCGCCAGACCCAAACCCACTCCGCCAGACCGAAACTTACTCTGCCAGACCCAAACCCACTCCGCTAGAACCAAACCCACTCCCCCAGACACAAACCCACTCCGCTAGACCGAAACCCACTCCGCCAGACCAAAACCCACTCCGCCAGACCCAAACCCACTCCGCCAGACCCGAACCCACTCCGCCAGACCCAAACCCACTCCGCCAGACCCAAACCCACTCCGCCAGACCCAAGCCCACTGCGCCAGACCCAAACCCACACCGCCAGAACCAAACCCACTCCGCCAGACCCAAACCCACTCCGCCAGACCCAAACCCACTCCGCCAGACCCAAACCCCCTCCGCCAGACCCATACCCACTCCGCCAGACCCAAACCCACTCCGCCAGACCCAAACCCACTCCGCCAGACCCAAACTCACTCCGCCAGACCCCAAACCTACTCCGCCAGACCCAAACCCACTCCGCCAGACCCAAACCCACTCCGCCAGACCCAAACCCACGCCGCCAGACCCAAACCCACTCAGCCAGACCCAAACCCACTCCGCCAGACTCAAACCCACTCCGCCAGACCCATACCCACTCCGCCTGACCCAAACCCACTCCGACAGACCCAAACCCACTCCGCCAGACCCAAATCCACTCCGCCAGACCCAAACCCACTCCGCCAGACCCAAACCCACTCCGCCAGACCCAAACCCACTCCGCCAGACCCAAACCCACTCCGCCAGACCCAAACCCACTCCGCCAGACCCAAACCCACTCCGCAAGATCCAAACCCACTCGGCCAGACCCAAACACCCCCTGCCAGACCCAAACCCACTCGTCCAGACCCAAACCCACTCGGCCAGACCCAAACCCACTCCGCCAGACCCAAGCCCACTCCGCCAGACCCAAACCCACTCCGGCAGAACCAAACCCACTCCGCCAGACCCAAACCCACTCCGCCAGACCCAAACACACTCCGCCAGACCCGAACCCACTCCGCCAGAGCCGAACCCATTCCGCCAGACCCGAACCCACTCCGACAGACCCGAACCCAATCCGCCAGACCCGAACCCACTCCGCCAGACCCAAACCCATTCCGCCAGACCCAAACCCACTCCGCCAGACCCAAACCCACTCCGCCAGACCCAAACTTACTCCGCCAGACCCAAACCCACTCCGCCAGACACAAACCCACTCCGCCAGACCCCAAACCCTCTCGTCCAAACCCAAACCCACTCCGACAGACCGGAACCCACTCCGCCAGACCCAAACCCACTCAGCCAGACCCGAACTCTCTCCGCCAGACCCGATCCCACTCCGCCAGTACCGAAACCACTCCGCCAGATCCGACCCCACTCCGCCAGACCCGAACCCACTCCGCCAGACCCGAACCCACTCCGCCAGACCCGAACTCTCTCCGGCAGACCACAACCCACTCCGCCAGACCCAAACCCACTCCACCAAACCCAAACCCACTCCGCCAGACCCAAACCCACTCCGCCAGACCCAAACCCACTCCGCCAAACCCAAATCCACTCCGCCAGACCCAAACCCACTCCGCCAGACCCAAACCCACTCCGCCAGACACAAACCCACTCCGCCAGACCCAAACCCACTCCGCCAGACCCAAACCCACTTCGCCAGACCCAAACCCACTCTGCCAGACCCAAACCCACTCTGCCAGACCCCAAACCCACTCCGCCAGACCCAAACCCACTCCGCCAGACCCAAACCCACTCTGCCAGACATAAACCCACTCCGCCAGACCCAAACCCACTCCGCCAGACCCAAACCCACACCGCCAGACCCAAACCCACTCCGCCACAACCATACCCAATCCGCCAAACCCAAACCCACTCTGCCAGACCCAAACCCACTCCGCCAGACCCAAACCCACTCCGCCAGACACAAACCCAGTCCGCCAGACCCAAACCCACTCCGCCAGACCCAAAGCCACTCCGCCAGACCCAAAGCCACTCCGCCAGACCCAAAGCCACTCCGCCAGACCCCAAACCCACTCCGCCAAACCCAAAGCCACTCCGCCAGACCCAAACCCACTCCGCCAGACCCAAATCCACTCCGACAGACCCAAACCCACTCCGCCAGACCCAAACGCACTCCGCCAGACCCAAACCCACTCCGACAGACCCAAACCCACTCCGCCAGACCCAAACCCACTCCGCCAAACCGGAACACACTCCGCCAGACCCGAACCCACTCCGCCAGACCCGAACTCTCTCCGCCAGACCCGATCCCACTCCGCCAGTCCCGAAACCACTCCGCCAGATCCGAACCCACTCCGCCAGACCCAAACCCACTCCGCCAGACCCGACCCCACTCCGACAGACCCGAACCCACTCCGCCAGACGCTAACCCACTCCACCAGACCCGAACCCACTCCGCCAGACCCGAACCCAGTCCGCCAGACCCAAACCCACTCCGCCAGACCCGAACCCACTCCGCCAAACCCGAACCCACTCCGCCAGACCACAACCCACTCCGCCAGACCCGAACCCACACCGCCAGACCTGAACCCACTCCGCCAGACCCGAACCCACTCCGCCAGACCCGAACCCACTCCGCCAGACACGAACCCACTCCGCCAGACCCGAACCCACACCGACAGACCCAAAGCCACTCCGCCAGACCCAAACCCACTCCACCAGACCCAAATCCACTCCGCCAGACCCGAACCCACTCCGCCAGACCCGAACCAACTCCGCCAGACCCGAACCCACTCCGCCAGACCCGAACCCACTCCGCCAGACCCGAACCCACTCCGCCCGACCCGAACCCACTCCGACAGACCCGAACCCACTCTGCCAGACCCTAACCCACTCCACCAGACCCGAACCCATTCCGCCAGACCCGAACCCATTCCGCCACACCCAAACCCACTCCGCCAGACCCAAACCCACTCCGCCAGACCCAAACTCTCTCCGCCAGACCCAAACACACTCCGCCAGACCCGAACCCACTCCGCCAGACCCCAACCCACTCCGCCAGACCCGAACCCACTCCGCCAGACCCGAACCCACTCCGCAGACCCTAACCCACTCCGCCAGACCCGAACCAACTCCGCCAGACCACAAACCACTCCGCCAGACCCGAACCCACACCGACAGACCCGAACCCACTCCGCCAGACCCCAACCCACTCCGCCAGACCCGAACCCTCTCCGCCAGATCCGAACCCACTCCGCCAGACCCGAACCCACTCCGCCAGACCCGAACCCACTCCGCCAGACCCTAACCCACTCCGCCAGACCCGAACCAACTCCGCCAGACCCCAACCCACTCCGCCAGACCCCAACCCACTCCGCCAGACCCGAACCCAGTCCGCCACACCCGAACCCACTCCGCCAGACCCGAACCCAGTCCGCCACACCCAAACACACTCCGCCAGACCCAAACCCACTCCGCCAGACCCAAACCCTCTCCGCCAGACCCAGACCCACTCCGCCAGACCCGAACCCTCTCCGCCAGACCCAAACCCACTCCGCCAGACCCGAACCCACTCCGCCAAACCCGAACCCACTCCGCCAGACCACAACCCACTCCGCCAGACCCGAACCCACACTGACAGACCTGAACCCACTCCGCCAGACCCCAACCCACTCCGCCAGACCCCAACCCACTCCGCCAGACCACAACCCACTCCGCCAGACCCGAAGCCACACCGCCAGACCTGAACCCACTAGGCCAGACCCGAACCCACTCCGCCAGACCCAAACCCACTCCGCCAGACCCAAACCCACTCCGCCAGACCCAAACTTACTCCGCCAGACACAAACCCACTCCGCTAGACCCAAACCCACTCCGCCAGACCAAAACCCACTCCGCCAGACCCGAACCCACTCCGCCAGACCCGAACCCACTCCGCCAGACCCAAAACCTACTCCGCCAGACCCAAACCCACTCCGCCAGACACAAACCCACTCCGCAAGACCCAAACCCACTCCGCCAGACCCAAACCCACTCCGCCAGACCGAAACTTACTCCGCCAGACCCAAACCCACTCCGCTAGAACCAAACCCACTCCCCCAGACACAAACCCACTCCGCGAGACCGAAACCCACTCCGCCAGACCAAAACCCACTCCGCCAGACCCAAACCCACTCCGCCAGACCCGAACCCACTCCGCCAGACCCAAACCCACTCCGCCAGACCCAAACCCACTCCGCCAGACCCAAACCCCCTCCGCCAGACCCATACCCACTCCGCCAGACCCAAACCCACTCCGCCAGACACAAACCCACTCCGCAAGACCCAAACCCACTCCGCCAGACCCAAACCCACTCCGCCAGACCGAAACTTACTCCGCCAGACCCAAACCCACTCCGCTAGAACCAAACCCACTCCCCCAGACACAAACCCACTCCGCTAGACCGAAACCCACTCCGCCAGACCCAAACCCACTCCGCCAGACCCAAACCCACTCCGCCAGACCCAAACCCACGCCGCCAGACCCAAACCCACTCAGCCAGACCCAAACCCACTCCGCCAGACCCAAACCCACTCCGCCAGACCCATACCCACTCCGCCTGACCCAAACCCACTCCGACAGACCCAAACCCACTCCGCCAGACCCAAATCCACTCCGCCAGACCCAAACCCACTCCGCCAGACCCAAACCCACTCCGCCAGACCCAAACCCACTCCGCCAGACCCAAACCCACTCCGCCAGACCCAAACCCACTCCGCCAGACCCAAACCCACTCCGCAAGATCCAAACCCACTCGGCCAGACCCAAACACCCCCTGCCAGACCCAAACCCACTCGTCCAGACCCAAACCCACTCGGCCAGACCCAAACCCACTCCGCCAGACCCAAGCCCACTCCGCCAGACCCAAACCCACTCCGGCAGAACCAAACCCACTCCGCCAGACCCAAACCCACTCCGCCAGACCCAAACACACTCCGCCAGACCCGAACCCACTCCGCCAGAGCCGAACCCATTCCGCCAGACCCGAACCCACTCCGACAGACCCGAACCCAATCCGCCAGACCCGAACCCACTCCGCCAGACCCAAACCCACTCCGCCAGACCCAAACCCACTCCGCCAGACCCAAACCCACTCCGCCAGACCCAAACATACTCCGCCAGACCCAAACCCACTCCGCCAGACACAAACCCACTCCGCCAGACCCCAAACCCTCTCGTCCAAACCCAAACCCACTCCGACAGACCGGAACCCACTCCGCCAGACCCAAACCCACTCAGCCAGACCCGAACTCTCTCCGCCAGACCCGATCCCACTCCGCCAGTACCGAAACCACTCCGCCAGATCCGACCCCACTCCGCCAGACCCGAACCCACTCCGCCAGACCCGAACCCACTCCGCCAGACCCGAACTCTCTCCGGCAGACCACAACCCACTCCGCCAGACCCAAACCCACTCCACCAAACCCAAACCCACTCCGCCAGACCCAAACCCACTCCGCCAGACACAAACCCACTCCGCCAGACCCAAACCCACTCCGCCAGACCCAAACCCACTTCGCCAGACCCAAACCCACTCTGCCAGACCCAAACCCACTCTGCCAGACCCCAAACCCACTCCGCCAGACCCAAACCCACTCCGCCAGACCCAAACCCACTCTGCCAGACATAAACCCACTCCGCCAGACCCAAACCCACTCCGCCAGACCCAAACCCACTCCGCCAGACCCAAACCCACTCCGCCACAACCATACCCACTCCGCCTGACCCAAACCCACTCCGACAGTCCCAAACCCACTCCGCCAGACCCTAAACCCACTCCGCCAGACCCAAACCCACTCCGCCAGACCCAAACCCACTCCGCCAGACCCAAACCCACTCCGACAGACCCAAACCCACTCCGCCAGACCCAAACCCACTCCGCCAGACCCGATCCCACTCCGCCAGTCCCGAAACCACTCCGCCAGATCCGAACCCACTCCGCCAGACCCGAACCCACTCCGCCAGACCCGAACCCACTCCGCCAGACCCGAACTCTCTCCGGCAGACCACAACCCACTCCGCCAAACCCAAACCCACTCCACCAAACCCAAACCTACTCCGCCAGACCCAAACCCACTCCGCAAGACCCAAACCCAATCCGCCAAACCCAAACCCACTCTGCCAGACCCAAACCCACTCCGCCAGACCCAAACCCACTCCGCCAGACACAAACCCAGTCCGCCAGACCCAAACCCACTCCGCCAGACCCAAACCCACTCCGCCAGACCCAAAGCCACTCCGCCAGACCCAAAGCCACTCCGCCAGACCCCAAACCCACTCCGCCAAACCCAAAGCCACTCCGCCAGACCCAAACCCACTCCGCCAGACCCAAACCCACTCCGACAGACCCAAACCCACTCCGCCAGACCCAAACGCACTCCGCCAGACCCAAACCCACTCCGACAGACCCAAACCCACTCCGCCAGACCCAAACCCACTCCGCCAGACCGGAACACACTCCGCCAGACCCGAACCCACTCCGCCAGACCCGAACTCTCTCCGCCAGACCCGATCCCACTCCGCCAGTCCCGAAACCACTCCGCCAGACGCTAACCCACTCCACCAGACCCGAACCCATTCCGCCAGACCCGAACCCAGTCCGCCAGACCCAAACCCACTCCGCCAGACCCGAACCCACTCCGACAAACCCGAACCCACTCCGCCAGACCACAACCCACTCCGCCAGACCCGAACCCACACCGCCAGACCTGAACCCACTCCGCCAGACCCGAACCCACTCCGCCAGACCCGAACCCACTCCGCCAGACACGAACCCACTCCGCCAGACCCGAACCCACACCGACAGACCCAAAGCCACTCCGCCAGACCCAAACCCACTCCGCCAGACCCAAATCCACTCCGCCAGACCCGAACCCACTCCGCCAGACCCGAACCAACTCCGCCAGACCCGAACCCACTCCACCAGACCCGAACCCGCTCCGCCAGACCCGAACCCACTCCGCCCGACCCGAACCCACTCCGACAGACCCGAACCCACTCCGCCAGACCCTAACCCACTCCACCAGACCCGAACCCATTCCGCCAGACCCGAACCCAGTCCGCCACACCCAAACCCACTCCGCCAGACCCAAACCCACTCCGCCAGACCCAAACTCTCTCCGCCAGACCCAAACACACTCCGCCAGACCCGAACCCACTCCGCCAGACCCCAACCCACTCCGCCATACGCAAACCAACTCCGCCAGACCCGAACCCACTCCGCCAGACCCGAACCCACTCCGCCAGACCCCAACCCACTCCGCCAGACCCGAACCCACTCCGCCAGACCCGAACCCACTCCGCAGACCCTAACCCACTCCGCCAGACCCGAACCAACTCCGCCAGACCACAAACCACTCCGCCAGACCCGAACCCACACCGACCGACCCGAACCCACTCCGCCAGACCCCAACCCACTCCGCCAGACCCGAACCCTCTGCGCCAGACCCGAACCCACTCCGCCAGACCCTAACCCACTCCGCCAGACCCGAACCAACTCCGCCAGACCCCAACCCACTCCGCCAGACCCCAACCCACTCCGCCAGACCCCAACCCACTCCGCCAGACCCGAACCCACTCCGCCAGACCCGAACCCAGTCCGCCACACCCAAACACACTCCGCCAGACCCAAACCCACTCCGCCAGACCCAAACCCTCTCCGCCAGACCCAAACCAACTCCGCCAGACCCAAACCCACTCCGTCAGGCCCCAAACCCACTCCGACAGACCCAAACCCACTCCGCCAGACCCAAACCCCCTCCGCCAGACCCGAACCCACTCCGCAAGACCGAAACCCACTCCGCCAGACCCCAACCCACTCCGCCAGACCCGAACCCACTCCGCCAGAACCCAACCCACTCCGCCAGACCCGAACCCACTCCGACAGACCCGAACCCACTCCGCCAGACCCTAACCCACTCCGCCAGACCCGAACCCACTCCGCCAGACCCAAACCCACTCCGCCAGACCCAAACCCACTCCGCCAGAACCGAACCCACTCCGCCAGACCCGAACCAACTCCGCCAGACCACAACCCATTCCGCCAGACCCGAACCAACACCGACAGGCCCGAACCCACTCCGCCAGACCCGAACCCACTCCGCCAGACCCGAACCCACTCCGCCAGACCCGAACCCACTCCGCCAGACCCTAACCCACTCCACCAGACCGAAACACTCCGCCAGACCCAAACCCACTTCGCCAGACCCAAACCCACTCTGCCAGACCCAAACCCACTCCGCCAGACCCAAACCCACTCCGCCAGGCCCAAACCAACTCCGCCAGACCCAAACCCACTCCGCCAGACCCCAAACCCACTCCGCCAGACCCAAACCCATCCGCCAGACCCAAACCCACTTCGCCAGACCCAAACCCACTCCGCCAGACCCGAACCCACACCGCCAAACCCGAGCCCACTCCGCCAGACCACAACCCACTCCGCCAGACCCGAACCCACACCGACAGACGCGAACCCACTCCGCCAGACCCGAACCCAATCCGCCAGACCCGAACCCACTCCGCCAGACCCGAACCCACTCCGCCAGACCCGAACCCACTCCGCCAGACCCTAACCCACTCCGCCAGACCCGAACCCACTCCGCCAGACCCGAACCCACTCCGCCAGACACGAACCAACTCCGCCAGACCCGAACCCACTCCGCCAGACCCGAACCCACTCCGCCAGACCCGAACCCACTCCGCCAGACCCGAACCCACTCCGCCAGACCCGAACCCACTCCGCCAGACCCGAACCCACAACGACAGACCCAAACCCACTCCGCCAGACCCAATCCCACTCCGCCAGACCCAAACCCACTCCGCCAGACCCAAACCCACTCCGCCAGACCCGAACCCACTCCGCCAGACCCGAACTAAATCCGCCAGATCCGAACCCACTCCGCCAGACCCCAACCCACTCCGCCAGACCCCAACCCACTCCGCCAGACCCGAACCCACTCCGCCAGACCCGAACCCACTCCTCCAGACCCGAACCCACTCCGCCAGACCCGAACCCACACCGACAGACCCGAACCCACTCCGCCAGACCCTAACCCACTCCGCCAGACCCGATCCCACTCCGCCAAACCCGAACCCACTCCGCCATACCACAACCCACTCCGCCAGACACGAACCCACACCGACAGACCCGAACCCACTCCGCCAGGCACAAACCCACTCCGCCAGACTCCAACCCACTAAGCCAGACCTGAACCCACTCCGCCAGACCCTAACCCACACCGACAGACCCGAACCCACTCCGCCAGACCCGAACCCACTCCTCTAGGCCCCAACCCTACCCGCCAGATCCGAACCCACTCCGCCAGACCCGAACCCACTCCGCCAGACCCGAAGCAACTCCGCCAGACCCAAACCCACTCCGGCAGACCCAAACCCACTCCGGGAGACCCAAATCCACTCCGCCAGGCCCAAACCCACTCCGCCAGGCCCAAACCATCTCCGCCAGACCCAAACCCACTCCGCCAGACCCCAAACCCACTCCGCCAGACCCAAACCCATCCGCCAGACCCAAACCCACTTCGCCAGACCCAAACCCACTCCGCCAGACCCGAACCCACTCCGCCAAACCCGAACCCACACCGCCAGACCAAACCCCACTCCGCCAGACCGAACCCACTCCGCCAGACCCAAACCCACTCCGCCAAACCCGAACCCACTCCGCCAAACCCGAACCCACTCCGCCAGACCAAAACCCACTCCGCCAGACCCAAACCCACTCCGCCAGACCCAAACCCACTCCGCCAGACCCAAACCAACTCCGCCAGACCCAAACCCACTCCGTCAGGCCTCAAACCCACTCCGACAGACCCAAACCCACTCCGCCAAACCCAAACCCCCTCCGCCAGACCCAAACCCACTCCTCCAGACCCCAACCCACTCCGCCAGACTCGAACCCACTCCGCCAAACCCGAACCCACTCCGCCATACCACAACCCACTCCGCCAGACCCGAACCCACACCGACAGACCCAAACCCACTCCGCCAGACCCAAACACACACCGACAGACCCGAACCCACTCCGCCAAACCCGAACCAACTCCGCCAGACCCAAAACCACTCCGGCAGACCCAAACCCACTCCGCCAGACCCAAACCCACTCCGCTAGACCGGAACCCACTCCGCCAGGCCCAAACCAACTCCGCCAGACCCAAACCCACTCCGCCAGACCCAAACCCACTCCGCCAGACCCAAACCCACTCCGCCAGGCCCAAACCAACTCCGCCAGGCCCAAACCCACTCCGCCAGACCCAAACCCACTCCGCCAGACCCAAACCCACTCCGCCAGACCTGAACCCACTCCGCCAGACCCAAACCCACTCCGCCAGGCCCAAACCAACTCCGCCAGACCCAAACCAACTCCGCCAGGCCCAAACCAACTCCGCCAGAAGCGAATCCACTCCGCCAGACCCGAACCAACTCCGCCAGACCACAACCCACTCTGCCAGACCCGTACCCACACCGACAGACCCGAACCCACTCCGCCAGACCCGAACCCACTCCTCGAGGCCCCAACCCTACCCGCCAGGTCCGAACCCACTCCGCCAGACCCAAACCCACTCCGCCAGACCCGAAGCAACTCCGCCAGACCAATACCCACTCCGGCAGACCCAAACCCACTCCGGCAGTCCCAAATCCACTCCGCCAGGCCCAAACCCACTCCGCCAGGCCCAAACCATCTCTGCCAGACCCAAACCCACTCCGCCAGACCCCAAACCCACTCCGCCAGACCCAAACCCATCCGCCAGACCCAAACCCACTTCGCCTGACCCAAACCCACTCCGCCAGACCCGAACCCACTCCGCCAAACCCGAACCCACACCGCCAGACCAAAACACACTCCGCCAGACCGAACCCACTCCGCCAAACCCGAACCCACTCCGCCAGAGCAAAACCCACTCCGCCAGACTGAACCCACTCCGCCAGACCCAAACCCACTACGCCAGACCCAAACCCACTCCGCCAGACCCGAACCCACTCCGCCAGAACCGAACCCACTCCGCCAGACGCGAACCCACTCCGCCAGACCCAAACCCACTCCGCCAGACCCTAACCCACTCCGCCAGACCCAAACCAACTCCGCCAGACCCAAACCCACTCCGTCAGGCCCCAAACCCACTACGACAGACCCAAACCCACTCCGCCAGACCCAAACCCCCTCCGCCAGACCCGAACCCACTCCGCAAGACCGAAACCCACTCCGCCAGACCCCAACCCACTCCGTCAGATCCGAACCCACTCCGCCAGACCCGAACCCACTCCGCCAGACCCGAACCCACTCCGCCAGACCCTAACCCACTCCGCCAGACCGAAACACTCCGCCAGACCCAAACCCACTCCGCCAGACCCAAACCCACTCTGCCAGACCCAAACCCACTCCGCCAGACCCTAACCCACTCCGCCAGACCCGATCCCACTCCGCCAAACCCGAACCCACTCCGCCATACCACAACCCACTCCGCCAGACCCGAACCCACACCGACAGACCCGAACCCACTCCGCCAGGCACAAACCCACTCCGCCAGACTCCAACCCACTAAGCCAGACCTGAACCCACTCCGCCAGACCCTAACCCACACCGACAGACCCGAACCCACTCCGCCAGACCCGAACCCACTCCTCTAGGCCCCAACCCTACCCGCCAGATCCGAACCCACTCCGCCAGACCCGAACCCACTCCGCCAGACCCGAAGCAACTCCGCCAGACCCAAACCCACTCCGGCAGACCCAAACCCACTCCGGGAGACCCAAATCCACTCCGCCAGGCCCAAACACACTCCGCCAGGCCCAAACCATCTCCGCCAGACCCAAACCCACTCCGCCAGACCCCAAACCCACTCCGCCAGACCCAAACCCATCCGCCAGACCCAAACCCACTTCGCCAGACCCAAACCCACTCCGCCAGACCCGAACCCACTCCGCCAAACCCGAACCCACACCGCCAGACCAAACCCCACTCCGCCAGACCGAACCCACTCCGCCAGACCCAAACCCACTCCGCCAAACCCGAACCCACTCCGCCAAACCCGAACCCACTCCGCCAGACGAAAACCCACTCCGCCAGACCCAAACCCACTCCGCCAGACCCAAACCCACTCCGCCAGACCCAAACCAACTCCGCCAGACCCAAACCCACTCCGTCAGGCCCCAAACCCACTCCGACAGACCCAAACCCACTCCGCCAAACCCAAACCCCCTCCGCCAGACCCGAACCCACTCCGCAAGACCCAAACCCACTCCGCCAGACCCCAACCCACTCCGCCAGACCCCAACCCACTCCGCCAGACCCAAACCCACTCCGCCAGACCCAAACCCACTCCGCCAGACCCAAACCCACTCCGCCAGACCCAAACCCACTCCGCAAGATCCAAACCCACTCGGCCAGACCCAAACACCCCCTGCCAGACCCAAACCCACTCGTCTAGACCCAAACCCACTCGGCCAGACCCAAACCCACTCCGCCAGACCCAAGCCCACTCCGCCAGACCCAAACCCACTCCGGCAGAACCAAACCCACTCCGCCAGACCCAAACCCACTCCGCCAGACCCAAACACACTCCGCCAGACCCGAACCCACTCCGCCAGAGCCGAACCCATTCCGCCAGACCCGAACCCACTCCGACAGACCCGAACCCAATCCGCCAGACCCGAACCCACTCCGCCAGACCCAAACCCACTCCGCCAGACCCAAACCCACTCCGCCAGACCCAAACCCACTCCGCCAGACCCAAACTTACTCCGCCAGACCCAAACCCACTCCGCCAGACACAAACCCACTCCGCCAGACCCCAAACCCTCTCGTCCAAACCCAAACCCACTCCGACAGACCGGAACCCACTCCGCCAGACCCAAACCCACTCAGCCAGACCCGAACTCTCTCCGCCAGACCCGATCCCACTCCGCCAGTACCGAAACCACTCCGCCAGATCCGACCCCACTCCGCCAGACCCGAACCCACTCCGCCAGACCCGAACCCACTCCGCCAGACCCGAACTCTCTCCGGCAGACCACAACCCACTCCGCCAGACCCAAACCCACTCCACCAAACCCAAACCCACTCCGCCAGACCCAAACCCACTCCGCCAGACACAAACCCACTCCGCCAGACCCAAACCCACTCCGCCAGACCCAAACCCACTTCGCCAGACCCAAACCCACTCTGCCAGACCCAAACCCACTCTGCCAGACCCCAAACCCACTCCGCCAGACCCAAACCCACTCCGCCAGACCCAAACCCACTCTGCCAGACATAAACCCACTCCGCCAGACCCAAACCCACTCCGCCAGACCCAAACCCACTCCGCCAGACCCAAACCCACTCCGCCACAACCATACCCACTCCGCCTGACCCAAACCCACTCCGACAGTCCCAAACCCACTCCGCCAGACCCTAAACCCACTCCGCCAGACCCAAACCCACTCCGCCAGACCCAAACCCACTCCGCCAGACCCAAACCCACTCCGACAGACCCAAACCCACTCCGCCAGACCCAAACCCACTCCGCCAGACCCGATCCCACTCCGCCAGTCCCGAAACCACTCCGCCAGATCCGAACCCACTCCGCCAGACCCGAACCCACTCCGCCAGACCCGAACCCACTCCGCCAGACCCGAACTCTCTCCGGCAGACCACAACCCACTCCGCCAAACCCAAACCCACTCCACCAAACCCAAACCTACTCCGCCAGACCCAAACCCACTCCGCAAGACCCAAACCCAATCCGCCAAACCCAAACCCACTCTGCCAGACCCAAACCCACTCCGCCAGACCCAAACCCACTCCGCCAGACACAAACCCAGTCCGCCAGACCCAAACCCACTCCGCCAGACCCAAACCCACTCCGCCAGACCCAAAGCCACTCCGCCAGACCCAAAGCCACTCCGCCAGACCCCAAACCCACTCCGCCAAACCCAAAGCCACTCCGCCAGACCCAAACCCACTCCGCCAGACCCAAACCCACTCCGACAGACCCAAACCCACTCCGCCAGACCCAAACGCACTCCGCCAGACCCAAACCCACTCCGACAGACCCAAACCCACTCCGCCAGACCCAAACCCACTCCGCCAGACCGGAACACACTCCGCCAGACCCGAACCCACTCCGCCAGACCCGAACTCTCTCCGCCAGACCCGATCCCACTCCGCCAGTCCCGAAACCACTCCGCCAGACGCTAACCCACTCCACCAGACCCGAACCCATTCCGCCAGACCCGAACCCAGTCCGCCAGACCCAAACCCACTCCGCCAGACCCGAACCCACTCCGACAAACCCGAACCCACTCCGCCAGACCACAACCCACTCCGCCAGACCCGAACCCACACCGCCAGACCTGAACCCACTCCGCCAGACCCGAACCCACTCCGCCAGACCCGAACCCACTCCGCCAGACACGAACCCACTCCGCCAGACCCGAACCCACACCGACAGACCCAAAGCCACTCCGCCAGACCCAAACCCACTCCGCCAGACCCAAATCCACTCCGCCAGACCCGAACCCACTCCGCCAGACCCGAACCAACTCCGCCAGACCCGAACCCACTCCACCAGACCCGAACCCGCTCCGCCAGACCCGAACCCACTCCGCCCGACCCGAACCCACTCCGACAGACCCGAACCCACTCCGCCAGACCCTAACCCACTCCACCAGACCCGAACCCATTCCGCCAGACCCGAACCCAGTCCGCCACACCCAAACCCACTCCGCCAGACCCAAACCCACTCCGCCAGACCCAAACTCTCTCCGCCAGACCCAAACACACTCCGCCAGACCCGAACCCACTCCGCCAGACCCCAACCCACTCCGCCATACGCAAACCAACTCCGCCAGACCCGAACCCACTCCGCCAGACCCGAACCCACTCCGCCAGACCCCAACCCACTCCGCCAGACCCGAACCCACTCCGCCAGACCCGAACCCACTCCGCAGACCCTAACCCACTCCGCCAGACCCGAACCAACTCCGCCAGACCACAAACCACTCCGCCAGACCCGAACCCACACCGACCGACCCGAACCCACTCCGCCAGACCCCAACCCACTCCGCCAGACCCGAACCCTCTGCGCCAGACCCGAACCCACTCCGCCAGACCCTAACCCACTCCGCCAGACCCGAACCAACTCCGCCAGACCCCAACCCACTCCGCCAGACCCCAACCCACTCCGCCAGACCCCAACCCACTCCGCCAGACCCGAACCCACTCCGCCAGACCCGAACCCAGTCCGCCACACCCAAACACACTCCGCCAGACCCAAACCCACTCCGCCAGACCCAAACCCTCTCCGCCAGACCCAGACCCACTCAGCCAGACCCCAACCCACTCCGCCAGACCACAACCCACTCCGCCAGACCACAACCCACTCCGCCAGACCCGAAGCCACACCGCCAGACCTGAACCCACTCCGCCAGACCCGAACCCTCTCCGGCAGAACCGAACCCACTCCGCCAGACCCGAACCCACTCCGCCAGACCCGAACCCACTCCGCCAGACCCTAACCCACTCCGACAGACCCGAACCAACTCCGCCAGACCCGAACCCACTCCGCCAGACCCCAACCCACTCCGCCAGACCCCAACCCACTCCGCCAGACCCGAACCCACTCCGCCAGACCCCAACCCAGTCCGCCACACCCAAACACACTCCGCCAGACCCAAACCCACTCCGCCAGACCCAAACCCTCTCCGCCAGACCCAGACCCACTCCGCCAGACCCGAACCCTCTCCGCCAGACCCAAACCCACTCCGCCAGACCCAAACCCACTCCGCCAAACCCGAACCCACTCCGCCAGACCACAACCCACTCCGCCAGACCCGAACCCACACTGACAGACCTGAACCCACTCCGCCAGACCCGAACCCACTCCGCCAGACCCGAACCCACTCCGCCAGACCCGAACCCTCTCCGCCAGATCCGATCCCACTCCGCCAGACCCGAACCCAATCCGCCAGACCCGAACCCACTCCGCAGACCCTAACCCACTCCGCCAGACCCGAACCAACTCCGCCAGACCACAATCCACTCCGCCAGACCCGAACCCACACCGACAGAGCCGAGCCCAGTCTGCCAGACCCGAACCCACTCCGCCAGACCCGAACCTTCTCCGCCAGATCCGAACCCACTCCGCCAGACCTGAACCCACTCCGCCAGACCCGAACCCACTCCGCCAGACCCTAACCCACTCCGCCAGACCCGAACCCACTCCGCCAGACCCAAACCCACTCCGCCAGACCCGAACCAACTCCGCCAGACCGAAACCAACTCCGCCAGACCGAAACCCACTCCGCCAGGCCCAAACCAACTCCGCCAGACCCAAACCCAGACCACCAGACCCAAACCCACTCCGCCACACACAAACCCACTCCGCCAGAACAGAACCCACTCCGCCAGACCCAAACCAACTCCGCCAGACCACAACCCACTCCGCCAGACCCGAACCCACACCGACAGACCCGAACCCACTCCGCCAGTACCGAACCCACTCCTCCAGACGCAAACCCTACCCGCCAGATCCGAACCCACTCCGCCAGACCCCAAACCACTCCGCCAGACCCCAACCCACTCCACCAGAACCCAACCCACTCCGCCAGACCCCAACCCACTCCGCCAGACCCGAACCCACTCCGACAGACCCGAACCCACTCCGCCAGACCCTAACCCACTCCACCAGACCCGAACCCATTCCGCCAGACCCGAACCCAGTCCGCCACACCCAAACTCACTCCGCCAGACCCAAACCCACTCCGCCAGACCCAAACTCTCTCCGCCAGACCCAAACCCACTCCGCCAGACCCGAACCCACTCCGCCAGACCCCAACCCACTCCGCCATATGCGAACCCACTCTGACAGACCCAAACCCACTCCGCCAGACCTAATCCCACTCCGCCAGACCCAAACCCACTCCGCCAGACCCAAACCCACTCCGCCAGACCCGAACCCACTCCGCCGGACCCGAACCCGCTCCGTCAGACCCGAACCCACTCCGCCAGACCCGAACCCACTCCGCCAGACCCGAACCCACTCCGCCAGACCCCAACCCACTCCGCCAGACCCAAACCCACTCTGCCAGACCCAAACCCACTCCGCCAGACCCAAACCCACTCCGGCAGACCCAAACTAAATCCGCCAGACCCAAACCCACTCCGTCAGGCCCCAAACCCACTCCGCCAGACCCGAACCCACTCCGCCAGACCCGAACCCTCTCCGCCAGATCCGAACCCACTCCGCCAGACCCGAACCCAATCCGCCAGACCCGAACCCACTCCGCCAGACCCGAACCCTCTCCGCCAGATCCGAACCCACACCGACAGACCCGAACCAAGTCTGCCAGACCCGAACCCACTCCGCCAGACCCGAACCCACTCCGCCAGACCCAAACCCACTCCGCCAGACCCGAACCAACTCCGCCAGACCGAAACCCACTCCGCCAGACCGAAACCCACTCCGCCAGGCACAAACCAACTCCGCCAGACCCAAACCCAGTCCGCCAGACCCAAACCCACTCCGCCACACACAAACCCACTCCGCCAGAACAGAACCCACTCCGCCAGACCTGAACCAACTCCGCCAGACCACAACCCACTCCGCCAGACCCGAAACCACACCGACAGACCCGAACCCACTCCGCCAGACCCGAACCCGCTCCTCCAGACCCAAACCCTACCCGCCAGATCCGAACCCACTCCGCCAGACCCGAACCCACTCCGCCAGACCCAAACCCACTCCGCCAGACCCAATCCCACTCCGCCAGACCCCAACCCACTGCGCCAGACCCGAACCAACTCCACCAGACCCGAACCCACTCCGCCAGACCCGAACCAACTCCGCCAGACCCGAACCCACTCCGCCAGACCCCAAACCACTCCGCCAGACCCCAACCCACTCCACCAGACCCCAACCAACTCCGCCAGACCCCAACCCACTCCGCCAGACCCGAACCCACTCCGACAGACCCGAACCCACTCCGCCAGACCCTAACCCACTCCACCAGACCTGAACCCATTCCGCCAGACCCGAACCCAGTCCGCCACACCCAAACCCACTCCGCCAGACCCAAACCCACTCCGGCAGACCCAAACTCTCTCCGCCAGACCCAAACCCACTCCGCCAGACCCAAACACACTCCGCCAGACCCGAACCCACTCCGCCAGACCCCAACCCACTCCGCCAGACCCAAACCCACTCCGCCAGACCCAAACCCACTCCGCCAGACCCAAACCCACTCCGCCAGACCCAAACTAAATCCGCCAGACCCCAACCCACTCCGTCAGGCCCCAAAACCACTCCGCCAGACCCAAACCCACTCTGCCAGACCCAAACCCACTCCGCCAGACCCAAACCCACTCCTCCAGACCCGAACCCACTCCGCCAGACCCCAACCCACTCCGCCAGACCCCAACCCACTCCGCCAGACCCCAACCCACTCCACCAGACCCCAACCCACTCCGCCAGACCCTAACCCACTCCGCCAGACACGAACCCACTCCGCCAGACCTGAACCCACTCCGCCAGACCCGAACCCACTCTGCCAGACCCAAACCCACTCCGCCAGACCCAAACCCACTCCGGCAGACCCAAACTAAATCCGCCAGACCCAAACCCACTCCGTCAGGCCCCAAACCCACTCCGCCAGACCCGAACCCACTCCGCCAGACCCGAACCCTCTCCGCCAGATCCGAACCCACTCCGCCAGACCCGAACCCAATCCGCCAGACCCGAACCCACTCCGCCAGACCCGAACCCTCTCCGCCAGATCCGAACCCACACCGACAGACCCGAACCAAGTCTGCCAGACCCGAACCCACTCCGCCAGACCCGAACCTTCTCCGCCATGTCCGAACCCACTCCGCCAGACCTGAACCCACTCCGCCAGACCCGAACCCACTCCGCCAGACCCTAACCCACTCCGCCAGACCCGAACCCACTCCGCCAGACCCAAACCCACTCCGCCAGACCCGAACCAACTCCGCCAGACCGAAACCCACTCCGCCAGACCCAATCCCACTCCGCCAGACCCCAACCCACTGCGCCAGACCCGAACCAACTCCACCAGACCCGAACCCACTCCGCCAGACCCGAACCAACTCCGCCAGACCCGAACCCACTCCGCCAGACCCCAAACCACTCCGCCAGACCCCAACCCACTCCACCAGACCCCAACCAACTCCGCCAGACCCCAACCCACTCCGCCAGACCCGAACCCACTCCGACAGACCCGAACCCACTCCGCCAGGCCCTAACCCACTCCACCAGACCTGAACCCATTCCGCCAGACCCGAACCCAGTCCGCCACACCCAAACCCACTCCGCCAGACCCAAACCCACTCCGCCAGACCCAAACTCTCTCCGCCAGACCCAAACCCACTCCGCCAGACCCAAACATACTCCGCCAGACCCGAACCCACTCCGCCAGACCCGAACCCACTCCGCCAGACCCCAACCCACTCCGCCAGACCCAAACCCACTCCGCCAGACCCAAACCCACTCCGCCAGACCCAAACCCACTCCGCCAGACCCAAACTAAATCCGCCAGACCCCAACCCACTCCGTCAGGCCCCAAAACCACTCCGCCAGACCCAAACCCACTCTGCCAGACCCAAACCCACTCCGCCAGACCCAAACCCACTCCTCCAGACCCGAACCCACTCCGCCAGACCCCAACCCACTCCGCCAGACCCCAACCCACTCCGCCAGACCCCAACCCACTCCACCAGACCCCAACCCACTCCGCCAGACCCTAACCCACTCCGCCAGACACGAACCCACTCCGCCAGACCCGAACCCACTCCGCCAGACCCAAACCCACTCTGCCAGACCCAAACCCACTCCACCAGACCCAAACCCACTCCGGCAGACCCAAACTAAATCCGCCAGACCCAAACCCACTCCGTCAGGCCCCAAACCCACTCCGCCAGACCCGAACCCACTCCGCCAGACCCGAACCCTCTCCGCCAGATCCGAACCCACTCCGCCAGACCCGAACCCAATCCGCCAGACCCGAACCCACTCCGCCAGACCCAAACCCTCTCCGCCAGATCCGAACCCACACCGACAGACCCGAACCAAGTCTGCCAGACCCGAACCCACTCCGCCAGACCCGAACCTTCTCCGCCATGTCCGAACCCACTCCGCCAGACCTGAACCCACTCCGCCAGACCCGAACCCACTCCGCCAGACCCTAACCCACTCCGCCAGACCCGAACCCACTCCGCCAGACCCAAACCCACTCCGCCAGACCCGAACCAACTCCGCCAGACCGAAACCCACTCCGCCAGACCCAAACCCACTCCGCCAGGCCCAAACCAACTCCGCCAGGCCCAAACCTAGTCCGCCAGACCCAAACCCACTCCGCCACACACAAACCCACTCCGCCAGAACAGAACCCACTCCGCCAGACCTGAACCAACTCCGCCAGACCACAACCCACTCCGCCAGACCCGAACCAACACCGACAGACCCGAACCCACTCCGCCAGACCCGAACCCACTCCTCCAGACCCAAACCCTACCCGCCAGATCCGAACCCACTCCGCCAGACCCGAACCCACTCCGCCAGACCCAAACCCACTCCGCCAGACCCAATCCCACTCCGCCAGACCCCAACCCACTGCGCCAGACCCGAACCAACTCCACCAGACCCGAACCCACTCCGCCAGACCCGAACCAACTCCGCCAGACCCGAACCCACTCCGCCAGACCCCAAACCACTCCGCCAGACCCCAACCCACTCCACCAGACCCCAACCAACTCCGCCAGACCCCAACCCACTCCGCCAGACCCGAACCCACTCCGACAGACCCGAACCCACTCCGCCAGACCCTAACCCACTCCACCAGACCTGAACCCATTCCGCCAGACCCGAACCCAGTCCGCCACACCCAAACCCACTCCGCCAGACCCAAACCCACTCCGCCAGACCCAAACTCTCTCCGCCAGACCCAAACCCACTCCGCCAGACCCAAACCCACTCCGCCAGACCCGAACCCACTCCGCCAGACCCGAACCCACTCCGCCAGACCCCAACCCACTCCGCCAGACCCAAACCCACTCCGCCAGACCCAAACCCACTCCGCCAGACCCAAACCCACTCCGCCAGACCCAAACTAAATCCGCCAGACCCCAACCCACTCCGTCAGGCCCCAAAACCACTCCGCCAGACCCAAACCCACTCTGCCAGACCCAAACCCACTCCGCCAGACCCAAACCCACTCCTCCAGACCCGAACCCACTCCGCCAGACCCCAACCCACTCCGCCAGACCCCAACCCACTCCGCCAGACCCCAACCCACTCCGCCAGACGCCAACCCACTCCGCCAGACCCTAACCCACTCCGCCAGACACGAACCCACTCCGCCAGACCCGAACCCACACCGACAGACCCAAACCCACTCCGCCAGACCCAAACCCACTCCGCCAGACCCAAATCCACTCCGCCAGACCCGAACCCACTCCGCCAGACCCGAACCAACTCCGCCAGACCCGAACCCACTCCGCCAGACCCGAACCCACTCCGCCAGACCCGAACCCACTCCGCCAGACCAGAACCCACTCCGACAGACCCGAACCCACTCCGCCAGACCCGAACCCAGTCCGCCACACCCAAACCCACTCCGCCAGACCCAAACCCACTCCGCCAGACCCAAACTCTCTCCGCCAGACCCAAACCCACTCCGCCAGACCCGAACCCACTCCGCCAGACCCCAACCCACTCCGCCATATGCGAACCCACTCTGACAGACCCAAACCCACTCCGCCAGACCTAATCCCACTCCGCCAGACCCAAACCCACTCCGCCAGACCCAAACCCACTCCGCCAGACCCGAACCCACTCCGCCAGACCCGAACCCGCTCCGTCAGACCCGAACCCACTCCGCCAGACCCGAACCCACTCCGCCAGACCCGAACCCACACCGCCAGACCCCAAACCCACTCCGCCAGACCCGAACCCACTCCGCCAGACCCGAACCCTCTCCGCCAGATCCGAACCCACTCCGCCAGACCCGAACCCAATCCGCCAGACCCGAACCCACTCCGCCAGACCCGAACCCTCTCCGCCAGATCCGAACCCACACCGACAGACCCGAACCAAGTCTGCCAGACCCGAACCCACTCCGCCAGACCCGAACCTTCTCCGCCATGTCCGAACCCACTCCGCCAGACCTGAACCCACTCCGCCAGACCCGAACCCACTCCGCCAGACCCTAACCCACTCCGCCAGACCCAATCCCACTCCGCCAGACCCCAACCCACTGCGCCAGACCCGAACCAACTCCGCCAGACCCGAACCCACTCCGCCAGACCCCAAACCACTCCGCCAGACCCCAACCCACTCCACCAGACCCCAACCAACTCCGCCAGACCCCAACCCACTCCGCCAGACCCGAACCCACTCCGACAGACCCGAACCCACTCCGCCAGACCCTAACCCACTCCACCAGACCTGAACCCATTCCGCCAGACCCGAACCCAGTCCGCCACACACAAACCCACTCCGCCAGACCCAAACCCACTCCGCCAGACCCAAACTCTCTCCGCCAGACCCAAACCCACTCCGCCAGACCCAAACCCACTCCGCCAGACCCGAACCCACTCCGACAGACCCGAACCCACTCCGCCAGACCCTAACCCACTCCACCAGACCTGAACCCATTCCGCCAGACCCGAACCCAGTCCGCCACACACAAACCCACTCCGCCAGACCCAAACCCACTCCGCCAGACCCAAACTCTCTCCGCCAGACCCAAACCCACTCCGCCAGACCCAAACCCACTCCGCCAGACCCGAACCCACTCCGCCAGACCCCAACCCACTCCGCCAGACCCCAACTAACTCCGCCAGACCCAAACCCACTCCGCCAGACCCAAACCCACTCCGCCAGACCCAAACCCACTCCGCCAGACCCAAACTAAATCCGCCAGACCCCAACCCACTCCGTCAGGCCCCAAAACGACTCCGCCAGACCCAAACCCACTCTGCCAGACCCAAACCCACTCCGCCAGACCCAAACCCACTCCTCCAGACCCGAACTCACTCCGCCAGACCCCAACCCACTCCGCCAGCCCCAACCCACTCCGCCAGACCCCAACCTACTCCACCAGACCCCAACCCACTCCGCCAGACCCTAACCCACTCCGCCAGACACGAACCCACTCCGCCAGACCCGAACCCACACCGACAGACCCAAACCCACTCCGCCAGACCCAAACCCACTCCACCAGACCCAAATCCACTCCGCCAGACCCGAACCCACTCCGCCAGACCCGAACCAACTCCGCCAGACCCGAACCCACTCCGCCAGACCCGAACCCACTCCGCCAGACCCGAACCCACTCCGCCAGACCAGAACCCACTCCGACAGACCCGAACCCACTCCGCCAGACCCGAACCCAGTCCGCCACACCCAAACCCACTCCGCCAGACCCAAACCCACTCCGCCAGACCCAAACTCTCTCTGGCAGACCCAAACCCACTCCGCCAGACCCGAACCCACTCCGCCAGACCCCAACCCACTCCGCCATATGCGAACCCACTCTGACAGACCCAAACCCACTCCGCCAGACCTAATCCCACTCCGCCAGACCCGAACCCACTCCGCCAGACCCGAACCCGCTCCGTCAGACCCGAACCCACTCCGCCAGACCCGAACCCACTCCGCCAGACCCGAACCCACTCCGCCAGACCCCAAACCCACTCCGCCAGACCCGAACCCACTCCGCCAGACCCGAACCCTCTCCGCCAGATCCGAACCCACTCCGCCAGACCCGAACCCAATCCGCCAGACCCGAACCCACTCCGCCAGACCCGAACCCTCTCCGCCAGATCCGAACCCACACCGACAGACCCGAACCAAGTCTGCCAGACCCGAACCCACTCCGCCAGACCCGAACCTTCTCCGCCATGTCCGAACCCACTCCGCCAGACCTGAACCCACTCCGCCAGACCCGAACCCACTCCGCCAGACCCTCACCCACTCCGCCAGACCCGAACCCACTCCGCCAGAGCCAAACCCACTCCGCCAGACCGAAACCCACTAAGCCAGGCCCAAACCAACTCCGCCAGACCCAAACCCAGTCCGCCAGACCCAAACCCACTCCGCCACACACAAACCCACTCCGCCAGAACAGAACCCACTCCGCCAGACCCGAACCAACTCCGCCAGACCACAACCCACTCCGCGAGACCCGAACCCACACCGACAGACCCGAACCCACTCCGCCAGTACCGAACCCACTCCTCCAGACGCAAACCCTACCCGCCAGATCCGAACCCACTCCGCCAGACCTGGACCCACTCCGCCAGACCCTAACCCACTCCACCAGACCCAATCCCACTCCGCCAGACCCCAACCCACTGCGCCAGACCCGAACCAACACCACCAGACCCGAACCCACTCCGCCAGACCCGAACCAACTCCGCCAGACCTGAACCCACTCCGCCAGACCCCAAACCACTCCGCCAGACCCCAACCCACTCCACCAGAACCCAACCCACTCCGCCAGACCACAACCCACTCCGCCAGACCCGAACCCACTCCGACAGACCCGAACCCACTCCGCCAGACCCTAACCCACTCCACCAGACCCGAACCCATTCCGCCAGACCCGAACCCAGTCCGCCAGACCCAAACCCACTCCGCCAGACCCAAACCCACTCCGCCAGACCCAAACTCTCTCCGCCAGACCCAAACCCACTCCGCCAGACCCGAACCCACTCCGCCAGACCCCAACCCACTCCGCCATATGCGAAAACCCACTCTGACAGACCCAAACCCACTCCGCCAGACCTAATCCCACTCCGCCAGACCCAAACCCACTCCGCCAGACCCAAACCCACTCCGCCAGACCCGAACCCACTCCGCCAGACCCGAACCCGCTCCGTCAGACCCGAACCCACTCCGCCAGAGCCGAACCCACTCCGCCAGTCCCGAACCCACTCCGCCAGCCCCCAACCCACTCCGCCAGACCCAAACCCACTCTGCCAGACCCAAACCCACTCCGCCAGACCCAAACCCACTCCGCCAGACCCAAACTAAATCCGCCAGACCCAAACCCACTCCGTCAGGCCCCAAACCCACTCCGCCAGACCCGAACCCACTCCGCCAGACCCGAACCCTCTCCGCCAGATCCGAACCCACTCCGCCAGACCCGAACCCAATCCGCCAGACCCGAACCCACTCCGCCAGACCCGAACCCTCTCCGCCAGATCCGAACCCACACCGACAGACCCGAACCAAGTCTGCCAGACCCGAACCCACTCTGCCAGACCCGAACCATCTCCGCCATGTCCGAACCCACTCCGCCAGACCTGAACCCACTCGGCCAGGCCCGAACCCACTCCGCCAGACCCTAACCCACTCCGCCAGGCCCGAACCCACTCCGCCAGACCCAAACCCACTCCGCCAGACCCGAACCAACTCCGCCAGACCGAAACCCACTCCGCCAGACCGAAACCCACTCCGCCAGGCCCAAACCAACTCCGCCAGACCCAAACCCAGTCCGCCAGACCCAAACCCACTCCGCCACACACAAACCCACTCCGCCAGAACAGAACCCACTCCGCCAGACCTGAACCAACTCCGCCAGACCACAACCCACTCCGCCAGACCCGAACCCACACCGACAGACCCGAACCCACTCCGCCAGACCCGAACCCACTCCTCCAGACCCAAACCCTACCCGCCAGATCCGAACCCACTCTGCCAGACCCGAACCCACTCCGCCAGACCCAAACCCACTCCGCCAGACCCAATCCCACTCCGCCAGACCCGAACCAACTCCGCCAGACCCGAACCCACTCCGCCAGACCCCAAACCACTCCGCCAGACCCCAACCCACTCCACCAGACCCCAACCAACTCCGGCAGACCCCAACCCACTCCGCCAGACCCGAACCCACTCCGACAGACCCGAACCCACTCCGCCAGACCCTAACCCACTCCACCAGACCCGAACCCATTCCGCCAGACCCGAACCCAGTCCGCCACACCCAAACCCACTCCGCCAGACCCAAACCCACTCCGCCAGACCCAAACTCTCTCCGCCAGACCCAAACCCACTCCGCCAGACCCAAACCCACTCCGCCAGACCCGAACCCACTCCGCCAGACCCGAACCCACTCCGCCAGACCCCAACCCACTCCGCCAGACCCAAACCCACTCTGCCAGACCCAAACCCACTCCGCCAGACCCAAACCCACTCCGCCAGACCCAAACTAAATCCGCCAGACCCCAACCCACTCCGTCAGGCCCCAAAACCACTCCGCCAGACCCAAACCCACTCTGCCAGACCCAAACCCACTCCGCCAGACCCAAACCCACTCCTCCAGACCCGAACCCACTCCGCCAGACCCCAACCCACTCCGCCAGACCCCAACCCACTCCGCCAGACCCCAACCCACTCCACCAGACCCCAACCCACTCCGCCAGACCCTAACCCACTCCGCCAGACACGAACCCACTCCGCCAGACCCGAACCCACACCGACAGACCCAAACCCACTCCGCCAGACCCAAACCCACTCCGCCAGACCCAAATCCACTCCGCCAGACCCGAACCCACTCCGCCAGACCCGAACCAACTCCGCCAGACCCGAACCCACTCCGCCAGACCCGAACCCACTCCGCCAGACCCGAACCCACTCCGCCAGACCAGAACCCACTCCGACAGACCCGAACCCACTCCGCCAGACCCTAACCCACTCCACCAGACCCGAACCCATTCCGCCAGACCCGAACCCAGTCCGCCACACCCAAACCCACTCCGCCAGACCCAAACCCACTCCGCCAGACCCAAACTCTCTCCGCCAGACCCAAACCCACTCCGCCAGACCCGAACCCACTCCGCCAGACCCCAACCCACTCCGCCATACGCGAACCCACTCTGACAGAACCAAACCCACTCCGCCAGACCTAATCCCACTCCGCCAGACCCGAACCCACTCCGCCAGACCAGAACCAACTCCGCCAGACCCGAACCCACTCCGCCAGACCCGAACCCACTCCGCCAGACCCGAACCCACTCCGCCAGACCCGAACCCACTCCGACAGATCCGAACCCACTCCGCCAGACCCTAACCCACTCCGCCAGACCCGAACCCATTCTGCCAGACCCGAACCCAGTCCGCCACACCCAAACCCACTCCGCCAGACCCAAACCCACTCCGCCAGACCCAAACTCTCTCCGCCAGACCCAAACCCACTCCGCCAGACCCGAACCCACTCCGCCAGACCCCAACCCACTCCGCCATATGCGAACCCACTCTGACAGACCCAAACCCACTCCGCCAGACCTAATCCCACTCCGCCAGACCCAAACCCACTCCGCCAGACCCAAACCCACTCCGCCAGACCCAAACCCACTCCGCCAGACCCGAACCCACTCCGTCAGACCCGAACCAACTCCGCCAGACCCGAACCCACTCCGCCAGACCCCAACCCACTCCGCCAGACCCCAACCCACTCCGCCAGACCCCAACCCACTCCGCCAGACCCAAACCCAGTCCGCCACACCCAAACCCACTCCGCCAGACCCAAACCCACTACGCCAGACCCAAACCGTCTCCGCCAGACCCAAACCCACTCAGCCAGACTCGAACCCTCTCCGCCAGACCCGAACCCACTCCGCCAGACCCGAACCCACTCCGCCAAACCCGAACCCACTCCGCCAGACCACAACCCACTCCGCCAGACCCGAACCCACACCGCCAGACCTGAACCCACTCCGCCAGACCCGAACCCACTCCGCCAGACCCGAACCGACTCCGCCAGACGCGAACCCTCTCCGCCATATCCGAACCCACTCCGCCAGACCCGAACCCACTCCGCCAGACCCGAACCCACTCCGCAGACCCTAACCCACTCCGCCAGACCCGAACCAACTCCGCCAGACCACAAACCACTCGGCCAGACCCGAACCCACACCGACAGACCCGAACCCACTCCGCCAGACCCCAACCCACTCCGCCAGACCCGAACCCTCTCCACCAGATGCGAACCCACTCCGCCAGACCCGAACCCACTCCGCCAGACCCGAACCCACTCCGCCAGACCCTAACCCACTCCGCCAGACCCGAACCCACTCTGCCAGACCCAAACCCACTCCGCCAGACCCGAACCCACTCCGCCAGACCCCAACCCACTCCGCCAGACCCAAACCCACTCTGCCAGACCCAAACCCACTCTGCCAGACCCAAACCCACTCCGCCAGACCCAAACTAAATCCGCCAGACCCAAACCCACTCCGCAGGCCCCAAACCCACTCCGCCAGACCCAAACCCACTCCGCCAGACCCAAACCCACTCCTCCAGACCCGAACCCACTCCGCCAGACCCCAACCCACTCCGCCAAACCCCAACCCACTCCGCCAGACCCCAACCCACTCCACCAGACCCCAACCCACTCCGCCAGACCCCAACCCACTCCGCCATACGCGAACCCACTCTGACAGAACCAAACCCACTCCGCCAGACCTAATCCCACTCCGCCAGACCCGAACCCACTCCGCCAGACCAGAACCAACTCCGCCAGACCCGAACCCACTCCGCCAGACCCGAACCCACTCCGCCAGACCCGAACCCACTCCGCCAGACCCGAACCCACTCCGACAGATCCGAACCCACTCCGCCAGACCCTAACCCACTCCGCCAGACCCGAACCCATTCCGCCAGACCCGAACCCAGTCCGCCACACCCAAACCCACTCCGCCAGACCCAAACCCACTCCGCCAGAACCAAACTCTCTCCGCCAGACCAAAACCCACTCCGCCAGACCCGAACCCACTCCGCCAGACCCCAACCCACTCCGCCATATGCGAACCCACTCTGACAGACCCAAACCCACTCCGCCAGACCTAATCCCACTCCGCCAGACCCAAACCCACTCCGCCAGACCCAAACCCACTCCGCCAGACCCAAACCCACTCCGCCAGACCCGAACCCACTCCGTCAGACCCGAACCAACTCCGCCAGACCCGAACCCACTCCGCCAGACCCCAACCCACTCCGCCAGACCCCAACAAACTCCGCCAGACCCCAACCCACTCCGCCAGACCCAAACCCAGTCCGCCACACCCAAACCCACTCCGCCAGACACAAACCCACTACGCCAGACCCAAACCGTCTCCGCCAGTCCCAAACCCACTCAGCCAGACTCGAACCCTCTCCGCCAGACCCGAACCCACTCCGCCAGACCCGAACCCACTCCGCCAAACCCGAACCCACTCCGCCAGACCACAACCCACTCCGCCAGACCCGAACCCACACCGCCAGACCTGAACCCACTCCGCCAGACCCGAACCCACTCCGCCAGACCCGAACCCACTCCGCCAGACCCGAACCCTCTCCGCCATATCCGAACCCACTCCGCCAGACCCGAACCCACTCCGCCAGACCCGAACCCACTCCGCAGACCCTAACCCACTCCGCCAGACCCGAACCAACTCCGCCAGACCACAAACCACTCGGCCAGACCCGAACCCACACCGACAGACCCGAACCCACTCCGCCAGACCCCAACCCACTCCGCCAGACCCGAACCCTCTCCACCAGATGCAAACCCACTCCGCCAGACCCGAACCCACTCCGCCAGACCCGAACCCACTCCGCCAGACCCTAACCCACTCCGCCAGACCCGAACCCACTCTGCCAGACCCAAACCCACTCCGCCAGACCCGAAACCACTCCGCCAGACCCCAACCCACTCCGCCAGACCCAAACCCATTCTGCCAGACCCAAACCCACTCCGCCAGACCCAAACCCACTCCGCCAGACCCAAACTAAATCCGCCAGACCCAAACCCACTCCGTCAGGCCCCAAACCCACTCCGCCAGACCCAAACCCACTCCGCCAGACCCAAACCCACTCCTCCAGACCCGAACCCACTCCGCCAGACCCCAACCCACTCCGCCAAACCCCAACCCACTCCGCCAGACCCCAACCCACTCCACCAGACCCCAACCCACTCCGCCAGACCCTAACCCACTCCGCCAGACACGAACCCACTCCGCCAGACCCGAACCCACACCGACAGACCCAAACCCACTCCGCCAGACCCAAACCCACTCCACCAGACCCAAATCCACTCCGCCAGACCCTAACCCACTCCACCAGACCCGAACCCATTCCGCCAGACCCGAACCCAGTCCGCCGCACCCAAACCCACTCCGCCAGACACAAACCCACTCCGCCAGACCCAAACTCTCTCCGCCAGACCCAAACCCATTCCGCCAGACCCAAACCCACTCCGCCAGACCCCAACCCACTCCGCCATACGCGAACCCACTCTGACAGACCCAAACCCACTCCGCCAGACCTAATCCCACTCCGCCAGACCCGAACCCACTCCGCCAGACCCGAACCAACTCCGCCAGACCCGAACCCACTCCGCCAGACCCGAACCCACTCCGCCAGGCCCGAACCCACTCCGCCAGACCCGAACCCACTCCGACAGACCCGAACCCACTCCGCCAGACCCTAACCCACTCCACCAGACCCGAACCCATTCCGCCAGACCCGAACCCAGTCTACCACTCCCAAACCCACTCCGCCAGACCCAAACTCTCTCCGCCAGACCCAAACCCACTCCGCCAGACCCGAACCCACTCCGCCAGACCCCAACCCACTCCGCCATACGCGAACCCAGTCTGACAGACCCAAACCCACTCCGCCAGACCTAATCCCACTCCGCCAGACCCAAACCCACTCCGCCAGACCCAAACCCACTCCGCCAGACCCGAACCCACTCCGCCAGACCCGAACCCACTCCGCCAGACCCAAACCCACTCCGCCAGACCCCAACCCACTCCGCCAGACCCGAACCCAGTCCGCCACACCCAAACCCACTCCGCCAGACCCAAACCTACTCCGCCAGACCCAAACCCTCTCCGCCAGACCCAAACCCACTCAGCCAGACCCGAACCCTCTCCGCCAGACCCAAACCCACTCCGCCAGACCCGAACCCACTCTGCCAAACCCGAACCCACTCCGCCAGACCACAACCCACTCCGCCAGACCCGAACCCACACCGCCAGACCTGAACCCACTCCGCCAGACCCGAACCCACTCCGCCAGACCCGAACCCACTCCGCCAGACCCGAACCCTCTCCGCCAGATCCGAACCCACTCCGCCAGACCCGAACCCACTCCGCCAGACCCGAACCCACTCCGCAGACCCTAACCCACTCCGCCAGACCCGAACCAACTCCGCCAGACCATAAACCACTCCGCCAGACCCGAACCCACACCGACAGACCCGAACCCACTCCGCCAGACCCCACCCACTCCGCCAGACCCGAACCCTCTCCGCCAGATCCGAACCCACTCCGCCAGACCCGAACCCACTCCGCCAGACCCGAACCCACTCCGCCAGACCCTAACCCACTCCGCCAGACCCGAACCCACTCCGCCAGACCCAAACCCACTCCGCCAGACCTGAACCAACTCCGCCAGACCCAAACCCACTCCGCCAGACCGAAACCCACTCAGCCAGGCCCAAACCAACTCCGCCAGACCCAACCCCACTCCGCCAGACCCAAACCCACTCCGCCAGACCCAATCCCGCTCCGCCAGAACCGAACCCACTCCGCCAGACACGAACCAACTCCGCCAGACCACAACCCACTCCGCCAGACCCGAACCCACACCGACAGACCCGAACCCACTCCGCCAGACCCGAACCCACTCCGCCAGACCCTAACCCACTCCGCCAGACCCAAACCCACTCCGCCAGACCCGAACCCACTCTGCCAAACCCGAACCCACTCCGCCAGACCACAACCCACTCCGCCAGACCCGAACCCACACCGCCAGACCTGAACCCACTCCGCCAGACCCGAACCCACTCCGCCAGACCCGAACCCACTCCGCCAGACCCGAACCCTCTCCGCCAGATCCGAACCCACTCCGCCAGACCCGAACCAACTCCGCCAGACCCGAACCCACTCCGCCAGACCCGAACCCACACCGACAGACCCGAACCCACTCCGCCAGACCCCAACCCACTCCGCCAGACCCGAACCCTCTCCGCCAGATCCGAACCCACTCCGCCAGACCCGAACCCACTCCGCCAGACCCGAACCCACTCCGCCAGACCCTAACCCACTCCGCCAGACCCGAACCCACTCCGCCAGACCCAAACCCACTCCGCCAGACCCGAACCAACTCCGCCAGACCCTAACCCACTCCGCCAGACCCAAACCCACTCCGCCAAACCCAAACCTCTCCGCCAGACCCAAACCCACTACGCCAGACCCCAACCCACTGCGCCAGACCCGAACCAACTCGGACAGACCCGAACCCACTCCGCCAGACCCCAACCCACTCCGCCAGACCCCAACCCACTCCGCCAGACCCCAACCCACTCCGCCAGACCCGAACCCACTCCGACAGACCTGAACCCACTCCGCCAGACCATAACCCACTCCGCCAGACCCGAACCCACTCCGCCAGACCCGAACCCACTCCGCCAGACCCCAACCCACTCCGCCAGACCCAAACCCACTCCGCCAGACCCCAACCCACTCAGCCAGACCCCAACCCACTCCGCCAGACCCCAACCCACTCCGCCAGACCCGAACCCACTCCGCCACACCCGAGCCCACTCCGCCAGACCACAACCCACTCCGCCAGACCCAAACCCACTCCGCCAGACCCAAACCCACTCCGCCAGACCCAAACCCACTCCGCCAGACCCAAACCAACACCGCCAGACCCAAACCCACTCCGTCAGGCCCCAAACCCACTCCGCCAGACCCAAACCCACTCCGCCAGACCCGAACCAACTCCACCAGACCCGAACCCACTCCGCCAGACCCGAACCAACTCCGCCAGACCCGAACCCACTCCGCCAGACCCGAACCCACTCAGATTCAGATTCAGATTCAGATTCAATTTTAATTGTCATTGTCAGTGTACAGTACAGAGACAACGAAATGCATTTAGCATCTCCCTGGAAGAGCGACACAGCAAATTATTTGAATAAATAACAATAAGTGTCCGGGGGGGGGGGGGGGGTGATTGGCAGTCACCGAGGTATGTTGTTGAGTAGCGTGACAGCCACCGGAAAGAAGCTGTTCCTGGACCTGCTGGTTCGGCAACGGAGAGACCTGTAACGCCTCCCGGATGGTAGGAGGGTAAACAGTCCATGGTTGGGGTGAGAGAGGTCCTTGGCGATGCTGAGCGCCCTCCGCAGACAACGCTTGCTTTGGACAGACTCAATGGAGGGGAGCGAGGAACCGGTGATGCGTTGGGCAATTTTCACCACCCTCTGCAATGCCTTCCGGTCGGAGACAGAGCAGTTGCCATACCAAACTGTGATGCAGTTGGTAAGGATGCTCTCGATGGTGCAGCGGTAGAAGTTCACCAGGATCTGAGGAGACAGTTGGACCTTCTTCAGTCTCCTCAGGAAGAAGAGACGCTGGTGAGCCTTCTTGATCAGAGTTGAGGTATTGTGGGTCCAAGAGAGGTCGTCGGAGAGGTTGACTCCCAAGAACCTGAAGCTAGAAACACGTTCCACCTCCGTACCGTTAATGTGGATGGGGGTGTGCGTGCCGCCCCTGGACTTCCAGAAGTCTACAATGAGCTCCTTGGTCTTCTTGGAGTTAAGGGCCAGGTTGTTGTCAGCGCACCATGCTGCTAAGTGCTGGACCTCCTCCCTGTAGGCCGACTCATCGTTGTTGCTGATGAGGCCAATCACCGTTGTATCATCTGCATACTTGATGATGGTGTTAGTACTATGTACAGGTGTGCAGTCATAGGTGAAGAGGGAGTAGAGGAGGGGGCTCAGCACACAGCCCTGTGGAACGCCAGTGTTCAGGGTGAGGGTTGAAGAGGTGTGCTTGTCTAACCTAACAGACTGGGGTCTGTTGGTTAGAAAGTCAGTATCCAGTTGCAGAGGGAAGGAGCGATGCACAGATTACCGAGTTTGGCGATCAATTTTGATGGTATAATGGTGTTGAATGCTGAGCTGTAATCGATGAACAGCATTCTTACGTAAGTGTCTCTGTTGTCGAGGTGGGAGAGGGCGGAGTGAAGTGCCGTTGAGATGGCATCCTCCGTACTCCTGTTCTTGCGGTAGGCAAACTGATAGGGATCCAGTGTGGGGGGTAGGCAGCTTTTGAGGTGTGCCAGGACCAGCCTCTCGAAGCACTTGGTGATGATGGGGGTAAGTGCAACTGGGCGGAAGTCATTGAGGCTTGCCGCAGTGGAGTGTTTTGGCACTGGCACGATGGAGGTGGTTTTAAGGCACGTGGGGACAACTGCCTGGGCAAGTGACAGGTTGCCAGACCCAAACCCACTCCGCCAGACCCAAACCCACTCCGCCAGACCCAAACCCACTCCGCCAGACCCAAACCAACTCCGCCAGACCCAAACCCACTCCGTCAGGCCCCAAACCCACTCCGCCAGACCCAAACCCACTCCGCCAGACCCAAACCCACTCCGCCAGACCCAAACCCACTCCTCCAAACCCGAACCCACTCCGCCAGACCACAACCCACTCCGCCAGACCCGAACCCACACCGACAGACCCGACCCCACTCCGCCAGACCCAAACCCACTCAGCCAGACCCGAACCCACTCCGCCAGATCCGAACCCACTCCGCCAGACCTGAACCCACTCCGTCAGACCCGAACCCACTCCGCCAGACCCGAACCCTCTCCGCCAGATCCTAACCTACTCCGCCAGACCCGAACCCGCTCCGCTAGACCCGAACCCACTCCGCAGACCCTAACCCACTCCGCCAGACCCGAACACACTGCGCCAGACCCAAACCCACTCCGCCAGACCCAAACCCACTCCGCCAGGCCCAAACCAACACCGCCAGACCCAAACCCACTCCGCCAGACCCAAACCCACTCCGCCAGACCCAAACCCACTCCGCCAGAACCGAACCCACTCCGCCAGACCCGAACCAACTCCGCCAGACCACAACCCATTCCGCCAGACCCGAACCCACACCGACAGACCCGAACCCACTCCGCCAGACCCGAACCCACTCCGCCAGACCCGAACCCTCTCCGCCAGATCCGAACCCACTCCGCCAGACCCGAACCCACTCCGCCAGACCCGAACCCACTCCGCCAGACCCTAACCCAATCCGCCAGACCGAACCACTCCGCCAGACCCAAACCCACTCCGCCAGACCCAAACCCACTCTGCCAGACCCGAACCCACACCGACAGACCCAAACCCACTCCGCCAGACCTAATCCCACTCCGCCAGACCCAAACCCACTCCGCCAGACCCAAACCCACTCCGCCAGACCCAAACCAAATCCGCCAGACCCGAACCCACTCCGCCAGACCCCAACCCACTCCGCCAGACCCCAACCCACTCCGCCAGACCCGAACCCACTCCGCCAGACACGAACCAACTCCGCCAGACCCGAACCCACTCCGCCAGACCCGAACCCACTCCGCCAGACCCGAACCTACTCCGCCAGACCCCAACCCACTCCGCCAGACCCGAACCCACTCCGCCAGACCCCAAACCACTCCGCCAGACCCGAACCCACACCGACAGACCCGAACCCACTCCGCCAGACCCTAACCCACTCCGCCAGACCCGAAACCACTCCGCCAGACCCGAACCCAGTCCGCCACAACCAAACCCACTCCGCCAGACCCAAACCCACTCCGCAGGACCCAAACCCCCTCCGACAGACCCAAACCCACTCCGCCAGACCCGAAACCACTCTGCTAGACCCGAACCAACTCCGCCAGACCCAAAACCACTCCGGCAGACCCAAACCCACTCCGCCAGACCCAAACCCACTCCGCTAGACCGAAACCCACTCCGCCAGGCCCAAACCAACTCCGCCAGACCCAAACCCACTCCGCCAGACCCAAACCCACTCCGCCAGACCCAAACCCACTCCGCCAGGCCCAAACCAACTCCGCCAGACCCAAACCAACTCCGCCAGGCCCAAACCAACTCTGCCAGAACCGAATCCACTCCGCCAGACCCGAACCAACTCCGCCAGACCACAACCCACTCTGCCAGACCCGTACCCACACCGACAGACCCGAACCCACTCCGCCAGACCCGAACCCACTCCTCGAGGCCCCAACCCTACCCGCCAGGTCCGAACCCACTCCGCCAGACCCAATCCCACTCCGCCAGACCCGAAGCAACTCCGCCAGACCCAAACCCACTCCGGCAGACCCAAACCCACTCCGGCAGACCCAAATCCACTCCGCCAGGCCCAAACCCACTCCGCCAGGCCCAAACCATCTCAGCCAGACCCAAACCCACTCCGCCAGACCCCAAACCCATTCCGCCAGACCCGAACCCACACCGACAGACCCGAACCCACTCCGCCAGACCCGAACCCACTCCGCCAGACCCGAACCCTCTCCGCCAGATCCGAACCCACTCCGCCAGACCCGAACCCACTCCGCCAGACCCGAACCCACTCCGCCAGACCCTAACCCACTCCGCCAGACCGAAACACTCCGCCAGACCCAAACCCACTCCGCCAGACCCAAACCCACTCTGCCAGACCCAAACCCACTGCGCCAGACCCAAACCCACTCCGCCAGGCCCAAACCAACTCCGCCAGACCCAAACCCACTCCGCCAGACCCCAAACCCACTCCGACAGACCCAAACCCATCCGCCAGACCCAAACCCACTTCGCCAGACCCAAACCCACTCCGCCAGACCCGAACCCACTCCGCCAAACCCGAGCCCACTCCGCCAGACCACAACCCACTCCGCCAGACACGAACCCACACCGACAGACGCGAACCCACTCCGCCAGACTCGAACCCACTCCGCCAGACCCGAACCCACTCCGCCAGACCCGAACCCACTCCGCCAGCCACAACCCACTCTGCCAGACCCGTACCCACACCGACAGACCCGAACCCACTCCGCCAGACCCGAACCCACTCCTCGAGGCCCCAACCCTACCCGCCAGGTCCGAACCCACTCCGCCAGACCCAATCCCACTCCGCCAGACCCAAAGCAACTCCGCCAGACCCAAACCCACTCCGGCAGACCCAAACCCACTCCGGCAGACCCAAATCCACTCCGCCAGGCCCAAACCCACTCCGCCAGGCCCAAACCATCTCAGCCAGACCCAAACCCACTCCGCCAGACCCCAAACCCATTCCGCCAGACCCGAACCCACACCGACAGACCCGAACCCACTCCGCCAGACCCGAACCCACTCCGCCAGACCCGAACCCTCTCCGCCAGATCCGAACCCACTCCGCCAGACCCGAACCCACTCCGCCAGACCCGAACCCACTCCGCCAGACCCTAACCCACTCCGCCAGACCGAAACACTCCGCCAGACCCAAACCCACTCCGCCAGACCCAAACCCACTCTGCCAGACCCAAACCCACTGCGCCAGACCCAAACCCACTCCGCCAGGCCCAAACCAACTCCGCCAGACCCAAACCCACTCCGCCAGACCCCAAACCCACTCCGACAGACCCAAACCCATCCGCCAGACCCAAACCCACTTCGCCAGACCCAAACCCACTCCGCCAGACCCGAACCCACTCCGCCAAACCCGAGCCCACTCCGCCAGACCACAACCCACTCCGCCAGACACGAACCCACACCGACAGACGCGAACCCACTCCGCCAGACTCGAACCCACTCCGCCAGACCCGAACCCACTCCGCCAGACCCGAACCCACTCCGCCAGACACGAACCAACTCCGCCAGACCCGAACCCACTCCGCCAGACCCGAACCCACTCCGCCAGACCCGAACCCACTCCGCCAGACCCGAACCCACTCCGCCAGAACCCGAACCCACTCCGCCAGACCCGAACCCACACCGACAGACCCAAACCCACTCCGCCAGACCCAATCCCACTCCGCCAGACCCAAACCCACTCCGCCAGACCCAAACCCACTCCGCCAGACCCGAACCCACTCCGCCAGACCTGAACCAAATCCGCCAGATCCGAACCCACTCCGCCAGACCCCAACCCACTCCGCCACACCCCAACCCACTCCGCCAGACCCGAACCCACTCCGACAGACCCGAACCCACTCCACCAGTCCCGAACCCACTCCGACAGACCCGAACCCACTCCGCCAGACCTGAACCCACTCCGCCAGACACAAACCCACTCCGCCAGACCCAAACCCACTCTGCGAGACCCCAACCCACTGCGCCAGATCCGAACCCACTCCGCCAGACCCGAACCCACTCCGCCAGACCCGAACCAACTCCGCCAGACCCGAACCCACTCCTCCAGACCCCAACCCACTCCGCCAGACCCGAACCCACACCGACAGACCCGAACCCACTCCGCCAGACCCTAACCCACTCCGCCAGACCCGAACCCACTCCGCCAGACCCGAACCCAGTCCGCCACACCCAAACCCACTCCGCCAGACCCAAACCCACTCCGCAGGACCCAAACCCTCTCCACCAGACCCAAACCTACTCCGCCAGACCCGAAACCACTCTGCCAGACCCGAGCCCACTCCGCCAGACCCAAACCCACTCCGCCAGACCCGAACCCACTCCGCCAGACCCGAACCAAATCCGGCAGATCCGAACCCACTCCGCCAGACCCCAACCCACTCCGCCACACCCCAACCCACTCCGCCAGACCCGAACCCACTCCGACAGACCCGAACCCACTCCACCAGTCCCGAACCCACTCCGACAGACCCGAACCCACTCCGCCAGACCTGAACCCACTCCGCCAGACACAAACCCACTCCGCCAGACCCAAACCCACTCTGCGAGACCCCAACCCACTGCGCCAGACCCGAACCCACTCCGCCAGACCCGAACCCACTCCGCCAGACCCGAACCAACTCCGCCAGACCCGAACCCACTCCTCCAGACCCCAACCCACTCCGCCAGACCCGAACCCACACCGACAGACCCGAACCCACTCCGCCAGACCCTAACCCACTCCGCCAGACCCGAACCCACTCCGCCAGACCCGAACCCAGTCCGCCACACCCAAACCCACTCCGCCAGACCCAAACCCACTCCGCAGGACCCAAACCCTCTCCACCAGACCCAAACCTACTCCGCCAGACCCGAAACCACTCTGCCAGACCCGAGCCCACTCCGCCAGACCCAAACCCACTCCGCCAGACCCGATCCCACTCCGCCAAACCCGAACCCACTCCGCCATACCACAACCCACTCCGCCAGACCCGAACCAACACCGACAGACCCGAACCCACTCCGCCAGACACAAACCCACTCCGCCAGACACCAACCCACTCCGCCAGACCCCAACCCACTCCGCCAGACCCCAACCCACTAAGCCACACCTGAACCCACTCCGCCAGACCCTAACCCACACCGACAGACCCGAACCCACTCCGCCAGACCCGAACCCACTCCTCTAGGCCCCAACCCTACCCGCCAGATCCGAACCCACTCCGCCAGACCCGAACCCACACCGCCAGACCCGAAGCAACTCCGCCAGACCCAAACCCACTCCGGCAGACCCAAACCCACTCCGGGAGACCCAAATCCACTCCGCCAGGCCCAAACCCACTCCGCCAGGCCCAAACCATCTCCGCCAGACCCAAACCCACTCCGCCAGACCCCAAACCCACTCCGCCAGACCCAAACCCATCCGCCAGACCCAAACCCACTTCGCCAGACCCAAACCCACTCCGCCAGACCCGAACCCACTCCGACAGACCCGAACCCACTCCGCCAGACCCGAACCCACTCCGCCAGACCCGAACCCACTCCGCCAGACCCGAACCCACTCCGCCAGACCCAAACCCACTCTGCGAGACCCCAACCCACTGCGCCAGACCCGAACCCACTCCGCCAGACCCGAACCCACTCCGCCAGACCCCAAACCACTCCGCCAGACCCGAACCCACACCGACAGACCCGAACCCACTCCGCCAGACCCTAACCCACTCCGCCAGACCCGAAACCACTCCGCCAGACCCGAACCCAGTCCGCCACAACCAAACCCACTCCGCCAGACCCAAGCCCACTCCGCCAAACCCGAACCCACTCCGCCATACCACAACCCACTCCGCCAGACCCGAACCCACACCGACAGACCCAAACCCACTCCGCCAGACCCAAACACACACCGACAGACCCGAACCCACTCCGCCAAACCCGAACCAACTCCGCCAGACCCAAAACCACTCCGGCAGACCCAAACCCACTCCGCCAGACCCAAACCCACTCCGCTAGACCGAAACCCACTCCGCCAGGCCCAAACCAACTCCGCCAGACCCAAACCCACTCCGCCAGACCCAAACCCACTCCGCCAGACCCAAACCCACTCCGCCAGGCCCAAACCAACTCCGCCAGGCCCAAACCCACTCCACCAGACCCACACCCACTCCGCCAGACCCAAACCCACTCCGCCAGACCTGAACCCACTCCGCCAGACCCAAACCCACTCCGCCAGGCCCAAACCAACTCCGCCAGACCCAAACCAACTCCGCCAGGCCCAAACCAACTCCGCCAGAACCGAATCCACTCCGCCAGACCCGAACCAACTCCGCCAGACCCCAACCCACTCCGCCAGACCCCAACCCACTAAGCCACACCTGAACCCACTCCGCCAGACCCTAACCCACACCGACAGACCCGAACCCACTCCGCCAGACCCGAACCCACTCCGCCAGACCCGAAGCAACTCCGCCAGACCCAAACCCACTCCGGCAGACCCAAACCCACTCCGGGAGACCCAAATCCACTCCGCCAGGCCCAAACCCACTCCGCCAGGCCCAAACCATCTCCGCCAGACCCAAACCCACTCCGCCAGACCCCAAACCCACTCCGCCAGACCCAAACCCATCCGACAGACCCAAACACACTTCGCCAGACCCAAACCCACTCCGCCAGACCCGAACCCACTCCGACAGACCCGAACCCACTCCGCCAGACCCTAACCCACTCCGCCAGACCCGAACCCACTCCGCCAGACCCAAACCCACTCCGCCAGACCCAAACCCACTCTGCGAGACCCCAACCCACTGCGCCAGACCCGAACCCACTCCGCCAGACCCGAACCCACTCCGCCAGACCCCAAACCACTCCGCCAGACCCGAACCAACACCGACAGACCCGAACCCACTCCGCCAGACCCTAACCCACTCCGCCAGACCCGAAACCACTCCGCCAGACCCGAACCCAGTCCGCCATACCACAACCCACTCCGCCAGACCCGAACCCACACCGACAGACCCAAACCCACTCCGCCAGACCCAAACACACACCGACAGACCCGAACCCACTCCGCCAAACCCGAACCAACTCCGCCAGACCCAAAACCACTCCGGCAGACCCAAACCCACTCCGCCAGACCCAAACCCACTCCGCTAGACCGAAACCCACTCCGCCAGGCCCAAACCAACTCCGCCAGACCCAAACCCACTCCGCCAGACCCAAACCCACTCCGCCAGACCCAAACCCACTCCGCCAGGCCCAAACCAACTCCGCCAGGCCCAAACCCACTCCGCCAGACCCAAACCCACTCCGCCAGACCCAAACCCACTCCGCCAGACCTGAACCCACTCCGCCAGACCCAAACCCACTCCGCCAGGCCCAAACCAACTCCGCCAGACCCAAACCAACTCCGCCAGGCCCAAACCAACTCCGCCAGAACCGAATCCACTCCGCCAGACCCGAACCAACTCCGCCAGACCCCAACCCACTCCGCCAGACCCCAACCCACTAAGCCACACCTGAACCCACTCCGCCAGACCCTAACCTACACCGACAGACCCGAACCCACTCCGCCAGACCCGAACCCACTCCGCCAGAGCCGAAGCAACTCCGCCAGACCCAAACCCACTCCGGCAGACCCAAACCCACTCCGGGAGACCCAAATCCACTCCGCCAGGCCCAAACCCACTCCGCCAGGCCCAAACCATCTCCGGCAGACCCAAACCCACTCCGCCAGACCCCAAACCCACTCCGCCAGACCCAAACCCATCCGACAGACCCAAACCCACTTCGCCAGACCCAAACCCACTCCGACAGACCCGAACCCACTCCGACAGACCCGAACCCACTCCGCCAGACCCTAACCCACTCCGCCAGACCCGAACCCACTCCGCCAGACCCAAACCCACTCCGCCAGACCCAAACCCACTCTGCGAGACCCCAACCCACTGCGCCAGACCCGAACCCACTCCGCCAGACCCGAACCCACTCCGCCAGACCCCAAACCACTCCGCCAGACCCGAACCCACACCGACAGACCCGAACCCACTCCGCCAGACCCTAACCCACTCCGCCAGACCCGAAACCACTCCGCCAGACCCGAACCCAGTCCGCCACAACCAAACCCACTCCGCCAGACCCAAACCCACTCCGCAGGACCCAAACCCCCTCCGACAGACCCAAACCCACTCCGCCAGACCCGAAACCACTCTGCTAGACCCGAACCAACTCCGCCAGACCCAAAACCACTCCGGCAGACCCAAACCCACTCCGCCAGACCCAAACCCACTCCGCTAGACCGAAACCCACTCCGCCAGGCCCAAACCAACTCCGCCAGACCCAAACCCACTCCGCCAGACCCAAACCCACTCCGCCAGACCCAAACCCACTCCGCCAGGCCCAAACCAACTCCGCCAGACCCAAACCAACTCCGCCAGGCCCAAACCAACTCTGCCAGAACCGAATCCACTCCGCCAGACCCGAACCAACTCCGCCAGACCACAACCCACTCTGCCAGATCCGTACCCACACCGACAGACCCGAACCCACTCCGCCAGACCCGAACCCACTCCTCGAGGCCCCAACCCTACCCGCCAGGTCCGAACCCACTCCGCCAGACCCAAACCCACTCCGCCAGACCCGAAGCAACTCCGCCAGACCCAAACCCACTCCGGCAGACCCAAACCCACTCCGGCAGACCCAAATCCACTCCGCCAGGCCCAAACCCACTCCGCCAGGCCCAAACCATCTCAGCCAGACCCAAACCCACTCCGCCAGACCCCAAACCCATTCCGCCAGACCCGAACCCACACCGACAGACCCGAACCCACTCCGCCAGACCCGAACCCACTCCGCCAGACCCGAACCCTCTCCGCCAGATCCGATCCCACTCCGCCAGACCCGAACCCACTCCGCCAGACCCGAACCCACTCCGCCAGACCCTAACCCACTCCGCCAGACCGAAACACTCCGCCAGACCCAAACCCACTCCGCCAGACCCAAACCCACTCTGCCAGACCCAAACCCACTCCGCCAGACCCAAACCCACTCCGCCAGGCCCAAACCAACTCCGCCAGACCCAAACCCACTCCGCCAGACCCCAAACCCACTCCGACAGACCCAAACCCATCCGCCAGACCCAAACCCACTTCGCCAGACCCAAACCCACTCCGCCAGACCCGAACCCACTCCGCCAAACCCGAGCCCACTCCGCCAGACCACAACCCACTCCGCCAGACCCGAACCCACACCGACAGACGCGAACCCACTCCGCCAGACCCGAACCCAGTCCGCCAGACCCGAACCCACTCCGCCAGACCCGAACCCACTCCGCCAGACACGAACCAACTCCGCCAGACCCGAACCCACTCCGCCAGACCCGAACCCACTCCGCCAGACCCGAACCCACTCCGCCAGACCCGAACCCACTCCGCCAGAACCCGAACCCACTCCGCCAGACCCGAACCCACACCGACAGACCCAAACCCACTCCGCCAGACCCAATCCCACTCCGCCAGACCCAAACCCACTCCGCCAGACCCAAACCCACTCCGCCAGACCCGAACCCACTCCGCCAGACCCGAACCAAATCCGCCAGATCCGAACCCACTCCGCCAGACCCCAACCCACTCCGCCACACCCCAACCCACTCCGCCAGACCCGAACCCACTCCGACAGACCCGAACCCACTCCACCAGTCCCGAACCCACTCCGACAGACCCGAACCCACTCCGCCAGACCTGAACCCACTCCGCCAGACACAAACCCACTCCGCCAGACCCAAACCCACTCTGCGAGACCCCAACCCACTGCGCCAGACCCGAACCCACTCCGCCAGACCCGAACCCACTCCGCCAGCCCCGAACCAACTCCGCCAGACCCGAACCCACTCCTCCAGACCCCAACCCACTCCGCCAGACCCGAACCCACACCGACAGACCCGAACCCACTCCGCCAGACCCTAACCCACTCCGCCAGACCCGAACCCACTCCGCCAGACCCGAACCCAGTCCGCCACACCCAAACCCACTCCGCCAGACCCAAACCCACTCCGCAGGACCCAAACCCTCTCCGCCAGACCCAAACCTACTCCGCCAGACCCGAAACCACTCTGCCAGACCCGAGCCCACTCCGCCAGACCCGAACCCACACCGACAGACCCGAACCCACTCCGCCAGACACAAACCCACTCCGCCAGACCCCAACCCACTCCGCCAGACCCCACCCCACTCCGCCAGACCCCAACCCACTAAGCCACACCTGAACCCACTCCGCCAGACCCTAACCCACACCGACAGACCCGAACCCACTCCGCCAGACCCGAACCCACTCCTCTAGGCCCCAACCCTACCCGCCAGATCCGAACCCACTCTGCCAGACCCGAACCCACTCCGCCAGACCCGAAGCAACTCCGCCAGACCCAAACCCACTCCGGCAGACCCAAACCCACTCCGGGAGACCCAAATCCACTCCGCCAGGCCCAGACCCACTCCGCCAGGCCCAAACCATCTCCGCCAGACCCAAACCCACTCCGCCAGACCCCAAACCCACTCCGCCAGACCCAAACCCATCCGCCAGACCCAAACCCACTTCGCCAGACCCAAACCCACTCCGCCAGACCCGCACCCACTCCGACAGACCCGAACCCACTCCGCCAGACCCGAACCCACTCCGCCAGACCCGAACCCACTCCGCCAGACCCAAACCCACTCCGCCAGACCCAAACCCACTCTGCGAGACCCCAACCCACTGCGCCAGACCCGAACCCACTCCGCCAGACCCGAACCCACTCCACCAGACCCCAAACCACTCCGCCAGACCCGAACCCACACCGACAGACCCGAACCCACTCCGCCAGACCCTAACCCACTCCGCCAGACCCGAAACCACTCCGCCAGACCCGAACCCAGTCCGCCACAACCAAACCCACTCCGCCAGACCCAAACCCACTCCGCAGGACCCAAACCCCCTCCGACAGACCCAAACCCACTCCGCCAGACCCGAAACCACTCTGCTAGACCTGAACCCACTCCGCCAGACACAAACCCACTCCGCCAGACCCAAACCCACTCTGCGAGACCCCAACCCACTGCGCCAGACCCGAACCCACTCCGCCAGACCCGAACCCACTCCGCCAGCCCCGAACCAACTCCGCCAGACCCGAACCCACTCCTCCAGACCCCAACCCACTCCGCCAGACCCGAACCCACACCGACAGACCCGAACCCACTCCGCCAGACCCTAACCCACTCCGCCAGACCCGAACCCACTCCGCCAGACCCGAACCCAGTCCGCCACACCCAAACCCACTCCGCCAGACCCAAACCCACTCCGCAGGACCCAAACCCTCTCCGCCAGACCCAAACCTACTCCGCCAGACCCGAAACCACTCTGCCAGACCCGAGCCCACTCCGCCAGACCCGAACCCACACCGACAGACCCGAACCCACTCCGCCAGACACAAACCCACTCCGCCAGACCCCAACCCACTCCGCCAGACCCCACCCCACTCCGCCAGACCCCAACCCACTAAGCCACACCTGAACCCACTCCGCCAGACCCTAACCCACACCGACAGACCCGAACCCACTCCGCCAGACCCGAACCCACTCCTCTAGGCCCCAACCCTACCCGCCAGATCCGAACCCACTCTGCCAGACCCGAACCCACTCCGCCAGACCCGAAGCAACTCCGCCAGACCCAAACCCACTCCGGCAGACCCAAACCCACTCCGGGAGACCCAAATCCACTCCGCCAGGCCCAGACCCACTCCGCCAGGCCCAAACCATCTCCGCCAGACCCAAACCCTCTCCGCCAGACCCCAAACCCACTCCGCCAGACCCAAACCCATCCGCCAGACCCAAACCCACTTCGCCAGACCCAAACCCACTCCGCCAGACCCGCACCCACTCCGACAGACCCGAACCCACTCCGCCAGACCCGAACCCACTCCGCCAGACCCGAACCCACTCCGCCAGACCCAAACCCACTCCGCCAGACCCAAACCCACTCTGCGAGACCCCAACCCACTGCGCCAGACCCGAACCCACTCCGTCAGACCCGAACCCACTCCACCAGACCCCAAACCACTCCGCCAGACCCGAACCCACACCGACAGACCCGAACCCACTCCGCCAGACCCTAACCCACTCCGCCAGACCCGAAACCACTCCGCCAGACCCGAACCCAGTCCGCCACAACCAAACCCACTCCGCCAGACCCAAACCCACTCCGCAGGACCCAAACCCCCTCCGACAGACCCAAACCCACTCCGCCAGACCCGAAACCACTCTGCTAGACCCGAACCCACTCCGCCAGACCCAAACCCACTCCGCCAGACCCGAACCCCCTCCACCAATCCCGAACCCACTCCGCCATACCACAACCCACTCCGCCAGACCCGAACCCACACCGACAGACCCGAACCCACTCCGCCAGACCCAAACCCACTCCGCCAGACCCCAGCCCACTCCGCCAGACCCAAGCCCATTCCGCCAGACCCAAACCCACTCCGCCAGACCCAAACCCACTCCGCCAGACTTGAACCCACTCCGCCAAACCCGAACCCACTCCGCCATACCACAACCCACTCCGCCAGACCCGAACCCACACCGACAGACCCAAACCCACTCCGCCAGACCCAAACACACACCGACAGACCCGAACCCACTCCTCCAAACCCGAACCAACTCCGCCAGACCCAAAACCACTCCGGCAGACCCAAACCCACTCCGCCAGACCCAAACCCACTCCGCTAGACCGAAACCCACTCCGCCAGGCCCAAACCAACTCCGCCAGACCCAAACCCACTCCGCCAGACCCAAACCCACTCCGCCAGACCCAAACCCACTCCGCCAGGCCCAAACCAACTCCGCCAGGCCCAAACCCACTCCGCCAGACCCAAACCCACTCCGCCAGACCCAAACCCACTCCGCCAGACCTGAACCCACTCCGCCAGACCCAAACCCACTCCGCCAGGCCCAAACCAACTCCGCCAGACCCAAACCAACTCCGCCAGGCCCAAACCAACTCCGCCAGAACCGAATCCACTCCGCCAGACCCAAACCCACTTCGCCAGACCCAAACCCACTCCGCCAGACCCGCACCCACTCCGACAGACCCGAACCCACTCCGCCAGACCCGAACCCACTCCGCCAGACCCGAACCCACTCCGCCAGACCCAAACCCACTCCGCCAGACCCAAACCCACTCTGCGAGACCCCAACCCACTGCGCCAGACCCGAACCCACTCCGCCAGACCCGAACCCACTCCACCAGACCCCAAACCACTCCGCCAGACCCGAACCCACACCGACAGACCCGAACCCACTCCGCCAGACCCTAACCCACTCCGCCAGACCCGAAACCACTCCGCCAGACCCGAACCCAGTCCGCCACAACCAAACCCACTCCGCCAGACCCAAACCCACTCCGCAGGACCCAAACCCCCTCCGACAGACCCAAACCCACTCCGCCAGACCCGAAACCACTCTGCTAGACCCGAACCCACTCCGCCAGACCCAAACCCACTCCGCCAGACCCGAACCCCCTCCGCCAATCCCGAACCCACTCCGCCATACCACAACCCACTCCGCCAGACCCGAACCCACACCGACAGACCCGAACCCACTCCGCCAGACCCAAACCCACTCCGCCAGACCCCAGCCCACTCCGCCAGACCCAAGCCCATTCCGCCAGACCCAAACCCACTCCGCCAGACCCAAACCCACTCCGCCAGACTTGAACCCACTCCGCCAAACCCGAACCCACTCCGCCATACCACAACCCACTCCGCCAGACCCGAACCCACACCGACAGACCCAAACCCACTCCGCCAGACCCAAACACACACCGACAGACCCGAACCCACTCCGCCAAACCCGAACCAACTCCGCCAGACCCAAAACCACTCCGGCAGACCCAAACCCACTCCGCCAGACCCAAACCCACTCCGCTAGACCGAAACCCACTCCGCCAGGCCCAAACCAACTCCGCCAGACCCAAACCCACTCCGCCAGACCCAAACCCACTCCGCCAGACCCAAACCCACTCCGCCAGGCCCAAACCAACTCCGCCAGGCCCAAACCCACTCCGCCAGACCCAAACCCACTCCGCCAGACCCAAACCCACTCCGCCAGACCTGAACCCACTCCGCCAGACCCCAACCCACTCCGCCAGGCCCAAACCAACTCCGCCAGACCCAAACCAACTCCGCCAGGCCCAAACCAACTCCGCCAGAACCGAATCCACTCCGCCAGACCCGAACCAACTCCGCCAGACCACAACCCACTCTGCCAGACTCGTACCCACACCGACAGACCCGAACCCACTCCGCCAGACCCGAACCCACTCCTCGAGGCCCCAACCCTACCCGCCAGGTCCGAACCCACTCCGCCAGACCCAAACCCACTCCGCCAGACCCGAAGCAACTCCGCCAGACCTATACCCACTCCGGCAGACCCAAACCCACTCCGGCAGACCCAAATCCACTCCGCCAGGCCCAAACCCACACCGCCAGGCCCAAACCATCTCCGCCAGACCCAAACCCACTCCGCCAGACCCCAAACCCACTCCGCCAGACCCAAACCCATCCGCCAGACCCAAACCCACTTCGCCAGACCCAAACCCACTCCGCCAGACCCGAACCCTCTCCGCCAAACCCGAACCCACACCGCCAGACCAAAACACACTCCGCCAGACCGAACCCACTCCGCCAAACCCGAACCCACTCCGCCAGACCAAAACCCACTCCGCCAGACTGAACCCACTCCGCCAGACCCAAACCCACTACGCCAGACCCAAACCCACTCCGCCAGACCCGAACCCACTCCGCCAGAACCGAACCCACTCCGCCAGACCCGAACCCACTCCGCTTGACCCAAACCCACTCCGCCAGACCCAAACCCACTCCGCCAGACCCAAACCAACTCCGCCAGACCCAAACCCACTCCGTCAGGCCCCAAACCCACTCCGACAGACCCAAACCCACTCCGCCAGACCCAAACCCCCTCCGCCAGACCCGAACCCACTCCGCAAGACCGAAACCCACTCCGCCAGACCCCAACCCACTCCGCCAGACCCGAACCCACTCCGCCAGAACCCAACCCACTCCGCCAGACCCGAACCCACTCCGACAGACCCGAACCCACTCCGCCAGACCCTAACCCACTCCGCCAGACCCGAACCCACTCCGCCAGACCCAAACCCACTCCGCCAGACCCAAACCCACTCCGCCAGAACCGAACCCACTCCGCCAGACCCGAACCAACTCCGCCAGACCACAACCCATTCCGCCAGACCCGAACCAACACCGACAGGCCCGAACCCACTCCGCCAGACCCGAACCCACTCCGCCAGACCCGAACCCACTCCGCCAGACCCGAACCCACTCCGCCAGACCCTAACCCACTCCGCCAGACCGAAACACTCCGCCAGACCCAAACCCACTTCGCCAGACCCAAACCCACTCTGCCAGACCCAAACCCACTCCGCCAGACCCAAACCCACTCCGCCAGGCCCAAACCAACTCCGCCAGACCCAAACCCACTCCGCCAGACCCCAAACCCACTCCGCCAGACCCAAACCCATCCGCCAGACCCAAACCCACTTCGCCAGACCCAAACCCACTCCGCCAGACCCGAACCCACACCGCCAAACCCGAGCCCACTCCGCCAGACCACAACCCACTCCGCCAGACCCGAACCCACACCGACAGACGCGAACCCACTCCGCCAGACCCGAACCCAATCCGCCAGACCCGAACCCACTCCGCCAGACCCGAACCCACTCCGCCAGACCCGAACCCACTCCGCCAGACCCTAACCCACTCCGCCAGACCCGAACCCACTCCGCCAGACCCGAACCCACTCCGCCAGACACGAACCAACTCCGCCAGACCCGAACCCACTCCGCCAGACCCGAACCCACTCCGCCAGAACCGAACCCACTCCGCCAGACCCGAACCCACTCCGCCAGACCCGAACCCACTCCGCCAGACCCGAACCCACAACGACAGACCCAAACCCACTCCGCCAGACCCAATCCCACTCCGCCAGACCCAAACCCACTCCGCCAGACCCAAACCCACTCCGCCAGACCCGAACCCACTCCGCCAGACCCGAACTAAATCCGCCAGATCCGAACCCACTCCGCCAGACCCCAACCCACTCCGCCAGACCCCAACCCACTCCGCCAGACCCGAACCCACTCCGCCAGACCCGAACCCACTCCTCCAGACCCGAACCCACTCCGCCAGACCCGAACCCACACCGACAGACCCGAACCCACTCCGCCAGACCCTAACCCACTCCGCCAGACCCGATCCCACTCCGCCAAACCCGAACCCACTCCGCCATACCACAACCCACTCCGCCAGACCCGAACCCACACCGACAGACCCGAACCCACTCCGCCAGGCACAAACCCACTCCGCCAGACTCCAACCCACTAAGCCAGACCTGAACCCACTCCGCCAGACCCTAACCCACACCGACAGACCCGAACCCACTCCGCCAGACCCGAACCCACTCCTCTAGGCCCCAACCCTACCCGCCAGATCCGAACCCACTCCGCCAGACCCGAACCCACTCCGCCAGACCCGAAGCAACTCCGCCAGACCCAAACCCACTCCGGCAGACCCAAACCCACTCCGGGAGACCCAAATCCACTCCGCCAGGCCCAAACCCACTCCGCCAGGCCCAAACCATCTCCGCCAGACCCAAACCCACTCCGCCAGACCCCAAACCCACTCCGCCAGACCCAAACCCATCCGCCAGACCCAAACCCACTTCGCCAGACCCAAACCCACTCCGCCAGACCCGAACCCACTCCGCCAAACCCGAACCCACACCGCCAGACCAAACCCCACTCCGCCAGACCGAACCCACTCCGCCAGACCCAAACCCACTCCGCCAAACCCGAACCCACTCCGCCAAACCCGAACCCACTCCGCCAGACCAAAACCCACTCCGCCAGACCCAAACCCACTCCGCCAGACCCAAACCCACTCCGCCAGACCCAAACCAACTCCGCCAGACCCAAACCCACTCCGTCAGGCCTCAAACCCACTCCGACAGACCCAAACCCACTCCGCCAAACCCAAACCCCCTCCGCCAGACCCAAACCCACTCCTCCAGACCCCAACCCACTCCGCCAGACTCGAACCCACTCCGCCAAACCCGAACCCACTCCGCCATACCACAACCCACTCCGCCAGACCCGAACCCACACCGACAGACCCAAACCCACTCCGCCAGACCCAAACACACACCGACAGACCCGAACCCACTCCGCCAAACCCGAACCAACTCCGCCAGACCCAAAACCACTCCGGCAGACCCAAACCCACTCCGCCAGACCCAAACCCACTCCGCTAGACCGGAACCCACTCCGCCAGGCCCAAACCAACTCCGCCAGACCCAAACCCACTCCGCCAGACCCAAACCCACTCCGCCAGACCCAAACCCACTCCGCCAGGCCCAAACCAACTCCGCCAGGCCCAAACCCACTCCGCCAGACCCAAACCCACTCCGCCAGACCCAAACCCACTCCGCCAGACCTGAACCCACTCCGCCAGACCCAAACCCACTCCGCCAGGCCCAAACCAACTCCGCCAGACCCAAACCAACTCCGCCAGGCCCAAACCAACTCCGCCAGAAGCGAATCCACTCCGCCAGACCCGAACCAACTCCGCCAGACCACAACCCACTCTGCCAGACCCGTACCCACACCGACAGACCCGAACCCACTCCGCCAGACCCGAACCCACTCCTCGAGGCCCCAACCCTACCCGCCAGGTCCGAACCCACTCCGCCAGACCCAAACCCACTCCGCCAGACCCGAAGCAACTCCGCCAGACCAATACCCACTCCGGCAGACCCAAACCCACTCCGGCAGTCCCAAATCCACTCCGCCAGGCCCAAACCCACTCCGCCAGGCCCAAACCATCTCTGCCAGACCCAAACCCACTCCGCCAGACCCCAAACCCACTCCGCCAGACCCAAACCCATCCGCCAGACCCAAACCCACTTCGCCTGACCCAAACCCACTCCGCCAGACCCGAACCCACTCCGCCAAACCCGAACCCACACCGCCAGACCAAAACACACTCCGCCAGACCGAACCCACTCCGCCAAACCCGAACCCACTCCGCCAGACCAAAACCCACTCCGCCAGACTGAACCCACTCCGCCAGACCCAAACCCACTACGCCAGACCCAAACCCACTCCGCCAGACCCGAACCCACTCCGCCAGAACCGAACCCACTCCGCCAGACGCGAACCCACTCCGCCAGACCCAAACCCACTCCGCCAGACCCTAACCCACTCCGCCAGACCCAAACCAACTCCGCCAGACCCAAACCCACTCCGTCAGGCCCCAAACCCACTACGACAGACCCAAACCCACTCCGCCAGACCCAAACCCCCTCCGCCAGACCCGAACCCACTCCGCAAGACCGAAACCCACTCCGCCAGACCCCAACCCACTCCGTCAGATCCGAACCCACTCCGCCAGACCCGAACCCACTCCGCCAGACCCGAACCCACTCCGCCAGACCCTAACCCACTCCGCCAGACCGAAACACTCCGCCAGACCCAAACCCACTCCGCCAGACCCAAACCCACTCTGCCAGACCCAAACCCACTCCGCCAGACCCTAACCCACTCCGCCAGACCCGATCCCACTCCGCCAAACCCGAACCCACTCCGCCATACCACAACCCACTCCGCCAGACCCGAACCCACACCGACAGACCCGAACCCACTCCGCCAGGCACAAACCCACTCCGCCAGACTCCAACCCACTAAGCCAGACCTGAACCCACTCCGCCAGACCCTAACCCACACCGACAGACCCGAACCCACTCCGCCAGACCCGAACCCACTCCTCTAGGCCCCAACCCTACCCGCCAGATCCGAACCCACTCCGCCAGACCCGAACCCACTCCGCCAGACCCGAAGCAACTCCGCCAGACCCAAACCCACTCCGGCAGACCCAAACCCACTCCGGGAGACCCAAATCCACTCCGCCAGGCCCAAACCCACTCCGCCAGGCCCAAACCATCTCCGCCAGACCCAAACCCACTCCGCCAGACCCCAAACCCACTCCGCCAGACCCAAACCCATCCGCCAGACCCAAACCCACTTCGCCAGACCCAAACCCACTCCGCCAGACCCGAACCCACTCCGCCAAACCCGAACCCACACCGCCAGACCAAACCCCACTCCGCCAGACCGAACCCACTCCGCCAGACCCAAACCCACTCCGCCAAACCCGAACCCACTCCGCCAAACCCGAACCCACTCCGCCAGACCAAAACCCACTCCGCCAGACCCAAACCCACTCCGCCAGACCCAAACCCACTCCGCCAGACCCAAACCAACTCCGCCAGACCCAAACCCACTCCGTCAGGCCCCAAACCCACTCCGACAGACCCAAACCCACTCCGCCAAACCCAAACCCCCTCCGCCAGACCCGAACCCACTCCGCAAGACCCAAACCCACTCCGCCAGACCCCAACCCACTCCGCCAGACCCCAACCCACTCCGCCAGACCCAAACCCACTCCGCCAGACCCAAACCCACTCCGCCAGACCCAAACCCACTCCGCCAGAACCGAACCCACTCCGCCAGACCCGAACCAACTCCGCCAGACCACAACCCATTCCGCCAGACCCGAACCCACACCGACAGACCCGAACCCACTCCGCCAGACCCGAACCCACTCCGCCAGACCCGAACCCTCTCCGCCAGATCCGAACCCACTCCGCCAGACCCGAACCCACTCCGCCAGACCCTAACCCACTCCGCCAGACCGAAACACTCCGCCAGACCCAAACCCACTCCGCCAGACCCAAACCCACTCTGCCAGACCCAAACCCACTCCGCCAGACCCAAACCCACTCCGCCAGGCCCAAACCAACTCCGCCAGACCCAAACCCACTCCGCCAGACCCCAAACCCACTCCGCCAGACCCAAACCCATCCGCCAGACCCAAACCCACTTCGCCAGACCCAAACCCACTCCGCCAGAACCAAACCCACTCCGCCAAACCCGAGCCCACTCCGCCAGACCACAACCCACTCCGCCAGACCCGAACCCACACCGACAGACGCGAACCCACTCCGCCAGACCCGAACCCAATCCGCCAGACCCGAACCCACTCCGCCAGACCCGAACCCACTCCGCCAGACCCGAACCCACTCCGCCAGACCCTAACCCACTCCGCCAGACCCGAACCCACTCCGCCAGACCCGAACCCACTCCGCCAGACACGAACCAACTCCGCCAGACCCGAACCCACTCCGCCAGACCCGAACCCACTCTGCCAGACCTGAACCCACTCCGCCACACCCGCAACCCACTCCGCCAGACCCGAACCCACTCCGCCAGACCCGAACCCACAACGACAGACCCAAACCCACTCCGCCAGACCCAATCCCACTCCGCCAGACCCAAACCCACTCCACCAGACCCAAACCCACTCCGCCAGACCCGAACCCACTCCGCCAGACCCAAACCAAATCCGCCAGATCCTAACCCACTCCGCCAGACCCCAACCCACTCCGCCAGACCCCAACCCACTCCGCCAGACCCCAACCCACTCCGCCAGACCCGAACCCACTCCTCCAGACCCCAACCCACTCCGCCAGACCCGAACCCACACCGACAGACCCGAACCCACTCCGCCAGACCCTAACCCACTCCGCCAGACCCGATCCCACTCCGCCAAACCCGAACCCACTCCGCCATACCACAACCCACTCCGCCAGACCCGAACCCACACCGACAGACCCGAACCCACTCCGCCAGGCACAAACCCACTCCGCCAGACTCCAACCCACTAAGCCAGACCTGAACCCACTCCGCCAGACCCTAACCCACACCGACAGACCCGAACCCACTCCGCCAGACCCGAACCCACTCCTCTAGGCCCCAACCCTACCCGCCAGATCCGAACCCACTCCGCCAGACCCGAACCCACCTCGCCAGACCCGAAGCAACTCCGCCAGACCCAAACCCACTCCGGCAGACCCAAACCCACTCCGGGAGACCCAAATCCACTCCGCCAGGCCCAAACCCACTCCGCCAGGCCCAAACCATCTCCGCCAGACCCAAACCCACTCCGCCAGACCCCAAACCCACTCCGCCAGACCCAAACCCATCCGCCAGACCCAAACCCACTTCGCCAGACCCAAACCCACTCCGCCAGACCCGAACCCACTCCGCCAAACCCGAACCCACACCGCCAGACCAAACCCCACTCCGCCAGACCGAACCCACTCCGCCAGACCCAAACCCACTCCGCCAAACCCGAACCCACTCCGCCAAACCCGAACCCACTCCGCCAGACCAAAACCCACTCCGCCAGACCCAAACCCACTCCGCCAGACCCAAACCCACTCCGCCAGACCCAAACCAACTCCGCCAGACCCAAACCCACTCCGTCAGGCCCCAAACCCACTCCGACCGACCCAAACCCACTCCGCCAAACCCAAACCCCCTCCGCCAGACCCAAACCCACTCCTCCAGACCCCAACCCACTCCGCCAGACTCGAACCCACTCCGCCAAACCCGAACCCACTCCGCCATACCACAACCCACTCCGCCAGACCCGAAACCACACCGACAGACCCAAACCCACTCCGCCAGACCCAAACACACACCGACAGACCCGAACCCACTCCGCCAAACCCGAACCAACTCCGCCAGACCCAAAACCACTCCGGCAGACCCAAACCCACTCCGCCAGACCCAAACCCACTCCGCTAGACCGACACCCACTCCGCCAGGCCCAAACCAACTCCGCCAGACCCAAACCCACTCCGCCAGACCCAAACCCACTCCGCCAGACCCAAACCCACTCCGCCAGGCCCAAACCAACTCCGCCAGGCCCAAACCCACTCCGCCAGACCCAAACCCACTCCGCCAGACCCAAACCCACTCCGCCAGACCTGAACCCACTCCGCCAGACCCAAACCCACTCCGCCAGGCCCAAACCAACTCCGTCAGACCCAAACCAACTCCGCCAGGCCCAAACCAACTCCGCCAGAACCGAATCCACTCCGCCAGACCCGAACCAACTCCGCCAGACCACAACCCACTCTGCCAGACCCGTACCCACACCGACAGACCCGAACCCACTCCGCCAGACCCGAACCCACTCCTCGAGGCCCCAACCCTACCCGCCAGGTCCGAACCCACTCCGCCAGACCCAAACCCACTCCGCCAGACCCGAAGCAACTCCGCCAGACCAATACCCACTCCGGCAGACCCAAACCCACCGGCAGACCCAAATCCACTCCGCCAGGCCCAAACCCACTCCGCCAGGCCCAAACCATCTCTGCCAGACCCAAACCCACTCCGCCAGACCCAAACCCATCCGCCAGACCCAAACCCACTTCGCCAGACCCAAACCCACTCCGCCAGACCCGAACCCACTCCGCCAAACCCGAACCCACACCGCCAGACCAAAACACACTCCGCCAGACCGAACCCACTCCGCCAAACCCGAACCCACTCCGCCAGACCAAAACCCACTCCGCCAGACTGAACCCACTCCGCCAGACCCAAACCCACTACGCCAGACCCAAACCCACTCCGCCAGACCCGAACCCACTCCGCCAGAACCGAACCCACTCCGCCAGACCCGAACCCACTCCGCCAGACCCAAACCCACTCCGCCAGACCCTAACCCACTCCGCCAGACCCAAACCAACTCCGCCAGACCCAAACCCACTCCGTCAGGCCCCAAACCCACTCCGACAGACCCAAACCCACTCCGCCAGACCCAAACCCCCTCCGCCAGACCCGAACCCACTCCGCAAGACCGAAACCCACTCCGCCAGACCCCAACCCACTCCGCCAGACCCGAACCCACTCCGCCAGACCCCAACCCACTCCGCCAGACCCGAACCCACTCCGACAGACCCGACCCACTCCGCCAGACCCTAACCCACTCCGCCAGACCCGAACCCACTCCGCCAGACCCAAACCCACTCCGCCAGACCCAAACCCACTCCGCCAGAACCGAACCCACTCCGCCAGACCCGAACCAACTCCGCCAGACCACAACCCATTCCGCCAGACCCGAACCCACACCGACAGCCCCGAACCCACTCCGCCAGACCCGAACCCACTCCGCCAGACCCGAACCCTCTCCGCCAGATCCGAACCCACTCCGCCAGACCCGAACCCACTCCGCCAGACCCGAACCCACTCCGCCAGACCCTAACCCACTCCGCCAGACCGAAACACTCCGCCAGACCCAAACCCACTCCGCCAGACCCAAACCCACTCTGCCAGACCCAAACCCACTCCGCCAGACCCTAACCCACTCCGCCAGACCCGATCCCACTCCGCCAAACCCGAACCCACTCCGCCATACCACAACCCACTCCGCCAGACCCGAACCCACACCGACAGACCCGAACCCACTCCGCCAGGCACAAACCCACTCCGCCAGACTCCAACCCACTAAGCCAGACCTGACCCCACTCCGCCAGACCCTAACCCACACCGACAGACCCGAACCCACTCCGCCAGACCCGAACCCACTCCTCTAGGCCCCAACCCTACCCGCCAGATCCGAACCCACTCCGCCAGACCCGAACCCACTCCGCCAGAGCCGAAGCAACTCCGCCAGACCCAAACCCACTCCGGCAGACCCAAACCCACTCCGGGAGACCCAAATCCACTCCGCCAGGCCCAAACCCACTCCGCCAGGCCCAAACCATCTCCGCCAGACCCAAACCCACTCCGCCAGACCCCAAACCCACTCCGCCAGACCCAAACCCATCCGCCAGACCCAAACCCACTTCGCCAGACCCAAACCCACTCCGCCAGACCCGAACCCACTCCGCCAAACCCGAACCCACACCGCCAGACCAAAACACACTCCGCCAGACCGAACCCACTCCGCCAAACCCGAACCCACTCCGCCAGACCAAAACCCACTCCGCCAGACTGAACCCACTCCGCCAGACCCAAACCCACTACGCCAGACCCAAACCCACTCCGCCAGACCCGAACCCACTCCGCCAGAACCGAACCCACTCCGCCAGACCCGAACCCACTCCGCCAGACCCAAACCCACTCCGCCAGACCCTAACCCACTCCGCCAGACCCAAACCAACTCCGCCAGACCCAAACCCACTCCGTCAGGCCCCAAACCCACTCCGACAGACCCAAACCCACTCCGCCAGACCCAAACCCCCTCCGCCAGACCCGAACCCACTCCGCAAGACCGAAACCCACTCCGCCAGACCCCAACCCACTCCGCCAGACCCGAACCCACTCCGCCAGACCCCAACCCACTCCGCCAGACCCGAACCCACTCCGACAGACCCGACCCACTCCGCCAGACCCTAACCCACTCCGCCAGACCCGAACCCACTCCGCCAGACCCAAACCCACTCCGCCAGACCCAAACCCACTCCGCCAGAACCGAACCCACTCCGCCAGACCCGAACCAACTCCGCCAGACCACAACCCATTCCGCCAGACCCGAACCCACACCGACAGCCCCGAACCCACTCCGCCAGACCCGAACCCACTCCGCCAGACCCGAACCCTCTCCGCCAGATCCGAACCCACTCCGCCAGACCCGAACCCACTCCGCCAGACCCGAACCCACTCCGCCAGACCCTAACCCACTCCGCCAGACCGAAACACTCCGCCAGACCCAAACCCACTCCGCCAGACCCAAACCCACTCTGCCAGACCCAAACCCACTCCGCCAGACCCTAACCCACTCCGCCAGACCCGATCCCACTCCGCCAAACCCGAACCCACTCCGCCATACCACAACCCACTCCGCCAGACCCGAACCCACACCGACAGACCCGAACCCACTCCGCCAGGCACAAACCCACTCCGCCAGACTCCAACCCACTAAGCCAGACCTGAACCCACTCCGCCAGACCCTAACCCACACCGACAGACCCGAACCCACTCCGCCAGACCCGAACCCACTCCTCTAGGCCCCAACCCTACCCGCCAGATCCGAACCCACTCCGCCAGACCCGAACCCACTCCGCCAGAGCCGAAGCAACTCCGCCAGACCCAAACCCACTCCGGCAGACCCAAACCCACTCCGGGAGACCCAAATCCACTCCGCCAGGCCCAAACCCACTCCGCCAGGCCCAAACCATCTCCGCCAGACCCAAACCCACTCCGCCAGACCCCAAACCCACTCCGCCAGACCCAAACCCATCCGCCAGACCCAAACCCACTTCGCCAGACCCAAACCCACTCCGCCAGACCCGAACCCACTCCGCCAAACACGAACCCACACCGCCAGACCAAACCCCACTCCGCCAGACCGAACCCACTCCGCCAGACCCAAACCCACTCCGCCAAACCCGAACCCACTCCGCCAAACCCGAACCCACTCCGCCAGACCAAAACCCACTCCGCCAGACCCAAACCCACTCCGCCAGACCCAAACCCACTCCGCCAGACCCAAACCAACTCCGCCAGACCCAAACCCACTCCGTCAGGCCCCAAACCCACTCCGACAGACCCAAACCCACGCCGCCAAACCCAAACCCCCTCCGCCAGACCCGAACCCACTCCGCAAGACCCAAACCCACTCCGCCAGACCCCAACCCACTCCGCCAGACCCCAACCCACTCCGCCAGACCCCAACCCACTCCGCCAGACCCCAACCCACTCCGCCAGACCCCAACCCACTCCGCCAATCCCGAACCCACTCCGCCATACCACAACCCACTCCGCCAGACCCGAACCCACACCGACAGACCCGAACCCACTCCGCCAGACCCAAACCCACTCATCCAGACCCCAACCCACTCCGCCAGACCCAAACCCATTCCGCCAGACCCAAACCCACTCCGCCAGACCCAAACCCACTCCGCCAGACCCGAACCCACTCCGCCAAACCCGAACCCACTCCGCCATACCACAACCCACTCCGCCAGACGCGAACCCGCACCGACAGACCCAAACCCACTCCGCCAGACCCAAACACACACCGACAGACCCGAACCCACTCCGCCAAACCCGAACCAACTCCGCCAGACCCAAACCCACTCCGGCAGACCCAAACCCACTCCGCCAGACCCAAACCCACTCCGCTAGACCGAAACCCACTCCGCCAGGCCCAAACCAACTCCGCCAGGCCCAAACCCACTCCGCCAGACCCAAACCCACTCCGCCAGACCCAAACCCACTCCGCCAGGCCCAAACCAACTCCGCCAGGCCCAAACCCACTCCGCCAGACCCAAACCCACTCCGCCAGACCCAAACCCACTCCGCCAGACCGGAACCCACTCCGCCAGACCCGAACCCACTCCGCCAGGCCCAAACCAACTCCGCCAGACCCAAACCAACTCCGCCAGGCCCAAACCAACTCCGCCAGAACCGAATCCACTCCGCCAGACCCGAACCAACTCCGCCAGACCCCAACCCACTCCGCCAGAACCCAACCCACTCCCCCGACCCCAACCCACTACGCCAGACCTGAACCCACTCCGCCAGACCCTAACCCACTCCGCCAGACCCAAACCCACTCCGCCAGACCCAAACCCACTCCGCCAGACCCAAACCCACTCCGCCAGACCCAAACCCATTCCGCCAGACCCAAACCCACTCCGCCAGACCCAAACCCACTCCGCCAGACCCAAACTCACTCTGCCACAACCAAACCCACTCTGCCAGACCCGAGCCCACTCCGCCATACCCGAACCCACTCCGCCAGACCCCAACCCACTCCGCCAGACCCGAACCCACTCCGACAGACCCGAACCCACTCCGCCAGACCCGAACCCACTCCGCCAGACCCTAACCCACTCCGCCAGACCCAAACCCACTCTGCCAGACCCAAACCCACTCCGCCAGACCCAAACCCACTCTGCGAGACCCCAACCCACTGCGCCACACCCGAACCCACTCTGCCAGACCCGAACCCACTCCGCCAGACCCGAACCAACTCCGCCAGGCCCGAACCCACTCTGCCAGACCCGAACCCACTCCGCCAGACCCCAACCCACTCCGCCAGACCCCAACCCACACCGACAGACCCGAACCCACTCCGCAAGACCCTAACCCACTCCACCAGACCCGAACCCACTCCGCCAGACCCGAACCCAGTCCGCCAGTCCCAAACCCACTCCGCCAGATTCAAACCCAGTCCGCAGGACCCAAACCCTCTCCACCAGACACAAACCCACTCCGCCAGACCCCAACCCACTCCGCCAGACCCAAACCCACTCCGCCAGACCCAAACCCACTGCGCCAGACACAAACCCACTCCGCCAGACCCAAACCCACTGCGCCAGACACAAACCAACTCCGCCAGACCCAAACCAACTCCGCCAGGCCCAAACCAACTCCGCCAGAACCGAATCCACTCCGCCAGACCCGTACCAACTCCGCCAGACCCCAACCCACTCCGCCAGACCCGAACCCACACCGACAGACCCGAACCCACTCCGCCAGACCCGAACCCACTCCGCCAGACGTGAACCCACTCCGCCAGACCCCAACCCACTCCGCCAGACCCGAACCCACTCCGCCAGACCCCAACCCACTCCACCAGACCCAAACCCACTCCGCCAGACCCGAACCCACTCCGCCAGACCCGAACCCACTCCGCCAGACCCAAACCTACTCCGCCAGACCCGAACCCACTCCTCTAGACCCGAACCCACTCCACCAGACCGTAACCCACTTCGCCAGACCCAAACCCAATCCGCCAGACCCCAACCCACTGCGCCAGACCCGAACCCACTCCGCCAGACCCGAACCCACTCCGCCAGACCCGAACCCACTCCGCCAGACCCCAACCCACTCCGCCAGACCCGAACCCACACCGACAGACCCGAGCCCACTCCGCCAGACCCTAACCCACTCCGCCAGACCCGAACCCACTCCACCAGACCCGAACCCAGTCCGCCAGACCCGAACCCACTCCGCCAGACCCCAACCCACTCCGCCAGAACCCAACCCACTCCCCCGACCCCAACCCACTACGCCAGACCTGAACCCAGTCCGCCAGACCCTAACCCACTCCGCCAGACCCAAACCCACTCCGCCAGACCCAAACCCACTCCGCCAGACCCAAACCCACTCCGCCAGACACAAACCCATTCCGCCAGACCCAAACCCACTCCGCCAGACCCAAACCCACTCCGCCAGACCCAAACTCACTCCGCCACAACCAAACCCACTCTGCCAGACCCGAGCCCACTCCGCCATACCCGAACCCACTCCGCCAGACCCCAACCCACTCCGCCAGACCCCAACCCACTCCGCCAGACCCGAACCCACTCCGACAGACCCGAACCCACTCCGCCAGACCCGAACCCACTCCGCCAGACCCTAACCCACTCCGCCAGACCCGAACCCACTCTGCCAGGCCCAAACCCACTCCGCCAGACCCAAACCCACTCTGCGAGACCCCAACCCACTGCGCCAGACCCGAACCCACTCCGCCAGACCCGAACCCACTCCGCCAGACCCGAACCAACTCCGCCAGGCCCGAACCCACTCTGCCAGACCCGAACCCAGTCCGCCAGACCCCAAACCACTCCGCCAGACCCGAACCCACACCGACAGACCCGAACCCACTCCGCAAGACCCTAACCCACTCCACCAGACCCGAACCCACTCCGCCAGACCCGAACCCAGTCCGCCAGTCCCAAACCCACTCCGCCAGATTCAAACCCACTCCACAGGACCCAAACCCTCTCCGCCAGACACAAACCCACTCCGCCAGACCCCAACCCACTCCGCCAGACCCAAACCCACTCCGCCAGACCCAAACCCACTCCGCCAGACTCAAACCCACTCCGCCAGACCCAAACCCACTGCGCCAGACACAAACCCACTCCCCCAGACCCGAACCCACTCCGCCAGACCACAACCCACTCCGTCAGACCCGAACCCACACCGACAGACCCGAACCCACTCCGACAGACCACAACCCACTCCGCCAGACCCGAACCCACACCGACAGACCCGAACCCACTCCGCCAGACCCGAACCCACTCCGCCAGACCTGAACCCACTCCGCCAGACCCCAACCCACTCCGCCAGACCCGAACCCACTCCGCCAGACCCGAACCCACTCCACCAGACCCAAACCCACTCTGCCAGACCCGAACCCACTCCGCCAGACCCGAACCCACTCCGCCAGACCCGAACCCACTCCGCCAGACCCAAACCCACTCCGCCAGACCCAAATCCACTCCGCCAGATCCGCACCCACTCCGCCATACCCGAACCCACTCCGCCAGACCACAACCCACTCCCCCAGACCCTAACCCACACTGACAGACCCGAACCCACTCCGCCAGACCCAAACCCACTCCGCCAGACCCGAACCCACTCCGCCAGACCCGAACCCACTCCGCCAGACCCGAACTCACTCCGCCAGACCCGAACCCACTCCGCCAGACCCTAACCCACTCCGCCAGACCTGAACCCACTCCGCCAGACCCTAACCCACTCCGCCAGACACGAACCAACTCCGCCAGACCGCAACCCACTCCGCCAGACCCCAACCCACTCCGACAGACCCCAACCCACTCCGCCAGACCCTAACCCACTCCGCCAGACCCGAACCAACTCCGCCAGACCCGAACCCACTCCGCCAGACCCGAACCCACTCCGCCAGACCCCAACCCACTCCGCCAGACCCGAACCCACTCCGCCAGCCCTGTACCCACTCCGACAGACCCGAACCCACTCCGCCAGGCCCGAACCCACTCCGCCAGACCCAAACCCACTCCGCCAGACCCCAACCCACTCCGCCAGACCCGAACCCACTCCGCCAAACCCGAATCCACTCCGCCAGACCACAACCCACTCCGCCAGACCCGAACCCACACAGACAGACCCGAACCCACTCCGCCAGACCCAAACCCACTCCGCCAGACCCGAACCCACTCCGCTAGACCCGAACCCACTCCGCCAGACCCTAACCCACTTCGCCAGACCCAAACCCAATCCGCCAGACCCCAACCCACTGCGCCAGACCCGAACCCACTCCGCCAGACCCGAACCCACTCCGCCAGACCCGAACCCACTCCGCCAGACCCCAACCCACTCCGCCAGACCCCAACCCACACCGACAGACCCGAACCCACTCCGCCAGACCCTAACCCACTCCGCCAGACCCGAACCCACTCCACCAGACCCGAACCCAGTCCGCCAGACCCGAACCCACTCCGCCAGACCCCAACCCACTCCGCCAGAACCCAACCCACTCCCCCGACCCCAACCCACTACGCCAGACCTGAACCCACTCCGCCAGACCCTAACCCACTCCGCCAGACCCAAACCCACTCCGCCAGACCCAAACCCACTCCGCCAGACCCAAACCCACTCAGCCAGACCCAAACCCATTCCGCCAGACCCAAACCCACTCCGCCAGACCCAAACCCACTCCGCCAGACCCAAACTCACTCCGCCACAACCAAACCCACTCTGCCAGACCCGAGCCCACTCCGCCATACCCGAACCCACTCCGCCAGACCCCAACCCACTCCGCCAGACCCGAACCCACTCCGACAGACCCGAACCCACTCCGCCAGACCCGAACCCACTCCGCCAGACCCTAACCCACTCCGCCAGACCCGAACCCACTCTGCCAGACCCAAACCCACTCCACCAGACCCAAACCCACTCTGCGAGACCCCAACCCACTCCGCCAGACCCGAACCCACTCCGCCAGACCCGAACCAACTCCGCCAGGCCCGAACCCACTCTGCCAGACCCGAACCCACTCCGCCAGAACCCAACCCACTCCGCCAGACCCGAACCCACACCGACAGACCCGAACCCACTCCGCCAGACCCTAACCCACTCCGCCAGACCCGAACCCACTCCGCCAGACCCGAACCCAGTCCGCCAGTCCCAAACCCACTCCGCCAGATTCAAACCCACTCCGCAGGACCCAAACCCTCTCCGCCAGACCCAAACCCACTCCGCCAGACCCGAAACCACTCTGCCAGACCCGAACCCACTCCGCCATACCCAAACCCACTCCGCCAGACCCGAACCCACTCCGCCAGACCCTAACCCACTCCGCCAGACCCGAACCCACTCTGCCAGACCCAAACCCACTCCGCCAGACCCAAACCCACTCTGCGAGACCCCAACCCACTGCGCCAGACCCGAACCCACTCCGCCAGACCCGAACCCACTCCGCCAGACCCGAACCAACTCCGCCAGGCCCGAACCCACTCTGCCAGACCCGAACCCACTCCGCCAGACCCCAACCCACTCCGCCAGAACCGAATCCACACCGACATACCCGAACCCACTCCGCCAGACCCTAACCCACTCCGCCAGACCCGAACCCACTCCGCCAGACCCGAACCCAGTCTGCCAGTCCCAAACCCACTCCGCCAGATTCAAACCCACTCCGCAGGACCCAAACCCTCTCCGCCAGACCCAAACCCACTCCGCCAGACCCGAAACCACTCTGCCAGACCCGAACCCACTCCGCCAGACCCAAACTCACTCCGCCACAACCAAACCCACTCTGCCAGACCCGAGCCCACTCCGCCATACCCGAACCTACTCCGCCAGACCCCAACCCACTCCGCCAGACCCGAACCCACTCCAACAGACCCGAACCCACTCCGCCAGACCCGAACCCACTCCGCCAGACCCTAACCCACTCCACCAGACCCGAACCCACTCTGCCAGACCCAAACCCACTCCGCCAGACCCAAACCCACTCTGCGAGACCCCAACCCACTGCGCCAGACCCGAACCCACTCCGCCAGACCCGAACCCACTCCACCAGACCCGAACCAACTCCGTCAGGCCCGAACCCACTCTGCCAGACCCGAACCCACTCCGCCAGACCCCAACCCACTCCGCCAGAACCGAACCCACACCGACAGACCCGAACCCACTCCGCCAGACCCTAACCCACTCCGCCAGACCCGAACCCACTCCGCCAGACCCGAACCCAGTCCGCCAGTCCCAAACCCACTCCGCCAGATTCAAACCCACTCTGCAGGACCCAAACCCTCTCCGCCAGACCCAAACCCACTCCGCCAGACCCGAAACCACTCTGCCAGACCCGAACCCACTCCGCCAGACCCAAACCCACTCCGCCACACCCGAACCCACTCCGCCAGACCCGAACCCACTCCGCCAGACCCGAACCCACTCCGCTAGACCCGAACCCACTCCGCCAGACCCTAACCCACTTCGCCAGACCCAAACCCAATCCGCCAGACCCCAACCCACTGCGCCAGACCCGAACCCACTCCGCCAGACCCGAACCCACTCCGCCAGACCCCAACCCACTCCGCCAGACCCCAACCCACTCCGCCAGACCCCAACCCACACCGACAGACCCGAACCCACTCCGCCAGACCCTAACCCACTCCGCCAGACCCGAACCCACTCCACCAGACCCGAACCCAGTCCGCCAGACCCCAACCCACTCCGCCAGACCCCAACCCACTCCGCCAGAACCCAACCCACTCCCCCGACCCCAACCCACTACGCCAGACCTGAACCCACTCCGCCAGACCCTAACCCACTCCGCCAGACCCAAACCCACTCCGCCAGACCCAAACCCACTCCGCCAGACCCAAACCCACTCAGCCAGACCCAAACCCATTCCGCCAGACCCAAACCCACTCCGCCAGACCCAAACCCACTCCGCCAGACCCAAACTCACTCCGCCACAACCAAACCCACTCTGCCAGACCCGAGCCCACTCCGCCATACCCGAACCCACTCCGCCAGACCCCAACCCACTCCGCCAGACCTGAACCCACTCCGACAGACCCGAACCCACTCCGCCAGACCCGAACCCACTCCGCCAGACCCTAACCCACTCCGCCAGACCCGAACCCACTCTGCCAGACCCAAACCCACTCCGCCAGACCCAAACCCACTCTGCGAGACCCCAACCCACTCCGCCAGACCCGAACCCACTCCGCCAGACCCGAACCAACTCCGCCAGGCCCGAACCCACTCTGCCAGACCCGAACCCACTCCGCCAGACCCCAACCCACTCCGCCAGACCCGAACCCACACCGACAGACCCGAACCCACTCCGCCAGACCCTAACCCACTCCGCCAGACCCGAACCCACTCCGCCAGACCCGAACCCAGTCCGCCAGTCCCAAACCCACTCCGCCAGATTCAAACCCACTCCGCAGGACCCAAACCCTCTCCGCCAGACCCAAACCCACTCCGCCAGACCCGAAACCACTCTGCCAGACCCGAACCCACTCCGCCAGACCCAAACCCACTCCGCCAGACCCGAACCCACTCCGCCAGACCCTAACCCACTCCGCCAGACCCGAACCCACTCTGCCAGACCCAAACCCACTCCGCCAGACCCAAACCCACTCTGCGAGACCCCAACCCACTGCGCCAGACCCGAACCCACTCCGCCAGACCCGAACCCACTCCGCCAGACCCGAACCAACTCCGCCAGGCCCGAACCCACTCTGCCAGACCCGAACCCACTCCGCCAGACCCCAACCCACTCCGCCAGAACCGAATCCACACCGACAGACCCGAACCCACTCCGCCAGACCCTAACCCACTCCGCCAGACCCGAACCCACTCCGCCAGACCCGAACCCAGTCCGCCAGTCCCAAACCCACTCCGCCAGATTCAAACCCACTCCGCAGGACCCAAACCCTCTCCGCCAGACCCAAACCCACTCCGCCAGACCCGAAACCACTCTGCCAGACCCGAACCCACTCCGCCAGACCCAAACTCACTCCGCCACAACCAAACCCACTCTGCCAGACCCGAGCCCACTCCGCCATACCCGAACCTACTCCGCCAGACCCCAACCCACTCCGCCAGACCCGAACCCACTCCAACAGACCCGAACCCACTCCGCCAGACCCGAACCCACTCCACCAGACCCTAACCCACTCCACCAGACCCGAACCCACTCTGCCAGACCCAAACCCACTCCGCCAGACCCAAACCCACTCTGCGAGACCCCAACCCACTGCGCCAGACCCGAACCCACTCCGCCAGACCCGAACCCACTCCGCCAGACCCGAACCAACTCCGCCAGGCCCGAACCCACTCTGCTAGACCCGAACCCACTCCGCCAGACCCCAACCCACTCCGCCAGAACCGAACCCACACCGACAGACCCGAACCCACTCCGCCAGACCCTAACCCACTCCGCCAGACCCGAACCCACTCCGCCAGACCCGAACCCAGTCCGCCAGTCCCAAACCCACTCCGCCAGATTCAAACCCACTCTGCAGGACCCAAACCCTCTCCGCCAGACCCAAACCCACTCCGCCAGACCCGAAACCACTCTGCCAGACCCGAACACACTCCGCCAGACCCAAACCCACTCCGCCACACCCGAACCCACTCCGCCAAACCCGAACCCACTCCGCTATACGACTACCCACTCCGCCAGACCCGAACCCACACCGACAGACACAAACCCACTCCGCCAGACCCAAACCCACTCCGCCAGACCCCAACCCACTCCGCCAGACCCGAACCCACTGCGCCAGACCCCAACCCACTACGCCACACCCGAACCCACTCCGCCAGACCCGAACCAACTCCGCCAGACCCGAACCCACTCCGCCAGACCCGAACCCACTCCGCCAGACCCCAACCTACTCCGCCAGACCCGAACCCACACCGACAGACCCAAACCCACTCCGCCAGACCCTAACCCACTCCGCCAGACCCGAACCCACTCCGCCAGACCTGAACCCAGTCCGCCAGCCCCAAACCCACTCCGCCAGATTCAAACCCACTCCGCAGGACCCAAACCCTCTTCGCCAGACCCAAACCCACTCCGCCAGACCCGAAACCACTCTGCCAGACCCGAACCCACTCCGCCAGACCCAAACCCACTCCGCCACACCCGCACCCACTCCGCCAAACCCGAACCCACTCCGCCATACGACAACCCACTCCGCCAGACCCGAACCCACACCGACAGACCCGAACCCACTCCGCCAGACCCAAACCCACTCCGCCAGACCCCAACCCACTCCGCCAGACCCCAACCCACTCCGCCAGACCCCAACCCACTTCGCCAGACCTGAACCCACTCCGCCAGACCCTAACCCACTCCGCCAGACCCAAACCCACTCCGCCAGACCCGAACTCACTCTGCCAGACCACAACCCACTCCCCCAGACCCGAACCCACACCGACAGACCTGAACCCACTCCGCCAGACCCAAACCCACTCCGCCAGACCCGAACCCACTCCGCCAGACCCGAACCCACTCCGCAGGCCCGAACCCACTCCGCCAGACCCGAGCCCACTCCGCCAGACCCCAACCCACTCCGAGAGACACCAACCCACTCCGCCAGACCCAATCCCACTCCGCCAGACCCCAACCCACTCCGCCAGACCCCAACCCACTCCGACAGACCCCAACCCACTCCGCCAGACCATAACCCACTCCGCCAGACCCTAACCCACTCCGCCAAACCCGAACCCACTCCGCCAGACCCCAACCCACTCCGCCAGACCCGAACCCACCCCGCCAGACCCGAACCCACTCCGCCAGACCCGAACCCACTCCGCCAGACCCAAACCCACTTCGCCAGACCCGAACCCACTCCACCAGACTCCAACCCACTCCGCCAGACCCAAACCCACTCCGCCAGACGCGAACCCACTCCACCAGACCCAAACCCACTCCGCCAGACCCAAACCCACTCCGCCAGACCCAAACCCATTCCGCCAGACCCAAACCCACTCCGCCAGACCCAAACCCACTCCGCCAGACCCGAACCCACTCCGCCAGACCCGAACCCACTCCGCCAGACCCGAACTCACTCCGCCAGACCCGAACCCACTCCGCCAGACCCTAACCCACTCCGCCAGACCTGAACCCACTCCGCCAGACCCTAACCCACTCCGCCAGACGTGAACCAACTCAGCCAGACCCGAACTCACTCCGCCAGACACGAACCAACTCCGCCAGACCGCAACCCACTCCGCCAGACCCCAACCCACTCCGACAGACCCCAACCCACTCCGCCAGACCCTAACCCACTCCGCCAGACCTGAACCAACTCCGCCAGACCCGAACCCACTCCGCCAGACCCGAACCCACTCCGCCAGACCCCAACCCACTCCGCCAGACCCGAACCCACTCCGCCAGCCCTGTACCCACTCCGACAGACCCGAACCCACTCCGCCAGGCCCGAACCCACTCCGCCAGACCCAAACCCACTCCGCCAGACCCCAACCCACTCCGCCAGACCCGAACCCACTCCGCCAAACCCAAACCCACTCCGCCAGACGCGAACCCACTCCACCAGACCCAAACCCACTCCGCCAGACCCGAACCCACTCCGCCAGACCCCAACCCACTCCGCCAGACCCGAACCCACTCCGCCAGCCCTGTACCCACTCCGACAGACCCGAACCCACTCCGCCAGGCCCGAACCCACTCCGCCAGACCCAAACCCACTCCGCCAGACCCCAACCCACTCCGCCAGACCCGAACCCACTCTGCCAAACCCGAATCCACTCCGCCAGACCACAACCCACTCCGCCAGACCCGAACCCACACAGACAGACCCGAACCCACTCCGCCAGACCCAAACCCACTCCGCCAGACCCGAACCCACTCCGCTAGACCCGAACCCACTCCGCCAGACCCTAACTCACTTCGCCAGACCCAAACCCAATCCGCCAGACCCCAACCCACTGCGCCAGACCCGAACCCACTCCGCCAGACCCGAACCCACTCCGCCAGACCCGAACCCACTCCGCCAGACCCCAACCCACTCCGCCAGACCCCAACCCACACCGACAGACCCGAACCCACTCCGCCAGACCCTAACCCACTCCGCCAGACCCGAACCCACTCCACCAGACCCGAACCCAGTCCGCCAGACCCGAACCCACTCCGCCAGACCCCAACCCACTCCGCCAGAACCCAACCCACTCCCCCGACCCCAACCCACTACGCCAGACCTGAACCACTCCGCCAGACCCTAACCCACTCCGCCAGACCCAAACCCACTCCGCCAGACCCAAACCCACTCCGCCAGACCCAAACCCACTCAGCCAGACCCAAACCCATTCCGCCAGACCCAAACCCACTCCGCCAGACCCAAACCCACTCCGCCAGACCCAAACTCACTCCGCCACAACCAAACCCACTCTGCCAGACCCGAGCCCACTCCGCCATACCCAAACCCACTCCGCCAGACCCCAACCCACTCCGCCAGACCCGAACCCACTCCGCCAAACCCGAATCCACTCCGCCAGACCACAACCCACTCCGCCAGACCCGAACCCACACAGACAGACCCGAACCCACTCCGCCAGACCCAAACCCACTCCGCCAGACCCGAACCCACTCCGCTAGACCCGAACCCACTCCGCCAGACCCTAACTCACTTCGCCAGACCCAAACCCAATCCGCCAGACCCCAACCCACTGTGCCGGACCCGAACCCACTCCGCCAGACCCGAACCCACTCCGCCAGACCCGAACCAACTCCGCCAGGCCCGAACCCACTCTGCCAGACCCGAACCCACTCCGCCAGACCCCAACCCACTCCGCCAGAACCGAATCCACACCGACATACCCGAACCCACTCCGCCAGACCCTAACCCACTCCGCCAGACCCGAACCCACTCCGCCAGACCCGAACCCAGTCTGCCAGTCCCAAACCCACTCCGCCAGATTCAAACCCACTCCGCAGGACCCAAACCCTCTCCGCCAGACCCAAACCCACTCCGCCAGACCCGAAACCACTCTGCCAGACCCGAACCCACTCCGCCAGACCCAAACTCACTCCGCCACAACCAAACCCACTCTGCCAGACCCGAGCCCACTCCGCCATACCCGAACCTACTCCGCCAGACCCCAACCCACTCCGCCAGACCCGAACCCACTCCAACAGACCCGAACCCACTCCGCCAGACCCGAACCCACTCCGCCAGACCCTAACCCACTCCACCAGACCCGAACCCACTCTGCCAGACCCAAACCCACTCCGCCAGACCCAAACCCACTCTGCGAGACCCCAACCCACTGCGCCAGACCCGAACCCACTCCGCCAGACCCGAACCCACTCCACCAGACCCGAACCAACTCCGTCAGGCCCGAACCCACTCTGCCAGACCCGAACCCACTCCGCCAGACCCCAACCCACTCCGCCAGAACCGAACCCACACCGACAGACCCGAACCCACTCCGCCAGACCCTAACCCACTCCGCCAGACCCGAACCCACTCCGCCAGACCCGAACCCAGTCCGCCAGTCCCAAACCCACTCCGCCAGATTCAAACCCACTCTGCAGGACCCAAACCCTCTCCGCCAGACCCAAACCCACTCCGCCAGACCCGAAACCACTCTGCCAGACCCGAACCCACTCCGCCAGACCCAAACCCACTCCGCCACACCCGAACCCACTCCGCCAGACCCGAACCCACTCCGCCAGACCCGAACCCACTCCGCTAGACCCGAACCCACTCCGCCAGACCCTAACCCACTTCGCCAGACCCAAACCCAATCCGCCAGACCCCAACCCACTGCGCCAGACCCGAACCCACTCCGCCAGACCCGAACCCACTCCGCCAGACCCCAACCCACTCCGCCAGACCCCAACCCACTCCGCCAGACCCCAACCCACACCGACAGACCCGAACCCACTCCGCCAGACCCTAACCCACTCCGCCAGACCCGAACCCACTCCACCAGACCCGAACCCAGTCCGCCAGACCCCAACCCACTCCGCCAGACCCCAACCCACTCCGCCAGAACCCAACCCACTCCCCCGACCCCAACCCACTACGCCAGACCTGAACCCACTCCGCCAGACCCTAACCCACTCCGCCAGACCCAAACCCACTCCGCCAGACCCAAACCCACTCCGCCAGACCCAAACCCACTCAGCCAGACCCAAACCCATTCCGCCAGACCCAAACCCACTCCGCCAGACCCAAACCCACTCCGCCAGACCCAAACTCACTCCGCCACAACCAAACCCACTCTGCCAGACCCGAGCCCACTCCGCCATACCCGAACCCACTCCGCCAGACCCCAACCCACTCCGCCAGACCTGAACCCACTCCGACAGACCCGAACCCACTCCGCCAGACCCGAACCCACTCCGCCAGACCCTAACCCACTCCGCCAGACCCGAACCCACTCTGCCAGACCCAAACCCACTCCGCCAGACCCAAACCCACTCTGCGAGACCCCAACCCACTCCGCCAGACCCGAACCCACTCCGCCAGACCCGAACCAACTCCGCCAGGCCCGAACCCACTCTGCCAGACCCGAACCCACTCCGCCAGACCCCAACCCACTCCGCCAGACCCGAACCCACACCGACAGACCCGAACCCACTCCGCCAGACCCTAACCCACTCCGCCAGACCCGAACCCACTCCGCCAGACCCGAACCCAGTCCGCCAGTCCCAAACCCACTCCGCCAGATTCAAACCCACTCCGCAGGACCCAAACCCTCTCCGCCAGACCCAAACCCACTCCGCCAGACCCGAAACCACTCTGCCAGACCCGAACCCACTCCGCCAGACCCAAACCCACTCCGCCAGACCCGAACCCACTCCGCCAGACCCTAACCCACTCCGCCAGACCCGAACCCACTCTGCCAGACCCAAACCCACTCCGCCAGACCCAAACCCACTCTGCGAGACCCCAACCCACTGCGCCAGACCCGAACCCACTCCGCCAGACCCGAACCCACTCCGCCAGACCCGAACCAACTCCGCCAGGCCCGAACCCACTCTGCCAGACCCGAACCCACTCCGCCAGACCCCAACCCACTCCGCCAGAACCGAATCCACACCGACAGACCCGAACCCACTCCGCCAGACCCTAACCCACTCCGCCAGACCCGAACCCACTCCGCCAGACCCGAACCCAGTCCGCCAGTCCCAAACCCACTCCGCCAGATTCAAACCCACTCCGCAGGACCCAAACCCTCTCCGCCAGACCCAAACCCACTCCGCCAGACCCGAAACCACTCTGCCAGACCCGAACCCACTCCGCCAGACCCAAACTCACTCCGCCACAACCAAACCCACTCTGCCAGACCCGAGCCCACTCCGCCATACCCGAACCTACTCCGCCAGACCCCAACCCACTCCGCCAGACCCGAACCCACTCCAACAGACCCGAACCCACTCCGCCAGACCCGAACCCACTCCACCAGACCCTAACCCACTCCACCAGACCCGAACCCACTCTGCCAGACCCAAACCCACTCCGCCAGACCCAAACCCACTCTGCGAGACCCCAACCCACTGCGCCAGACCCGAACCCACTCCGCCAGACCCGAACCCACTCCGCCAGACCCGAACCAACTCCGCCAGGCCCGAACCCACTCTGCTAGACCCGAACCCACTCCGCCAGACCCCAACCCACTCCGCCAGAACCGAACCCACACCGACAGACCCGAACCCACTCCGCCAGACCCTAACCCACTCCGCCAGACCCGAACCCACTCCGCCAGACCCGAACCCAGTCCGCCAGTCCCAAACCCACTCCGCCAGATTCAAACCCACTCTGCAGGACCCAAACCCTCTCCGCCAGACCCAAACCCACTCCGCCAGACCCGAAACCACTCTGCCAGACCCGAACACACTCCGCCAGACCCAAACCCACTCCGCCACACCCGAACCCACTCCGCCAAACCCGAACCCACTCCGCTATACGACTACCCACTCCGCCAGACCCGAACCCACACCGACAGACACAAACCCACTCCGCCAGACCCAAACCCACTCCGCCAGACCCCAACCCACTCCGCCAGACCCGAACCCACTGCGCCAGACCCCAACCCACTACGCCACACCCGAACCCACTCCGCCAGACCCGAACCAACTCCGCCAGACCCGAACCCACTCCGCCAGACCCGAACCCACTCCGCCAGACCCCAACCTACTCCGCCAGACCCGAACCCACACCGACAGACCCAAACCCACTCCGCCAGACCCTAACCCACTCCGCCAGACCCGAACCCACTCCGCCAGACCTGAACCCAGTCCGCCAGCCCCAAACCCACTCCGCCAGATTCAAACCCACTCCGCAGGACCCAAACCCTCTTCGCCAGACCCAAACCCACTCCGCCAGACCCGAAACCACTCTGCCAGACCCGAACCCACTCCGCCAGACCCAAACCCACTCCGCCACACCCGCACCCACTCCGCCAAACCCGAACCCACTCCGCCATACGACAACCCACTCCGCCAGACCCGAACCCACACCGACAGACCCGAACCCACTCCGCCAGACCCAAACCCACTCCGCCAGACCCCAACCCACTCCGCCAGACCCCAACCCACTCCGCCAGACCCCAACCCACTTCGCCAGACCTGAACCCACTCCGCCAGACCCTAACCCACTCCGCCAGACCCAAACCCACTCCGCCAGACCCGAACTCACTCTGCCAGACCACAACCCACTCCCCCAGACCCGAACCCACACCGACAGACCTGAACCCACTCCGCCAGACCCAAACCCACTCCGCCAGACCCGAACCCACTCCGCCAGACCCGAACCCACTCCGCAGGCCCGAACCCACTCCGCCAGACCCGAGCCCACTCCGCCAGACCCCAACCCACTCCGAGAGACACCAACCCACTCCGCCAGACCCAATCCCACTCCGCCAGACCCCAACCCACTCCGCCAGACCCCAACCCACTCCGACAGACCCCAACCCACTCCGCCAGACCATAACCCACTCCGCCAGACCCTAACCCACTCCGCCAAACCCGAACCCACTCCGCCAGACCCCAACCCACTCCGCCAGACCCGAACCCACCCCGCCAGACCCGAACCCACTCCGCCAGACCCGAACCCACTCCGCCAGACCCAAACCCACTTCGCCAGACCCGAACCCACTCCACCAGACTCCAACCCACTCCGCCAGACCCAAACCCACTCCGCCAGACGCGAACCCACTCCACCAGACCCAAACCCACTCCGCCAGACCCAAACCCACTCCGCCAGACCCAAACCCATTCCGCCAGACCCAAACCCACTCCGCCAGACCCAAACCCACTCCGCCAGACCCGAACCCACTCCGCCAGACCCGAACCCACTCCGCCAGACCCGAACTCACTCCGCCAGACCCGAACCCACTCCGCCAGACCCTAACCCACTCCGCCAGACCTGAACCCACTCCGCCAGACCCTAACCCACTCCGCCAGACGTGAACCAACTCAGCCAGACCCGAACTCACTCCGCCAGACACGAACCAACTCCGCCAGACCGCAACCCACTCCGCCAGACCCCAACCCACTCCGACAGACCCCAACCCACTCCGCCAGACCCTAACCCACTCCGCCAGACCTGAACCAACTCCGCCAGACCCGAACCCACTCCGCCAGACCCGAACCCACTCCGCCAGACCCCAACCCACTCCGCCAGACCCGAACCCACTCCGCCAGCCCTGTACCCACTCCGACAGACCCGAACCCACTCCGCCAGGCCCGAACCCACTCCGCCAGACCCAAACCCACTCCGCCAGACCCCAACCCACTCCGCCAGACCCGAACCCACTCCGCCAAACCCAAACCCACTCCGCCAGACGCGAACCCACTCCACCAGACCCAAACCCACTCCGCCAGACCCGAACCCACTCCGCCAGACCCCAACCCACTCCGCCAGACCCGAACCCACTCCGCCAGCCCTGTACCCACTCCGACAGACCCGAACCCACTCCGCCAGGCCCGAACCCACTCCGCCAGACCCAAACCCACTCCGCCAGACCCCAACCCACTCCGCCAGACCCGAACCCACTCTGCCAAACCCGAATCCACTCCGCCAGACCACAACCCACTCCGCCAGACCCGAACCCACACAGACAGACCCGAACCCACTCCGCCAGACCCAAACCCACTCCGCCAGACCCGAACCCACTCCGCTAGACCCGAACCCACTCCGCCAGACCCTAACTCACTTCGCCAGACCCAAACCCAATCCGCCAGACCCCAACCCACTGCGCCAGACCCGAACCCACTCCGCCAGACCCGAACCCACTCCGCCAGACCCGAACCCACTCCGCCAGACCCCAACCCACTCCGCCAGACCCCAACCCACACCGACAGACCCGAACCCACTCCGCCAGACCCTAACCCACTCCGCCAGACCCGAACCCACTCCACCAGACCCGAACCCAGTCCGCCAGACCCGAACCCACTCCGCCAGACCCCAACCCACTCCGCCAGAACCCAACCCACTCCCCCGACCCCAACCCACTACGCCAGACCTGAACCACTCCGCCAGACCCTAACCCACTCCGCCAGACCCAAACCCACTCCGCCAGACCCAAACCCACTCCGCCAGACCCAAACCCACTCAGCCAGACCCAAACCCATTCCGCCAGACCCAAACCCACTCCGCCAGACCCAAACCCACTCCGCCAGACCCAAACTCACTCCGCCACAACCAAACCCACTCTGCCAGACCCGAGCCCACTCCGCCATACCCAAACCCACTCCGCCAGACCCCAACCCACTCCGCCAGACCCGAACCCACTCCGCCAAACCCGAATCCACTCCGCCAGACCACAACCCACTCCGCCAGACCCGAACCCACACAGACAGACCCGAACCCACTCCGCCAGACCCAAACCCACTCCGCCAGACCCGAACCCACTCCGCTAGACCCGAACCCACTCCGCCAGACCCTAACTCACTTCGCCAGACCCAAACCCAATCCGCCAGACCCCAACCCACTGTGCCGGACCCGAACCCACTCCGCCAGACCCGAACCCACTCCGCCAGACCCGAACCCATTCCGCCAGACCCCAACCCACTCCGCCAGACCCCTACCCACACCGACAGACCCGAACCCACTCCGCCAGACCCTAACCCACTCCGCCAGACCCGAACCCACTCCACCAGACCCGAACCCAGTCCGCCAGACCCGAACCCACTCCGCCAGACCCCAACCCACTCCGCCAGAACCCAACCCACTCCCCCGACCCCAACCCACTACGCCAGACCTGAACCACTCCGCCAGACCCTAACCCACTCCGCCAGACCCAAACCCACTCCGCCAGACCCAAACCCACTCCGCCAGACCCAAACCCACTCAGCCAGACCCAAACCCATTCCGCCAGACCCAAACCCACTCCGCCAGACCCAAACCCACTCCGCCAGACCCAAACTCACTCCGCCACAACCAAACCCACTCTGCCAGACCCGAGCCCACTCCGCCATACCCGAACCCACTCCGCCAGACCCGAACCCACTCCGCCAGACCCGAACCCACTCCGACAGACCCGAACCCACTCCGCCAGACCCGAACCCACTCCGCCAGACCCTAACCCACTCCGCCAGACCCGAACCCACTCCGCCAGACCCAAACCCACTCCGCCAGACCCAAACCCACTCTGCGAGACCCGAACCCACTCCGCCAGACCCAAACCCACTCTGCGAGACCCGAACCCACTCCGCCAGACCCGAACCCACTCCGCCAGACCCCAACCCACTCCGCCAGAACCCAACCCACTCCCCCGACCCCAACCCACTACGCCAGACCTGAACCACTCCGCCAGACCCTAACCCACTCCGCCAGACCCAAACCCACTCCGCCAGACCCAAACCCACTCCGCCAGACCCAAACCCACTCAGCCAGACCCAAACCCATTCCGCCAGACCCAAACCCACTCCGCCAGACCCAAACCCACTCCGCCAGACCCAAACTCACTCCGCCACAACCAAACCCACTCTGCCAGACCCGAGCCCACTCCGCCATACCCAAACCCACTCCGCCAGACCCCAACCCACTCCGCCAGACCCGAACCCACTCCGCCAAACCCGAATCCACTCCGCCAGACCACAACCCACTCCGCCAGACCCGAACCCACACAGACAGACCCGAACCCACTCCGCCAGACCCAAACCCACTCCGCCAGACCCGAACCCACTCCGCTAGACCCGAACCCACTCCGCCAGACCCTAACTCACTTCGCCAGACCCAAACCCAATCCGCCAGACCCCAACCCACTGTGCCGGACCCGAACCCACTCCGCCAGACCCGAACCCACTCCGCCAGACCCGAACCCATTCCGCCAGACCCCAACCCACTCCGCCAGACCCCTACCCACACCGACAGACCCGAACCCACTCCGCCAGACCCTAACCCACTCCGCCAGACCCGAACCCACTCCACCAGACCCGAACCCAGTCCGCCAGACCCGAACCCACTCCGCCAGACCCCAACCCACTCCGCCAGAACCCAACCCACTCCCCCGACCCCAACCCACTACGCCAGACCTGAACCACTCCGCCAGACCCTAACCCACTCCGCCAGACCCAAACCCACTCCGCCAGACCCAAACCCACTCCGCCAGACCCAAACCCACTCAGCCAGACCCAAACCCATTCCGCCAGACCCAAACCCACTCCGCCAGACCCAAACCCACTCCGCCAGACCCAAACTCACTCCGCCACAACCAAACCCACTCTGCCAGACCCGAGCCCACTCCGCCATACCCGAACCCACTCCGCCAGACCCGAACCCACTCCGCCAGACCCGAACCCACTCCGACAGACCCGAACCCACTCCGCCAGACCCGAACCCACTCCGCCAGACCCTAACCCACTCCGCCAGACCCGAACCCACTCCGCCAGACCCAAACCCACTCCGCCAGACCCAAACCCACTCTGCGAGACCCGAACCCACTCCGCCAGACCCGAACCCACTCCGCCAGACCCGAACCAACTCCGCCAGGCCCGAACCCACTCTGCCAGACCCGAACCCACTCCGCCAGACCCCAACCCACTCCGCCAGACCCGAACCCACACCGACAGACCCGAACCCACTCCGCCAGACCCTAACCCACTCCGCCAGACCCGAACCCACTCCGCCAGACCCGAACCCAGTCCGCCAGTCCCAAACCCACTCCGCCAGATTCAAACCCACTCCGCAGGACCCAAACCCTCTCCGCCAGACCCAAACCCACTCCGCCAGACCCGAAACCACTCTGCCAGACCCGAACCCACTCCGCCAGACCCAAACCCACTCCGCCAGACCCGAACCCACTCCGCCAGACCCTAACCCACTCCGCCAGACCCGAACCCACTCTGCCAGACCCAAACCCACTCCGCCAGACCCAAACCCACTCTGCGAGACCCCAACCCACTGCGCCAGACCCGAACCCACTCCGCCAGACCCGAACCCACTCCGCCAGACCCGAACCAACTCCGCCAGGCCCGAACCCACTCTGCCAGACCCGAACCCACTCCGCCAGACCCCAACCCACTCCGCCAGAACCGAATCCACACCGACAGACCCGAACCCACTCCGCCAGACCCTAACCCACTCCGCCAGACGCGAACCCACTCCGCCAGACCCGAACCCAGTCCGCCAGTCCCAAACCCACTCCGCCAGATTCAAACCCACTCCGCAGGACCCAAACCCTCTCCGCCAGACCCAAACCCACTCCGCCAGACCCGAAACCACTCTGCCAGACCCGAACCCACTCCGCCAGACCCAAACTCACTCCGCCACAACCAAACCCACTCTGCCAGACCCGAGCCCACTCCGCCATACCCGAACCTACTCCGCCAGACCCCAACCCACTCCGCCAGACCCGAACCCACTCCAACAGACCCGAACCCACTCCGCCAGACCCGAACCCACTCCGCCAGACCCTAACCCACTCCACCAGACCCGAACCCACTCTGCCAGACCCAAACCCACTCCGCCAGACCCAAACCCACTCTGCGAGACCCCAACCCACTGCGCCAGACCCGAACCCACTCCGCCAGACCCGAACCCACTCCGCCAGACCCGAACCCTCTTCGCCAGACCAAAACCCACTCAGCCAGACCCGAAACCACTCTGCCAGACCCGAACCCACTCCGCCAGACCCAAACCCACTCCGCCACACCCGCACCCACTCCGCCAAACCCGAACCCACTCCGCCATACGACAACCCACTCCGCCAGACCCGAACCCACACCGACAGACCCGAACCCACTCCGCCAGACCCAAACCCACTCCGCCAGACCCCAACCCACTCCGCCAGACCCCAACCCACTCCGCCAGACCCCAACCCACTTCGCCAGATCTGAACCCACTCCGCCAGACCCTAACCCACTCCGCCAGACCCAAACCCACTCCGCCAGACCCGAACTCACTCTGCCAGACCACAACCCACTCCCCCAGACCCGAACCCACACCGACAGACCTGAACCCACTCCGCCAGACCCAATCCCACTCCGCCAGACCCGAACCCACTCCGCCAGACCCGAACCCACTCCGCAGGACCGAACCCACTCCGCCAGACCCGAGCCCACTCCGCCAGACCCCAACCCACTCCGACAGACCCCAACCCACTCCGCCAGACCCAATCCCACTCCGCCACACCCCAACCCACTCCGCCAGACCCCAACCCACTCCGACAGACCCGAACCCACTCCGCCAGACCATAACCCACTCCGCCAGACCCTAACCCACTCCGCCAAACCCGAACCCACTCCGCCAGACCCCAACCCACTCCGCCAGACCTGAACCCACCCCGCCAGACCCGAACCCACTCCGCCAGACCCGAACCCACTCCGCCAGACCCAAACCCACTTCGCCAGACCCGAACCCACTCCACCAGACTCCAACCCACTCCGCCAGACCCAAACCCACTCCGCCAGACGCGAACCCACTCCACCAGACCCAAACCCACTCCGCCAGACCCAAACCCACTCCGCCAGACCCAAACCCATTCCGCCAGACCCAAACCCACTCCGCCAGACCCAAACCCACTCCGCCAGACCCGAACCCACTCCGCCAGACCCGAACCCACTCCGCCAGACCCGAACTCACTCCGCCAGACCCGAACCCACTCCGCCAGACCCTAACCCACTCCGCCAGACCTGAACCCACTCCGCCAGACCCTAACCCACTCCGCCAGACGCGAACCAACTCCGCCAGACCCGAACCCACTCCGCCAGACCCGAACTCACTCCGCCAGACCCGAACCCACTCCGCCAGACCCGAACCCACTCCGCCAAACCCGAATCCACTCCGCCAGACCACAACCCACTCCGCCAGACCCGAACCCACACAGACAGACCCGAACCCACTCCGCCAGACCCAAACCCACTCCGCCAGACCCGAACCCACTCCGCTAGACCCGAACCCACTCCGCCAGACCCTAACCCACTCCGCCAGACCCAAACCCACTCTGCGAGACCCCAACCCACTGCGCCAGACCCGAACCCACTCCGCCAGACCCGAACCCACTCCGCCAGACCCGAACCAACTCCGCCAGGCCCGAACCCACTCTGCCAGACCCGAACCCACTCCGCCAGACCCCAACCCACTCCGCCAGAACCGAACCCACACCGACAGACCCGAACCCACTCCGCCAGACCCTAACCCACTCCGCCAGACCCGAACCCACTCCGCCAGACCCGAACCCAGTCCGCCAGTCCCAAACCCACTCCGCCAGATTCAAACCCACTCTGCAGGACCCAAACCCTCTCCGCCAGACCCAAACCCACTCCGCCAGACCCGAAACCACTCTGCCAGACCCGAACCCACTCCGCCAGACCGAAACCCACTCCGCCACACCCGAACCCACTCCGCCAAACCCGAACCCACTCCGCTATACGACTACCCACTCCGCCAGACCCGAACCCACACCGACAGACCCAAACCCACTCCGCCAGACCCTAACCCACTCCGCCAGACCCCAACCCACTCCGCCAGACCCCAACCCACTGCGCCAGACCCCAACCCACTACGCCACACCCGAACCCACTCCGCCAGACCCGAACCAACTCCGCCAGACCCGAACCCACTCCGCCAGACCCGAACCCACTCCGCCAGACCCCAACCTACTCCGCCAGACCCGAACCCACACCGACAGACCCGAACCCACTCCGCCAGACCCTAACCCACTCCGCCAGACCCGAACCCACTCCGCCAGACCTGAACCCAGTCCGCCAGCCCCAAACCCACTCCGCCAGATTCAAACCCACTCCGCAGGACCCAAACCCTCTTCGCCAGACCAAAACCCACTCAGCCAGACCCGAAACCACTCTGCCAGACCCGAACCCACTCCGCCAGACCCAAACCCACTCCGCCACACCCGCACCCACTCCGCCAAACCCGAACCCACTCCGCCATACGACAACCCACTCCACCAGACCCGAACCCACACCGACAGACCCGAACCCACTCCGCCAGACCCAAACCCACTCCGCCAGACCCCAACCCACTCCGCCAGACCCCAACCCACTCCGCCAGACCCCAACCCACTTCGCCAGATCTGAACCCACTCCGCCAGACCCTAACCCACTCCGCCAGACCCAAACCCACTCCGCCAGACCCGAACTCACTCTGCCAGACCACAACCCACTCCCCCAGACCCGAACCCACACCGACAGACCTGAACCCACTCCGCCAGACCCAAACCCACTCCGCCAGACCCGAACCCACTCCGCCAGACCCGAACCCACTCCGCAGGACCGAACCCACTCCGCCAGACCCGAGCCCACTCCGCCAGACCCCAACCCACTCCGACAGACCCCAACCCACTCCGCCAGACCCAATCCCACTCCGCCACACCCCAACCCAATCCGCCAGACCCCAACCCACTCCGACAGACCCGAACCCACTCCGCCAGACCATAACCCACTCCGCCAGACCCTAACCCACTCCGCCAAACCCGAACCCACTCCGCCAGACCCCAACCCACTCCGCCAGACCCGAACCCACCCCGCCAGACCCGAACCCACTCCGCCAGACCCGAACCCACTCCGCCAGACCCAAACCCACTTCGCCAGACCCGAACCCACTCCACCAGACTCCAACCCACTCCGCCAGACCCAAACCCACTCCGCCAGACGCGAACCCACTCCACCAGACCCAAACCCACTCCGCCAGACCCAAACCCACTCCGCCAGACCCAAACCCATTCCGCCAGACCCAAACCCACTCCGCCAGACCCAAACCCACTCCGCCAGACCCGAACCCACTCCGCCAGACCCGAACCCACTCCGCCAGACCCGAACTCACTCCGCCAGACCCGAACCCACTCCGCCAGACCCGAACCCACTCCGCCAGACCTGAACCCACTCCGCCAGACCCTAACCCACTCCGCCAGACGCGAACCAACTCCGCCAGACCCGAACCCACTCCGCCAGACCCGAACTCACTCCGCCAGACCCGAACCCACTCCGCCAGACCCGAACCCACTCCGCCAAACCCGAATCCACTCCGCCAGACCACAACCCACTCCGCCAGACCCGAACCCACACAGACAGACCCGAACCCACTCCGCCAGACCCAAACCCACTCCGCCAGACCCGAACCCACTCCGCTAGACCCGAACCCACTCCGCCAGACCCTAACCCACTTCGCCAGACCCAAACCCAATCCGCCAGTCCCCAACCCACTGCGCCAGACCCGAACCCACTCCGCCAGACCCGAACCCACTCCGCCAGACCCGAACCCACTCCGCCAGACCCCAACCCACTCCGCCAGACCCGAACCCACACCGACAGACCCGAACCCACTCCGCCAGACCCTAACCCACTCCGCCAGACCCTAACCCACTCCGCCGGACCCAAACCCACTCTGCCAGACCCAAACCCACTCCGCCAGACCCAAACCCACTCTGCGAGACCCCAACCCACTCCGCCAGACCCGAACCCACTCCGCCAGACCCGAACCAACTCCGCCAGGCCCGAACCCACTCTGCCAGACCCGAACCCACTCTGCCAGACCCCAACCCACTCCGCCAGACCCGAACCCACACCGACGGACCCGAACCCACTCCGCCAGACCCTAACCCACTCCGCCAGACCCGAACCCACTCCGCCAGACCCAAACCCAGTCCGCCAGTCCCAAACCCACTCCGCCAGATTCAAACCCACTCCGCAGGACCCAAACCCTCTCCGCCAGACCCAAACCCACTCCGCCAGACCCGAAACCACTCTGCCAGACCCGAACCCACTCCGCCAGACCCAAACCCACTCCGCCAGACCCGAACCCACTCCGCCAGACCCTAACCCACTCCGCCAGACCCGAACCCACTCTGCCAGACCCAAACCCACTCCGCCAGACCCAAACCCACTCTGCGAGACCCCAACCCACTGCGCCAGACCCGAACCCACTCCGCCAGACCCGAACCCACTCCGCCAGACCCGAACCAACTCCGCCAGGCCCGAACCCACTCTGCCAGACCCGAACCCACTCCGCCAGACCCCAACCCACTCCGCCAGAACCGAACCCACACCGACAGACCCGAACCCACTCCGCCAGACCCTAACCAACTCCGCCAGACCCGAACCCACTCCGCCAGACCCGAACCCAGTCCGCCAGTCCCAAACCCACTCCGCCAGATTCAAACCCACTCCGCAGGACCCAAACCCTCTCCGCCAGACCCAAACCCACTCCGCCAGACCCGAAACCACTCTGCCAGACCCGAACCCACTCCGCCAGACCCAAACTCACTCCGCCACAACCAAACCCACTCTGCCAGACCCGAGCCCACTCCGCCATACCCGAACCCACTCCGCCAGACCCCATCCCACTCCGCCAGACCCGAACCCACTCCAACAGACCCGAACCCACTCCGCCAGACCCGAACCCACTCCGCCAGACCCTAACCCACTCCACCAGACCCGAAACCACTCTGCCAGACCCAAACCCACTCCGCCAGACCCAAACCCACTCTGCGACACCCCAACCCACTGCGCCAGACCCGAACCCACTCCGCCAGACCCGAACCCACTCCGCCAGACCCGAACCAACTCCGCCAGGCCCGAACCCACTCTGCCAGAACCGAACCCACTCCGCCAGACCCCAACCCACTCCGCCAGAACCGAACCCACACCGACAGACCCGAACCCACTCCGCCAGACCCTAACCCACTCCGCCAGACCCGAACCCACTCCGCCAGACCCGAACCCAGTCCGCCAGTCCCAAACCCACTCCGCCAGATTCAAACCCACTCCGCAGGACCCAAACCCTCTCCGCCAGACCCAAACCCACTCCGCCAGACCCGAAACCACTCTGCCAGACCCGAACCCACTCCGCCAGACCCAAACCCACTCCGCCACACCCGAACCCACTCCGCCAAACCCGAACCCACTCCGCTATACGACTACCCACTCCGCCAGACCCGAACCCACACCGACAGACCCAAACCCACTCCGCCAGACCCAAACCCACTCCGCCAGACCCCAACCCACTCCGCCAGACCCCAACCCACTACGCCACACCCGAACCCACTCCGCCAGACCCGAACCCACTCCGCCAGACCCGAACCCACTCCGCCAGACCCCAACCTACTCCGCCAGACCCGAACCCACACCGACAGACCCGAACCCACTCCGCCAGACCCTAACCCACTCCGCCAGACCCAAACCCACTCCGCCAGACCCCAACCCACTCCGCCAGACCCGAACCCACTCCGCCAGATTCAAACCCACTCCGCAGGACCCAAACCCTCTTCGCCAGACCCAAACCCACTCCGCCAGACCCGAAACCACTCTGCCAGACCCGAACCCACTCCGCCAGACCCAAACCCACTCCGCCACACCCGAACCCACTCCGCCAAACCCGAACCCACTCCGCCATACGACAACCCACTCCGCCAGACCCGAACCCACACCGACAGACCCGAACCCACTCCGCCAGACCCAAACCCACTCCGCCAGACCCCAACCCACTCCGCCAGACCCCAACCCACTCCGCCAGACCCCAACCCACTACGCCAGACCTGAACCCACTCCGCCAGACCCTAACCCACTCCGCCAGACCCAAACCCACTCCGCCAGACCCGAACTCAATCTGCCAGACCACAACCCACTCCCCCAGACCCGAACCCACACCGACAGACCCGAACCCACTCCGCCAGACCCAAACCCACTCCGCCAGACCCCAACCCACTCCGCCAGACCCCAACCCACTCCGCCAGACCCCAACCCACTACGCCAGACCTGAACCCACTCCGCCAGACCCTAACCCACTCCGCCAGACCCAAACCCACTCCGCCAGACCCGAACTCAATCTGCCAGACCACAACCCACTCCCCCAGACCCGAACCCACACCGACAGACCTGAACCCACTCCGCCAGACCCAAACCCACTCCGCCAGACCCGAACCCACTCCGCCAGACCCGAACCCACTCCGCAGGCCCGAACCCACTCCGCCAGTCCCGAGCCCACTCCGCCAGACCCCAACCCACTCCGACAGACCCCAACCCACTCCGCCAGACCCAATCCCACTCCGCCAGACCCCAACCCACTCCGCCAGACCCCAACCCACTCCGACAGACCCGAACCCACTCCGCCAGACCATAACCCACTCCGCCAGACCCTAACCCACTCCGCCAAACCCGAACCCACTCCGCCAGACCCCAACCCACTCCGCCAGACCCGAACCCACCCCGCCAGACCCGAACCCACTCCGCCAGACCCGAACCCACTCCGCCAGACCCAAACCCACTTCGCCAGACCCGAACCCACTCCACCAGACTCCAACCCACTCCGCCAGACCCGAACCCACTCCGCCAGACGCGAACCCACTCCACCAGACCCAAACCCACTCCGCCAGACCCAAACCCACTCTGCCAGACCCAAACCCATTCCGCCAGACCCAAACCCACTCCGCCAGACCCAAACCCACTCCGCCAGACCCGAACCCACTCCGCCAGACCCGAACCCACTCCGCCAGACCCGAACTCACTCCGCCAGACCCGAACCCACTCCGCCAGACCCTAACCCACTCCGCCAGACCTGAACCCACTCCGCCAGACCCTAACCCACTCCGCCAGACGCGAACCAACTCCGCCAGACCCGAACTCACTCCGCCAGACACGAACCAACTCCGCCAGACCGCAACCCACTCCGCCAGACCCCAACCCACTCCGACAGACCCCAACCCACTCCGCCAGACCCTAACCCACTCCGCCAGACCCGAACCAACTCCGCCAGACCCGAACCCACTCCGCCAGACCCGGACCCACTCCGCCAGACCCCAACCCACTCCGCCAGACCCGAACCCACTCCGCCAGCCCTGTACCCACTCCGACAGACCCGAACCCACTCCGCCAGGCCCGAACCCACTCCGCCAGACCCAAACCCACTCCGCCAGACCCCAACCCACTCCGCCAGACCCGAACCCACTCCGCCAAACCCGAATCCACTCCGCCAGACCACAACCCACTCCGCCAGACCCGAACCCACACAGACAGACCCGAACCCACTCTGCCAGACCCAAACTCACTCCGCCAGACCCGAACCCACTCCGCTAGACCCGAACCCACTCCGCCAGACCCTAACCCACTTTGCCAGACCCAAACCCAATCCGCCAGACCCCAACCCACTGCGCCAGACCCGAACCCACTCCGCCAGACCCGAACCCACTCCGCCAGACCCGAACCCACTCCGCCAGACCCCAACCCACTCCGCCAGACCCGAACCCACACCGACAGACCCGAACCCGCTCCGCCAGACCCTAACCCACTCCGCCAGACCCGAACCCACTCCACCAGACCCGAACCCAGTCCGCCAGACCCGAACCCACTCCGCCAGACCCCAACCCACACCGCCAGAACCCAACCCACTCCCCCAGACCCCAACCCACTACGCCAGACCTGAACCCACTCCGCCAGACCCTAACCCACTCCGCCAGACCCAAACCCACTCCGCCAGACTCAAACCCACTCCGCCAGACCCAAACCCACTCCGCCAGACCCGAACCCATTCCGCCAGACCCGAACCCACTCCGCCAGACCCAAACCCACTCCGCCACACCCAAACTCACTCCGCCACAACCAAACCCACTCCGCCAGACCCGAGCCCACTCCGCCATACCCGAACCCACTCCGCCAGACCCCAACCCACTCCGCCAGACCCGAACCCACTCCGACAGACCCGAACCCACTCCGCCAGACCCGAACCCACTCCGCCAGACCCTAACCCACTCCGCCAGACCCGAACCCACTCTGCCAGACCCAAACCCACTCCGCCAGTCCCGAGCCCACTCCGCCAGACCCCAACCCACTCCGACAGACCCCAACCCACTCCGCCAGACCCAATCCCACTCCGCCAGACCCCAACCCACTCCGCCAGACCCGAACCCACTCCGACAGACCCGAACCCACTCCGCCCGACCATAACCCACTCCGCCAGACCCTAACCCACTCCGCCAAACCCGAACCCACTCCGCCAGACCCCAACCCACTCCGCCAGACCCGAACCCACCCCGCCAGACCCGAACCCACTCCGCCAGACCCGAACCCACTCCGCCAGACCCAAACCCACTTCGCCAGACCCGAACCCACTCCACCAGACTCCAACCCACTCCGCCAGACCCGAACCCACTCCGCCAGACGCGAACCCACTCCACCAGACCCAAACCCACTCCGCCAGACCCAAACCCACTCTGCCAGACCCAAACCCATTCCGCCAGACCCAAACCCACTCCGCCAGACCCAAACCCACTCCGCCAGACCCGAACCCACTCCGCCAGACCCGAACCCACTCCGCCAGACCCGAACTCACTCCGCCAGACCCGAACCCACTCCGCCAGACCCTAACCCACTCCGCCAGACCTGAACCCACTCCGCCAGACCCTAACCCACTCCGCCAGACGCGAACCAACTCCGCCAGACCCGAACTCACTCCGCCAGACACGAACCAACTCCGCCAGACCGCAACCCACTCCGCCAGACCCCAACCCACTCCGACAGACCCCAACCCACTCCGCCAGACCCTAACCCACTCCGCCAGACCCGAACCAACTCCGCCAGACCCGAACCCACTCCGCCAGACCCGGACCCACTCCGCCAGACCCCAACCCACTCCGCCAGACCCGAACCCACTCCGCCAGCCCTGTACCCACTCCGACAGACCCGAACCCGCTCCGCCAGACCCTAACCCACTCCGCCAGACCCGAACCCACTCCACCAGACCCGAACCCAGTCCGCCAGACCCGAACCCACTCCGCCAGACCCCAACCCACACCGCCAGAACCCAACCCACTCCCCCAGACCCCAACCCACTACGCCAGACTTGAACCCACTCCGCCAGACCCTAACCCACTCCGCCAGACCCAAACCCACTCCGCCAGACTCAAACCCACTCCGCCAGACCCAAACCCACTCCGCCAGACCCGAACCCATTCCGCCAGACCCGAACCCACTCCGCCAGACCCAAACCCACTCCGCCACACCCAAACTCACTCCGCCACAACCAAACCCACTCCGCCAGACCCGAGCCCACTCCGCCATACCCGAACCCACTCCGCCAGACCCCAACCCACTCCGCCAGACCCGAACCCACTCCGACAGACCCGAACCCACTCCGCCAGACCCGAACCCACTCCGCCAGACCCTAACCCACTCCGCCAGACCCGAACCCACTCTGCCAGACCCAAACCCACTCCGCCAGTCCTGAGCCCACTCCGCCAGACCCCAACCCACTCCGACAGACCCCAACCCACTCCGCCAGACCCAATCCCACTCCGCCAGACCCCAACCCACTCCGCCAGACCCCAACCCACTCCGACAGACCCGAACCCACTCCGCCAGACCATAACCCACTCCGCCAGACCCTAACCCACTCCGCCAAACCCGAACCCACTCCGCCAGACCCCAACCCACTCTGCGAGACCCCAACCCACTGCGCCAGACCCGAACCCACTCCGCCAGACCCGAACCCACTCCGCCAGACCCGAACCCACTCCGCCAGACCCGAACCCACTCCGCCAGACCCCAACCCACTCCGACAGACCCGAACCCACTCCGACAGACCCGAACCCACTCC